>JAWNOI010000154.1:0-141860 GCA_035046045.1 Zaprionus bogoriensis
TGTTAGGGTGGGTCTGCTTGAGGAGGCTTCGTACTCGTCCCATGTTGTCTATAAGTAATGCTTCTAAGGCCTTGTTCCTTTGTTAAATAATGTATAATGGGCGTTCCGACCTTAGTTATAGTTCTTTCGATGTTGCTGTATTGTTGTCCGTTGATTAACATTGTGTCGTTAGGTAAGTGGATTAGATAGGTGCCTCAAAGATGTGTTTCGTTATTGTTCCAGGTTATGTTGCCGGTTAAATCGTTGAGTATACAATTAGTTGTAGTTAAATTAACAATTTGATTTTTGTTACATATTTTAATATCCATAAAATGTTTGCAAGAATTTAGTATTTCATAAAAGTTATTTTTAAGTTTAAAATATTCGTTGTTTTTTATATGGATTACAGTATTATTTTTCTTGACCGACTTGATGATTATGTTTTCATAATCTATTGATTCGAGTATAGAATCGTTAGTGGTGGTAGATTACACTTTTAAAATTTTGATTAAAGTATTTATTGTGTTTTTAAATTACTCTTGTGAACTATTTTTCCAGATTCGGTTAGTATTGTTGTGCCCTTATCCTCTTTAACTACTTCTTTAGCATATCTTGGTGAGAGTTTTGTTTCTAATCGTATACCTTGTGATCGAAAAGTTCCTGTAATTTTCAATTCAAAAAGACCGCCTTTATTTTTTTACTAAAATCTTTTTAGATTAAGTTGGTAACCCTAGTTCTGATATTCTGTCAAAGTTTGAGAGCAAAATATCGATTAGTTTTGTTTTGACAGCTGGTTTTGTTAGTCAAAAATAGACACTAGGCGATTTTTACCACGGATAAAAAATAGGAACAACGCATTTGTGTGAAATTTTGTGTTGAAAAAGGATTTTCTCCAGCGGAAACGCTCAGAATGTTGCAAAGGCTTTGGTAAGGACTCTATGTCACAAAATCGTACATTTGTTTGGCACAAAGACTTTAAAGAAGGCCGTGAAAGTGTGAGTGACATGCCGCGTTCTGGACGATCATCGACCTCAACTACCGATGAAAACATCGCTTCCGTGAAGAATTTAGTTTTGGAAAACCGCTTAATTGGCATTCGGGAGATAGCTGCACTCCTTGATATCTCATTTGGATCGACCGAACACATTTTGACGGGAATTGTGGGCATGAAGCACGACTTGTTCCAAAAGAGCTGAATTTCTTTTAAAAACAGCATCGAGTTGAGGTCGCTAAACAGATGATTGCGAATGTACGAGTGTGTTCAAAAAGTAAGGTGACTTTTCAAATTTCGCGGGCAACATATTTTCGATTATCGATTTTTTTATTTTGTTATATTGGTACACTCTTCCCTAACATCTGTACCAAGTTTCAATGGAACATCCTCTTTTGTTTGGTTGTGAGAGGCGTAAAGTTACAAGTTATTTTGCGAGCTCGGCGATTTTTTGCTATCGAAAAATATGGATCAAAGGATTTGCATCAAATTTTGTGTAAAAAATAAAATTAAGTGCTCTGAAACACTTGAAATGTTGATAGTGGCATACGGTGAAACTGTTCTGAGTAAAAAAAATGTGTACAAGTGGTACAAACTCTTCCAAGATGGCCGGGAAGATGCCAATGACCAGCCTCGCTCTGGACGCCTAAGCACGTCAACAACTGATGAAAACGTTCAAGCAGTGACGAAAATTGTTTTGGAAAATCGTCGAATCACTATCAGAGAAGTTGCTGAAGATGTCGGTATATCGCTTGGCTCGTGCCATGAAATTTTTTCAAACGTTTTGGGTATGAGTCGTGTGTCAGCGAAGTTTGTTCCGAAATTGCTGAATTTTGACCAAAAGAACCGTCGCATGAGCATCGCTCAAGAGCTGTTGAATGACGTCAACGACGACCCAGATTTACTCAAAAGGGTCATAACTGGTGACGAATCATGGGTATATGGTTATGATATCGAAACCAAAGCCCAATCGTCCCAATGGAAGAGCCCAGGCGAGCCAAGACCGAAAAAAGCACGCCAAGTTCGATCAAATGTCAAAGTTTTGATCACTGTTTTCTTCGATTACCATGGCGTGGTGCATCAGGAGTTCTTACCATATGGTCGTACGGTCAATAAACAGTATTATCTGGAAATTATGCGCCGTTTGCGAGAAGCAATACGAAAGAAACGTCCAGAATTGTGGAAAAACAATTCATGGCTTTTGCATCACGATAATGCCCCTGCTCACTCATCTTTGCTTGTGAGAGATTTTTTGGCCAAAAACAACACCACAATAATGCCTCAGCCACCATATTCACCGGATTTGGCCCCATGTGACTTTTTCTTGTTCCCAAAACTGATGAGACCTATGAAAGGATGGAGATTTGCAACGATTGAAGAGATAAAGACTGCATCGCTGCAAGAGCTCAAGGCTATATCGAAAAGTGCTTATGGGAAGTGCTTTGAGGATTGGAAAAACCGTTGGCATAAGTGTATTGTATCTGAGGGGGACTACTTTGAAGGGGACAACATAAATATTGATAAATAAATTAATAGTTTTTCTTGAAAATACAAAGTCACCTTTTTGAACACACCTCGTAGATAGCGATCCCACATTCATGGAACACATCATAACTGCTGATAAAATGTGGGTATATGAATTTGATATGCCCACAAGTCAACAAACGTCCGAATGGCGCGCGTTTTGAATCGATTGATGCGATAAAGAAGAATTCGCTGGAATAACTAAAAGCCATACATTCATCGGGCTATAAAAAATTTATGGATGATTGGATTAAGCACTGGCATATGTGTGTTGCCTCTAATGGCGAGTACTTTGAAGGCGATAATAAAGATATTAATTATACCATTTACCCATTGAAAATGGGTAAAAAATGGTATATTAACTTTGTGCAAATGTATGTAACAGGCAGAAGGAGGCGTGGCAGACCATACAAAGTATATATATTCTTGATCAGCATCAATAGCCGAGTCGATTTGGTCATGTCCGTCTGTCTGTCCGTCTGTCCGTCTGTATGAACACACAGATCTCAGCTATTAAAAGAGCTAGAGGCACCAGACTTGGTGGGAGTGTGCGTGTATTCAATACACACAAGAAGTTTATTTCAAACTTGATGTGACACGCCCACCGCCTCAGCAAATCGATAAATGCGTATTTCGATTTTTTCCAAATAATTCAATAACGAAAAGAGATAAACGCACCAAATTTGGTAGGGGGTTGTCTTGCAACATTATGCAGAAGTTGGATTTTAGAATTTTGGATGCCACGCCCACCGCCTCTAAAAAACACATTTTTATAGTTTAAAAGAACACTAGAAAAGCTAGAAGCACCAAATTTGGAAGTAAGGTGCCTGGTAACATTACGGAGAATGCGGAATTTCAACTTTTGGATGCCACGCCTACCGCCCCCAAAAATCGATTTTGTAAATCGGTAAATCAAATTATAGGAAAAGTAGAAAAGTTTCCGAAATTTTTTTTAGGTATTATTGTAGATAATAATAATATTGACCAACCCTATAAATTTCAATCCGATCGGACAATAAACACAGAAGTTATAGGCACGAGAAGTTTCGCTCACAGCAGTAGAGGCCCGACGCCGACGCCGACTGCGCACGCCGACTGCGCACGCCGACTGCGCACGCCGACTGCGCACGCACAGTCGTCGTGTAGTCAGTGTGCAGTCGGCATGTGCCATTAGCGTCAATGCATGTGAATTTGTCCTCGAAAATATGCGATGCGTTGTTATTCGCCGATAATAATATTAATAATTAGTTTTTAACAGCGAAAGGTAAATGGTATCTTACTGTCGAGTGCACTCGACTGTAGCTTTCTTCACTTGTTAAAAATTGAAATAAATGCGTTTTTTTTTTCAAATTACTAGAACTATTTGATCACAAGGTATAAACTTTGTGAAAATGTATGTAACAGGCAGAAGGAGGCGTGGCAGACCAGACAAAGTATATATATTCTTGATCAGCATCAATAGCCGAGCCGATTTGGTCATGTCCGTCCGTCTGTATGAACGCACAGACCTCAGCTATTAAAAAAGCTAGAGACACCAGACTCGGGGGGAGTGTGCGTGTACTGAATACGCAGATCGAGTTTATTTCAAACTTGATGTGCTACGCCCACCGCCTCTGGGAATCGAATAATATGTTTTTCGATCTATTGCAAATAATTTAATAACGAAAAGAGATAAACCCACCAAATTTGGAAGGAGGGTATCTTGCAACATTATACAGAAGTTGGATTTTAGACTTTTGGATTCTGGGCGTGGAAAACATATCCAGAAACACACATTTTTATAGTTTAAAAGAACACTAGAAAAGCTAGAAGCACCAAATTTGGTAGTAAAGTGTCTGGAAACATAACGCAGAATGCGGATTTTCAAATCCAAAAATCGATTTTGTAAAACGGTAAGTCAAACTATAGGAAAAGTCGAAAAGTTTCGGAATTTTTTGTAGGTATTATTGTAGATAATAATAATATCGACTAACCCTATAAACTTAAATCCGATCGGACAATAAACACAGAAGTTTAAGGTACGAGAAGTTTTCCTTACAGCATCAGAGGACCGACGCCGACTGAGCACGCACAGTCGTCGCGTAGTCAGCGTGCAGTCGGCATGTGCCATTAGCGTCAACGCATGTGTATTTGTCTTCGAAAATATGCGATGCGTTGTTATTAATTTGCCGAATAAAAGTAATTAATATTAAGAATTATTCTTTAATAGCCAAAGGTAAATTATATCTTACTGGGTGTTGTAAAAAAATAAGAAAATCCAATTGTTCTTAGCGATTACAAAAAAAGAAACCTGCGCTGGGAATCGAACCTGGGACATAAAGTTAAGGAGCCGAGAACTCTCACACTGAACCACCGACGTCAATTAAAATGTTGGTTACAAATTTCGTTCTAATATCTCAGTTGAGGCACATTGTTTGTTTCAATGTGTACATGTTTTAGGCGCGAGAAATGTTTCATACAGCAGAAGAAACGCAGCAGAGTTGGAATTAGCGTCATTAGCGTCATTACACAATGCATGTGTATTTGACTTCGAAAAAATGCGATGCGTTGTTAATAGCTCGCAGAATGTAAGTAATTAATATTTAGAATTATTTTTTAACAGCCATAGGTAAACTGTCGATTGCACTCGACTGTAGCTTTCTTCACTTGTTTTTTTTGGATTATACTCATTTACAGTTGTTTCTACACTTGACTTTTGGATTACTGATAAATGATTAAAATAGATCTTCTTTGAAGGTTTCAGATTCTATATGATTTCGCTCATATGATACACATTCTGCAAAAAATACTTTCATATTCTTCTTCTTCTTCTTTCTCTCAAACTTGACCCCTTTTTTTACTTCATACCAACTGGAACCTTTAGGTTTCTTAACGATATCTTCTCGCATAAGACACAAACCGGAGCCAATGGTTTAACGCTGAAAATTAACGAAATTTATAATTACATCTTTGTAAATCAATCTCTCTTTCATGATCCTGGATTCTAATACCGCTACTTGCTCCTTAGGTTCCGATTGCCCTAGGGTTACAGTTATTTGCTATACATGCCGGCTTGTTGCAGCGGTAGCAAGTGACAGGCAGCTCACAATTTTTAGCCGTATGGCCCTCTTTGTTGCAGTTATAGCATTTCCTCAAATTCTCCATTCCTTTTCCTTCTTTTTACCTTGCTTGAGGTTTGGATCTTTCCTCTCTTCATAAATCTTTTCAAACAATTTTATTTATGACTTTGCAATGTTCTACAAACAGAGTTACTTTGTTGGGCTTACTATCTGGTACTCCATCGACAAAATATAAAATCAAGCTTTCTTCTTCAAGTTTTATCTAATTGCCAATTTCAATCTTTGCTTGAATAGCCTATGCATATGAAACAACGCATTTACACAACTAATCGCTAACCAAACTATTAAAAAGATTTTCATTATTCAATGTATACCTTTCCCTTTCACAGCTTTTCCATATTGATTTACCATTACCAAACTATGTTAGTTATATTAAATGGAACCGTCTAACCAAAACTCTAGTTACCTAGTTACTTATTCAATTTGAACCACCTCTAAGCAAACTAAACTATTTCAAGGTTACACAAGTTTCTCTCTCTTATTCTTTAAAATGGTTTCGCTATGTCTCTTTATTATTCCCTCTTTGGTTTGTGCACCACTGCGATTTCGGGAAAGCGACAGTTTTGATTATTCTATGTCAACAGCGTCCGTTAGAACGGTTTCTTGCTTCATGCCTGAGCCGGCGACCATCAGAAACTGGCATACTGCACACGTTCTCTTGAGTTTTCCAGTTTTCTGAGTTTTTTTGTATCTTCTAATTCTGCTGTTTTTCTGGGTCTAGTCATAAATTCAAGTTTTGCTGTTTATTCTGCAACGTTTCATTAAAAATTTAGCATGGCCACCTTGTTAAGCACCTCGTGCATGATGAGAAAAGCAACAGAGGGTGTCGTTAGTATGTGGGTCGACCTTCCTTGTAAGACGTATAACGTGGGACATGGGATGGCCAGGGCTGGGCTATAAAGTGCGTTTGTCGGAAGGCTACTCGCAGTTTATGGTACTTGCGCATGTAAACACGTGGCCAGGGGGCCACTTTCACTTGGCAGGCGGCACTACAAATTTCGCAGCAGCTTTAGGCATTTATTTATAGGACGTTTGCGGAGAAGGGCGACAGGGGCTTATGTCGCAGCTGCGGGAGATGTGTCCCCTTCTGGCATCCGCAGTTCACACACCAACGACATGCCACATGCTCTTCCTCAACGAGGTCCTCATACATTTTTATGACTCAGGGGGAAATAAGTGTATATAAGACATACAAGTACATATACTTTTGTATATGTAACTGAATCTGTATTTGTAGCTCTGTCTGTATCGATGTCTGCCTCTTCCACCGTTTCTCAATCTGGGACTATCTAAAAATCTACTACGCAAAGTTTGTCATCAACTTTAATAAGAAAACGCCTTTCTGTAGACAAATGTTTTGGCGGGGAGGCGCTGCTGGTAGGGTGGGGTAATATAATGAATAAACATGCCGCAGTCCGATGTCCATGCGCTGCCTAGACGACCCGTTGTCCTCCACTTTGCAGAACATTAACAATGCCCATTTACTTTATGTTATTCATCCATTAAGTATTCTCATTAACATCTCATGACCGCCTCAATTGAATTGATGCGGTCAATTGCATATGAAATTGCCTAAGAGCATTTATTCCGCGTCTTCGGACAGAGACGGCAAAGGCTGGAAAGTGAAGAATATCTATTTAGCTCATTAGGCTGTATACATGGTGTCAGGATTGGTTGTTGAGCTAATGAGCTTTTTCATTAGCTATGTATATGTACATATGTCCAATAGAGGTGCCCAAATAAACACACACTGAAGAATATTTTTAATTATTATTATATAGTAATATTAACTTCCCGATCTAGGGAAGTTATTGTAACGACCCCGATTTTGAAGAGTGTCAGATCCTTGAAATTTTCACGTTTCTCGACGTTTCACATCCCCCTGACCCATTTTCAATGAGGGTTCTGTGTGTGTGTGTGTGTGTGTGTGTGTATGTGCGTATGTTCGTATGTGAGATTTTTTTGTGTCAGCGGTTTCTCATAAACTACTGAACCGATTTGAACTTTTTTTTTTTGAAAGATTCGTTTCACCGCCATCTAGGTCTGAAAGGAGTTTAAGAGGGTTATATGTTATAGTTTTTTAATAATTCGCCAAAAAGCACGATTTTTTGGGTATTTTTTGCTTTTTTCGGCTCTATCTCGTAAACGACGGGGTTTTGAAGAAAGTCGTAAGAAACTTTTCGAGCCGAAATTAAATTCTCTACAAAAAAGGTAATATGATATTTTTCAAAATTCTCAACCCTTAACGAGATAATGGTGTTTTAAAAGTAGGAAAAAGTTGAAAAATCGCGACACGCTCGCTCACATCGCCCCCCCCCCCAACAACACACTCACCCACCCACCTGTCCACCCACACACACCCACCCGCCCACCCACACACCCACCAGCCCACCCACACACCCACCAGCCCACCCACTCACACACCCACCA
The DNA here is from genome assembly GCA_035046045.1 of Zaprionus bogoriensis. Taxonomy (NCBI): domain Eukaryota; kingdom Metazoa; phylum Arthropoda; class Insecta; order Diptera; family Drosophilidae; genus Zaprionus; species Zaprionus bogoriensis. The sequence continues at coordinate 8,044 of JAWNOI010000154.1, forward strand.
GCCCACCCACTCACACACCCACACACACACACACACATAGACACCTAAAATAAATAAATGAAATGGTGTTTTAAAAGTAGGAAAAAGTTGAAAAATCGCGACACGTTCGCCCACATCGCCCCCCCCCTCCGCCCCCAACAACACACTCACCCACCCACCTGTCCACCCACACACACCCACCCGTCCACCCACACACACATATCGGGAAGTTATAGATGTGACCCGAATGGGGGTCACACTTTGCCCGCTTCTTGTTTATTTGGCCACACAGGGTGATATCAACAATATTTAGTTTTTGTATGTTTAAGGGCTTATGTGTTAAGCAAGCAGGCACGACGTTGCCTGTGCAGATCAACGAAACGAATTTTGAATTTTGTGTGCGTTGGATGTGGATATCTATTATATAACAAGTGAAGAAAGCTACAGTCGAGTGCACTCGACAGTAAGATACCATTTACCTTTCGCTGTTAAAAACTAATTCTTAATATTAATTACTTTTATTCGGCGAATAACAACGCATCGCATATTTTCGAGGACAAATACACATGCATTGACGCTAATGGCACATGTCGACTGCACACTGACTAAACGACGACTGTGCGTGCGCAGTCGGCGTCGGCGTCGGCGTCGGGCCTCTACTGCTGTGAGCGAAATTCTCGTGCCTATAACTTCTGTGTTTATTGTCCGATCGGATTTAAATTTATAGGGTTGGTCAATATTATTATTATCTACAATAATACCTAAAAAAAATTTCGTAAACTTTTCTACTTTTCCTATAATTTGATTTACCGATTTACAAAACCGATTTTTGGGGGCGGTAGGCGTGGCATCCAAAAGTTGAAATTCCGCATTCTCCGTAATGTTACCAGGCACCTTACTTCCAAATTTGGTGCTTCTAGCTTTTCTATCTATAAAATAATAAACTATAAAAATGTGTTTTTTAGAGGTGGTGGGCGTGGCATCCAAAAGTCTAAAATCCAACTTCTGCATAATATTGCAAGACAACCCCCTACCAAATTTGGTGCGTTTATCTCTTTTCGTTATTGAATTATTTGGAAAAAATCGAAATACGCATTTATCGATTTGCGGGGGCGGTGGGCGTGGCACATCAAGTTTGAAATAAACTTCTTGTGTGTATTGAATACACGCACACTCCCACCAAGTCTGGTGCCTCTAGCTCTTTTAATAGCTGAGATCTGTGTGTTCATACAGACGGACAGACGGACAGACAGACGGACATGACCAAATCGACTCGGCTATTGATGCTGATCAAGAATATATATACTTTGTATGGTCTGCCACGCCTCCTTCTGCCTGTTACATACATTTGCACAAAGTTAATATACCATTTTTTACCCATTTTCAATGGGTAAATGGTATAAAAATGAATCACAAAATGTGTTGGTAGGTGCATCACTCAACAACGCCTGGACCAATTTGCCCAAATTTTTTTTTAAATTGTTCGTTGAAGTTCAAGGATGGTTTGCACGGCGAGAAAAATTAGAGTTATTGCAGGGAAAACCATAAAAAAGACCATTTTCTTTTTCCCATACAAATTTTCCCGGACACTTCAAGGAACCTTTGATGAACATGTCAAAGTAAAACACACCTATATACATTATTTGAAATACATAAATAGTCTACTTTTGTTCACCGAGCAGCAAGGTAGTTTTATTTATTTTAAAATTTTAAAATCCCTCGGCCACTAACCTGTGCGTTTCTTTTGTATTAGTTTCGATGTTGTTATCTGCTTTTTATGACTTCAAGTCATATCAAAATTAAAAAAAAAAATTCATGCCAGCAAATCAACTGAGTTTGCTTTTGTGAAGGATGGTTTTTTTATGGTTTAAAATTATAATTATTTCTGGCTAAACCCTAAAAATAGCCATTCTCTTTTTCCCATACAAAGTTTTCCCGGCCACTTCAAGGAACCTTTGACGAACACGTCAATGTAAAACACACCTATACACAGTTAACATAATAAATAGTTAGTCTAATTTTGTTCACCGAGCAGCAAGGAACTTTAATTTATTTTAAAATAAATAAAAGTACCTTGCTGCTTGGTGAACAAAAGTAGACTGTTTATGTATTACAAATAATGTGTTTAGGTGTGTTATACTTTGACGTGTTCGTCAAAGGTTCCTTGAAAATAAAAATAAATAAATAAAATATTATTAAGCAATAAATTTGATTATAAAATCTGTTAAAAAATTATCAAAAAATTCTTTTCAAAAATGTTATATACGGGAGAGGGACTGGGAGAGGGGCTGGGAGAGGGACTGGGAGACGGACTGGGAGAGGGACTGGGAGAGGGACTGGGAGAGCAACTGGGAGAAGGTTTGGGAAAAGTATTGGGAGAAGGACTGGCAAAGCGAATATGAGAGCGACTGGGAGGATTGGGAGAGGGACTGGGAGAAGAACTTTGAGAGCGACTGGGAGAGGGACTGGGAGAAGAACTTTGAGAGCGACTGGGAGAGGGACTGGGAGAAGAACTTTGAGAGCGACTGGGAGAGGGACTGGGAGTGCGACTGGGAAAAGAATTCGGAGAGGGACTGGGAAAAGAATTCGGAGAGGGACTGGAAGAGGGATTGGGAGAGGGACTGGGAGAGGGAGAAGGAGAGGGAGAAGGATTGGGAGAGGGACTGGGAGAGCAACTGGCAAAGCGACTGGGAGAGCGACTGGGAGGATTGGGAGCGGGACTGGAAGAGGGACTGGGAGAGGGACTGAGAGAAGGATTGGGAGAAGGATTGGGAGAGCGACTGGGAAAAGAATTGGGAGAGGGACTGGGAGAGGGACTGGGGAGAGGGACTGTAAGAGCGACTGGGGGAGGGACTGGGAAAGGGACTAGAAGAGGGACTGGGAGAACGACTGGGAGAAATATAGCCATCTGGTGCCGAAACGGAGTTCGCCGGGTTTGCTAGTATTACTATATATATAGGATACAAAAACCTTTTCATATTTTCATAGATATCAAAACAGAATTCAGAAGTTATTAATTCTTGTACTATTTTCCCGTTAAGGTGACGCGGAAAGGTTATTTTTATTGGAACATTTTATGATTGACGTTTATTATAGCCGTTGAATATGGGTAAAAAATTTGAAAATGTCCGTCTGAATCAACACACACATTTCAGCTATTCCAGAAAGTTAGTATACAATTGTTTTCCTTATTTCAATTGGTAAATGGTATAAAAAAGTTATATTCTCGTAGCTGTCAATAATATTGATTGCCCTAAACCTTTTCCTGTAAACCCAGAAATAATTGGTGCGGGCAGTTTCCCTTACAAATAGCAGCAGAGACGCAGCTGAGAGCCGGCGTCATTGTCGGCATGTGCACACATGTGCATGTGTGAAGCATGGTACATGTTTAATATTACGTACATATGGTATGTAGGTAAGTGGGTGTTTGACTGATGTATGTATGTTTGACTCCGAAAATAAGCGATGCGATGAGTTGTTGTTAATTTGACGAGTAAAAGTATTTAACATTACCGTAAGAATTATTTTTTAAATGTCAAAGGCTTATGGTATCTTACTTTCGAGTGCACTCGAATTGCCTTACTTGTTTGAGAATCCCTACAGTTTTTGAAAAGATTCACACCGATCCGTTGAGCAAAAAGACTAAAAGAGTAACAGGTATTGAAATATTGAAAGTATTCTTGCTAAATATGGTATTATAACAGTCTCGCTCACTTATTAAATACAATTTTGTAGAAAGAGGCATACGCATGTTGTTTAAATTAAGTGCTCATTAGTTATTTTGTTTTTTTGCAATGCATTTGAATTGGAATTAAAATACAAGAACTACACGTAAAAATATATATAAATGATGGGGAGAATAACTTAAAAGCAAAATTTGCAGAAGACATTGAGAAGAAAAACAGTGAATGAATGAAACGGAGAGGTTAATATAAAGCGAGTTTCCGAGTTTCAGTTGTAATTTAGGAATAAAAGACAATCGGAGACCAGAGAATCAGATGCTTTTCTGCAATTTTAAGCTCTTAACAAGGATGCGCACCTGGTCCACCACTGACCCATAGGCCTGTTGGTCCATTGTTCCACCTAAGCAGGATTTGGGCAGAGCAAAAGCTACGGCTTACTACATTCAAAGTCCCATTGAGTTGTTGTTTTGAGTTGCCATAAACAAAGCTAACAGAGTGTTTTCTGTCTTCTTTTTGTCCGGACAGAAGGCGACAGTGTGGCAGAAGTCACGCTGAGAGAGACATGAGATTCTTTGAGCTCTGTATACAATTGCACCCCGTTGCTACTCCTGTCATCACCTGAATACATCTAGCAAACCTTGTTGAAATATAACAGTTTGTCTGTGTGCGCTTGGGATTGGAGTTCAAACAATGTGCTGCAATGTGTGCTCGAAAGGCATTGAATATTGGCAAATTAGTTTGGAGATCGTTCTGACAGCCCTAATGGAGTGATATAATTGACATTAGAAGTGTATTTCATTAATTTTAAATCAAGTGGGACCATTTCCCTTCGGCATACCAAAAATTTCTGAATAATTGTTGCATAGCACAAACCGAAAACCAACGCAAAACCAAAATGCTTATTTTAGAATGAAATTAAAATCCAGAAGCTATGGACCAATATTAAACAAGTGAAGAAAGCTACAGTCGAGTGCACTCGACAGTTTGATGCCATTTACCTTTGGCTGTTAAAAAATAATTACTTACTTACTTTTATTCGGCGAACTAATGGCACATACCGACTGCACGCTGATTACACGACGACTGTGCGTGCGCAGTCGACGTCGGGCCTCTGATGCTGTAAAGGAAACTTCTCGTGCCTATAACTTCTGTGTTTATTGCCAGATCGGATTTAAATTTATAGGGTTTGTCGATATTATTATTATATACAGTAATACCTAAAAAAAAATTCGGAAACTTATTTACTCTTCCTATAATTTGATTTACCGATTTACATAATCTATTTTTAGGGGCGGAGGGCGTGGCATCCAAAGTCTGAAAGTTTTCGTTCTGCGTAATGTTACCAGGGATCTTACTTCCAAAGTTGGTGCTTCTAGGTTTTCTAGTGTTCTTATAATTCAAAAAATCGTTTTATAGGGGCGGTGGGCGTGGCATCTAAAAGTTTAACATCTAACTTCTGCATAATGTTGCTAGACACCCTCTTATCAAATTTGGTGTGTTTATCTCTATTTGTTATTGAATTATTTGCAAGAAAAACGCATTTATCGATTTGCCGAGGTGGTGGGCGTGGCACATCAAGTTTGACATAAACTCGTTATGTGTATTGAATACACGCACACTCCCAACAAGTTTGGTGCCTCTAGCTTTTTTAATAGCTGAGATCTGTGCGTTCCTACAGACAGGACAGACAGACGGTTAGTTTCGAAGTTAATACCTTTAGAATCTTTCCAATTCAAAATTAAATCAAACGCGAAAAATATACATAAATATGTATGTTATTTTTGAAAACTTATAACCTAAGATCTAGGTACTTTTACTGACAAACGAACTGTTAGATAGGAAAACAAATAAACAGATGGCTCACGCCAAATCAACATTGCTACTGTCGCTGATATTCTTTCTATTTTTATACCATTTACCCATTGAAAATTGGTAAAAAATGGTATATTAACTTTGTGCAAATGTATGTAAGAGGCAGAAGGAGGCGTGGCAGACCATACAAAGTATCAATAGTCAAGTCGATTTGGTCATGTCCGTCTGTCTGTCCGTCTGTCCGTCTGTATGAACGCACAGATCTCAGCTATTAAAAGAGCTAGAGGTACCAGACTCGGTGGGAGTGTGCGTGTATTGAATACGCAGATCGAGTTTATTTCAAACTTGATGTGACACGCCCACCGCCTCCGTAAATCGATAAATGCGTTTTTCGATTTTTTGCAAATAGTTCAATAACGAAACGAGATATACGCACCAAATTTGGTAAGAGGGTGTCTTGCAACATTATGCAGAAGTTGGATTTTAGAATTTTGGATGCCACGCCCACCGCCTCTAAAAAACACATTTTTATAGTTTAAAAGAACACTAGAAATGCTAGAAGCACCAAATTTGGAAGTAAGGTGCCTGGTAACATTACGGAGAATGCGGATTTTCAAATTTTGGATGCCATGCATGTGTATTTGTCTTCGAAAATATGCGATGCGTTGTTATTCGCTGAATAAAAGTTATTAATATTAAGAATTATTTTTTAACAGCGAAAGGTAAATGGTATCTTACTGTCGAGTACACTCGACTGTAGCTTTCTTCACTTGTTATAACTCGGTTATCGGCAGATTAAGTTTATGAAAGATTGTGGTAAAGAATTGTTTAGCATAGGGCTAGTTCAAAACTGGAAGCTCAGATTTCTAAATGAGAAAATGAATTCCCTGATCACACCTCTAACAGACCTGTATGCCCGCTCAAAAAAAACTAGCAGTAACACAAAGAACTGTGTTGGTATTGACCACTTAATGTAATTCTCCCTTCATTTCATATATCTTCAAGTATAACTTCATAGTTGCCAGAGCATGAACGTCTAAGTAATTACACACACTGCCAACGCAGTCGGACAGTCAGACACTAGACCATCGGACAGCTGGGCAAGACGGACGGACAGTCGGACCGTCACACACAAATTAATTACAGAACTCTGTACGCCATGTGTAGACGAAGAAGAATTTCTTTGGATGGCAAGTCAAGTGATGTGCAACAGCAGACCTGACCGTGTAAGGCCAGACTGGGCCAGTACAGGCAATGGCAGGTTGGGCTAGAACAGGGCAGGCGAGGCCAGGGCAGAGCAGGCGAGTCCAGTCTCATCAAGTTCACGCCGGCCTGCCCTCGATAAGTATACGCAATGTTAGCCAACACTTTGATAAACTGCTCAAACGGGGAACAGAAGAAAGCCGCAAGACTTTCTGCCAATGTGCCCAGACAGAATAACTGACTGTGAGCCTCCGAGAAGGACCTTAGCTTCATGCAAAGCAGCACCAATGAAAAGCCAGGCTGCCGCTAATTTATGCATGTTCCCTCCCAGTGCCCCTTCGCTATCCCTCAAGAAACTCGTGTTTAACCAGCGCTCTCTGCGGTCAAGTGTTCTGGGCATTTGGCCATGGCCAATAGATGACACTGAGCATTCCCTGCCAGAACAGAACACCATGGCATATGACATTCCCAACGGCACGATTCACAAGCATCAATATTTTTAGCACAGCCATTGTCTAAAGACGCGCTGTTCGCCTGCCAGCCACAACGAAAGTTACAGGCCAGTCGGTGCATGCTCACACTCGTATACACTCCCCACAAACACAAACTCACATATACGTAGCTATATGGTCGAAGTAATGACACGACTTTGTGCTCCACCCTTGCCCTGACAACCTCTCCGTCCAAGCAAATTGTTGCGCCTTATTGGTACAGCAAGAGACGTGAAAAGACGAGGACCAAACCGATTTCTTTTTAATTTCATGTTGCTGATTTTAAAGACGTTTACTCCACAGCAATAGCGCGCCTCTTCTGTTTCCAATTGTCTGCATTCGAAAATTCGTTTGCTTCAATAATGCCAAATAAAGGCCAAGATTATGTTATGCGATTTATAAAAACCGCCAAAGACGGGGCACACACATGCACATGCCAACTAAAGTGCAACTACCCAGGAAGAGCCCGTTCAAGACGTGAGGTATGTACAAAGTATAGCCGGTATTTTATATTTGGCATTGTATTTATTTTCTGTATTTTTATTTATGTCCTGTAATAAGAAACTGACCACGCGGTTGGTAAAAAACATGCGCGAAACAACTTTTTCTTTTTACACAATATTTAATGCAAAACCCTAATGATACATATTCATCGATAGCAAAACTCGCTGAACACGTAAGACATTAATAATACTATAAAAATGTAGATTAACATTTGCTCTTGTTTGAAGAAATTCTGAGGAAAATACTGAAAATAGACTTTAATAAGGATAAGACAAATGTGAGTTTCTACAAAATGAAATAAAGTTTAGGACTTTAAGATTTCAAGAATGCTATAAAAACAGGTTGGCAGCAGTAACAAATTTTAACATACCGGAAAAAGTTCAGTCTGTACAGCTTTTTTAAGCTTATGCTCTTATTTAAGAAGATTTTGAAAGATTTTTTGACCATTGCAAAGCCGTTATATGAAGAAAAGGAGTTGAATTGTTTCTTACTATACTTAAAGGAAAAGTTGCTAGATGCCCCGGAAATAAGCAAATATGATATAACCATAAAGCAAGTGAGAGTAGTGCTGTTACAAAAGCTAGATGGAAAATTGCAACCCAAGTTTCATTATTTTAAACGAACAACAGAGTCAGAATCGAAGTATCAAATTTTTATACCATTTATCCATTGGTTAAATGGGTAAAAAATTGTAAATTAACTTTGTGAAAATGTATGTAACAGGCAGAAGGAGGCGTGGCAGACCAGACCAAGTATATATATTCTTGATCAGCATCAATAGCCGAGTCGATTTGATCATGTCCGTCTGTCTGTCCGTCTGTCCGTCCGTCCGTCTGTCCGTCTGTATGAACGCACAGATCTCAGCTATTAAAAAAGCTAGAGATACCAGACTTGGTGGGAGTGTGCGTGTATTGAATACGCAGATCGAGTTTATTTCAAACTTAATGTGCCACGTCCACCGCCTCCGCAAATCGATAAATTCGTTTTTCAATTTTTTGCAAATAATTTAATAACGAAAACAGATTAACGCACCAAATTTGGTAGGAGGGTGTCTTGCAACATTTTACAGAAGTTGAATTTTAGCCTTTTGGATGCCACGCCACCGCCTCCAGAAAACACATTTTTATAGTTTAAAAAAACACTAGAAAAGCTAGAAGCAGCAAATTTGAGAGTAAGGTGCCTGGTAACATTACGCAAAATGCGGATCTTCAAATTTAGGATTACACGCCACCGCCCCCAAAAATCGATTTTGTAAAACGGTAAATCAATTTAAAGGAAAAGTAGAAAAGTTTTCGATTTTTTTTTTTTTGGTATTATTGTGGATAATAATAATATCGACCAACCCTATAAATTTAAATCCGATCGGACAATAAACACAGAAGTTATAGGCACGGGAAGTTTCCCTTACAGCAGCAAAGGCCCGACGCCAACGTCGACGCCGACGACGACTGAGCACGCACAGTCGTCGTGTTGTCAGCATGTAGTCAGCATGTGCCATTAACGTCAATGCATGTGTATTTGACTTCGAAAATATGCGATGCGTTTCCAGCATCCTCGTGGCACCTCCTGGGTAGCTATCTTAGCATCCGCTAGATAGTGAGCTAATGTGTGCAGCGAGTCACCCGGACGGTAAATGGTTGAACACAGGGTTTGGAACCCGCCTCGTAAAAGGAGAAGCCCAATGAAAGCAAAAGCGAAAGCCTAGGATACAATGACGACCACCGCAAAACGAACAAGAAGCGGGCAAAGTGTGACCCCCATTCGGGTCACATCTATAACTTCCCGATATGAGATGTATGTATGTGCTTTTTCTCTGAGCTTTGTGTCAAACATAAATTTTCTCGTCAACCAGTAGGTATAAGTAAAAATGTTATGAAACTTTTTTTTATAGAGAATATAATTTGCACACACAAATACACATATCTGTGTGTGTGTCTACGCGAGCGAGCGTGTCGCGATTTTTCAACTTTTTCCTACTTTTAAAACACCATTATCTCGTTAAGGGTTGAGAATTTTGAAAAATATCATATTACCTTTTTTGTAGAGAATTTAATTTCGGCTCGAAAAGTTTCTTACGACTTTCTTCAAAACCCCGTCGTTTACGAGATAGAGCCGAAAAAAGCAAAAAATACCCAAAAAATCGTGCTTTTTGGCGAATTATTAAAAAACTATAACATATAACCCTCTTAAACTCCTTTCAGACCTAGATGGCGGTGAAACGAATCTTTCAAAAAAAAAAAAGTTCAAATCGGTTCAGTAGTTTATGAGAAACCGCTGACACAAAAAAATCTCACATACGAACATACGCACATACACACACACACACACACACACACACACAGAACCCTCATTGAAAATGGGTCAGGGGGATGTGAAACGTCGAGAAACGTGAAAATTTCAAGGATCTGACACTCTTCAAAATCGGGGTCGTTACAATAACTTCCCTAGATCGGGAAGTTAAAAAAAAAAAAATTGCCCAGCGCAGGATTCGAGAACCCGCGACCACACGCACCAGAATCTTGCATGCAACCATCTAGACCACACACAGTTACGCGGAGCGATCGGCAAATGAGACATTTATTGATGCCGGCCCTCTGCTGCGTCAGTTCAACATTTTAGTTGGAATTCTATGCGCCCACAACTTTAAATGGGAGATTCAAACTCCTATAACTTCTTTGTTTATTGTCCGATCGGATTGAAATTTATAGGGTAGATCTGTACTATGGTAAGCTACAAGTGTTAAAAAAATGTTTTGTTATTTCCCTACTTTTCTTAAAATGCAATAGTTGGGGGGCGGTGGGCGTGGCATCCAAAAGTTGAAAATCAAACATTCTCCGTAATGTTACCAGGCACCTTACTTCCAAATTTGGTGCTTCTAGCATTTCTAGTGTTCTTTTAAACTATAAAAATGTGTTTTTTAGAGGCGGTGGGCGTGGCATCCAAAATTCTAAAATCCAACTTCTGCATAATGTTGCAAGACACCCTCCTACCAAATTTGGTGCGTTTATCTCTTTTCGTTATTGAATTATTTGGAAAAAATCGAAATACGCATTTATCGATTTTCGGAGGCGGTGGGCGTGGCACATCAAGTTTGAAATAAACTTATTGTGTGTATTGAATACACGCACACTCCCACCAAGTCTGGTGCCTCTAGCTCTTTTAATAGCTGAGATCTGTATGTTCATACAGACGGACAGACGGACAGACAGACGGACATGACCAAATCGACTCGGCTATTGATGCTGATAAAGAATATATATACTTTGTATGGTCTGCCACGCCTCCTTCTGCCTGTTACATACATTTGCACAAAGTTAATATACCATTTTTTACCCATTTTCAATGGGTAAATGGTATAAAAATAACGATAAACGAGCTAAAACCGCAACATCACAAGGCATTGCATTCATGGTAAAAGAAGTGCAAGAAAGCTCCGCGGTAGATAAATGTGGATTTTTCCTCGATTCCGGTGCAAGTGATCATCTTATAAATGATGAGTCGCTGTACACCGATAGTGTAGAATTGGTGCCGCCGCTGAAGATTGCTGTTGCCAAGCAAGGCGAATACATTTACGCATCTAAGCGTGGAATTGTGCCTTTGCGCAATGACCACGAAATAACGCTAGAGGATGTGCTGTTTTCCAAGCAGGCTGCTGGAAACTTGATATCTGTGAAGCGCCTACAAGACGCAGGAATGTCGATTAAATTTGACAAAAATGGAGTAACGATTTTCAAGAATGGATTGACAGTGGTCAAGAATTCAGGTATGTTTAACAATATACCCATTGTTAAATTTCAAGCATATAATATAGATGCGAAAAATAAAAATAATATTCGATTATGGCATGAGAGGTTTGGTCATATAAGCAATGACAAGTTATTAGAAATAAAACGAAATAATATATTCAGCGATAACAGTCTTTTAAATAATTTAGAACTATCAAATGAAATTTGCGAAGCATGTTTAAATGGAAGACAAGCAAGGTTGCCGTTTAAACAATTTAAAGATAGGACCCATATAAAAAGGCCCCTATTTGTTGTGCACTCAGATGTTTGTGGACCAATTACTCCAGTTACACTAAATGACAAAAAATATTTCGTGATCTTTATTGATCAGTTTACACACTATTGTGTAACTTACTTAATAAAACATAAATCTGATGTATTCAATATGTTTAAAGACTTTGTAGCAAAAAGTGAAGCTCATTTTAATTTAAAAATTGTTAATTTGTACATTGATAATGGGAGAGAATATCTCTCAAATGAGATGCGTCAATTTTGTGTTAAAAAGGGTATTACCTATCATTTAACAGTGCCACACACACCACAGTTAAATGGTATTTCTGAAAGAATGAACCATCACAGAATTTCAAATAATGTATATAGGTGTGTTTTACTTTGACGTGTTCGTCAAAGGTTCCTTGAAGTGGCCTGGAAAATTTGTATGGGAAAAAGAAAATGGTTATTTTTATGGTTTTCCCTGCAATAATTCTAATTTTTCTCGCCGTGCAAACCATCCTTGAACTTCAACGAACAATTTAAAAAAAATTTGGGCAAATTGGTCCAGGCGTTGTTGAGTGATGCACTTACCAACACATTTTGTGATTCATTTTTATATAATAGATTCCTAAACCAGTTTTCCGATTTACGTAATTATTTTTTTCTTTAATTCTTAAATCATATTAAAATGTGAAGAAGTTTTTTTCAAAAACATTCTCCGTAATGTTACCAGGCACCTTACTTCCAAATTTGGTGCTTCTAGCTTTTCTAGTGTTCTTTTAAACTATAAAAATGTGTTTTTTAGAGGCGGTGGGCGTGGCATCCAAAATTCTAAAATCCAACTTCTGCATAATGTTGCAAGACAACCCCCTTCCAAATTTGGTGCGTTTATCTCTTTTCGTTATTGAATTATTTGGAAAAAATCGAAATACGCATTTATCGATTTTCGGAGGCGGTGGGCGTGGCACATCAAGTTTGAAATAAAATTCTTGTGTGTATTGAATACACGCACACTCCCACCAAGTCTGGTGCCTCTAGCTCTTTTAATAGCTGAGATCTGTGTGTTCATACAGACGGACAGACGGACAGCCGGACAGACAGACGGACATGACCAAATCGACTCGGCTATTGATGCTGATCAAGAATATATATACTTTGTATGGTCTGCCACGCCTCCTTCTGCCTGTTACATACATTTGCACAAAGTTAATATACCATTTTTTACCCATTTTCAATGGGTAAATGGTATAAAAAATGGATCTGTTAAGAATCCAATTGGAACTGATGGTATTGAAATAATGAGTAGGAGAAGTGAGAGATTAAAAACAAAGCCCCAGATATCATATTATGAAGATGATAATAGTTTAAATAAATTTGTATTAAATGCTCACACTATCTTCAATGATGTCCTAAATACGTACGATGAAATTCAGTACAGGAATGATAAATTGTTTTGGGAAGAAGCCATAAAAACAGAGTTGAGTGCACATGAACTAAATAATACCTGGACAATCACAGAAAGACCTAAACTCAAAAACATTATAGATAGCAAATGGGTATTTTCCGTTAAATATAACAAACTAGGAAATCCTACTAGATATAAAGCTAGATTTATTGCACGAGGATTTACTCAAAAATACCAAGTCGATTATGAAGAGACTTTTGCTCCTGTAGCTAGAATTTCCAGTTTTCGATTTGTATTATCGTTGGCAGTACAATATAATTTGAAAGTCCATCAAATGGATGTTAAAACTGCATTCTTAAATGGCACGTTAAGGGAAGAAATATATATGAGACTTCCTCAAGGTATACAGTGCAAAGGTGACAATGTATGTAAATTGAATAAGGCAATTTACGGACTCAAACAAGCCGCTCGATGCTGGTTTGAAGTATTTGAAAGCATTGAAAGACTGTGAATTTCTCAACTCTTCCGTAGATCGCTGTATATACATCCTTGATAAAGGTGATATTAAGGAAAATATTTATGTGCTGTTATATGTTGACGATGTGGTGATAGCTACGGGGAAAATGATAACAATGAATAAATTCAAAAATCATTTAATGAAAAGGCTTAGAATGATCGACCTAAAAGAAATTAAACATTTTATTGGTATTAGAATAGAAATGCATGAAGATAAAGTTGTCTTGAGCCAAGCTGCATATGTTAAAGGAGTGTTAAATAAATTTACATGGATAATTGCAATGCAGTTAGTTACTTAATTCTGATGAGGATTGCAATGCTCCATGTCGTAATCTCATAGGTTGTTTAATGTACATAATGCTATGTACACGTCCTGAGTTAAGGGGACCTTCCCGTTCTAAGGCCCGAAAATTACCAAAATTTCAGGAATTTTTTTTCGGTACAAAATAAAGAATTATGCAAAAACTTTTTCGTGGGTTTTATTCGTTATTAAATGAAGTGTATTTCAGAATTTGTTCATAAAAAAATATTTCAAAATGGCGTCTCTCATACTTTTTTTGCGCTTTAAAGTTAACAAAAAAAACAGTTGAAATAATTTTTTTCGAAAAAAACGCTCCGTCAGGGGCCCCTGATTAGTTTTAATTTGAGCCGTAAAACGTTAAAATCGGTGCATCCTTGAATTTGTAGAAAGGTACGGCGCGCCGGAAAACATATGTAGTTTCTGTTAGCCGCGCCGAGAGCGCGTTCGGCGAGTTCGGAGCGCTTTCAGACGGCTCCGCTCGATCGCGTACTTCTCGAAAACTACGTCGTATTTCGAAATATCCTTTCTCCCACGGATTCTTGACAACATAAGGATGAGATTTAAGCAACATAAAAATTTTCGATTTTTTCATCGATTTTCGCGGGAAGGTCCCCTTAACTACTGCAGTAAATATCTTGAGTAGATATAGTAGCAAAAATAATTCTGAGTTATGGCAGTGATTAAAAAGAGTATTTAGGTATTTAAAGGGAACTATTGAAATGAAAATTATTTTTAAAAGAAATGCTGAGTTTAAAAATACATTAGTTGGTTATGTAGATTCTGATTGGGGAGGAAACGAGATTGATAGAAAAAGTACCACAGGGTATTAATTTAAAATATTCGATTCAAATTTTGTTTGTTGGAACACAAAGAGGCAGAACTCAGTAGCAGCCTCATCAACTGAAGCTGAATACATGGCATTATTTGAAGCTGTGAGAGAAGCGTTGTGGCTGAAATCTCTTTTTAGTAGTGTTCATATCAAAATTGATAATCCAATTAAAATTTACGAAGATAACCAAAGCTGTATCAGTATAGCAAATAATCCCTCATGTCATAAACGAACCAAACATATCGATATCAATTATCATTTTGTCAGAGAACAAATTGAATGTAACACTATTTGTCTTGAGTATATTTCCACAAAGGATCAACTTGCTGATATCTTCACAAAGCCATTACCAGCCGCAAAGTTCTTGGAAATATGACTTGATTTGGGACTACTACAAGATGACTGATCCACTGGTCGCTGATGCTGAAGTTTTTTTTTAACTTCCCGATCTAGGGAAGTTATTGTAACGACCCCGATTTTGAAGAGTGTCAGATCCTTGAAATTTTCACGTTTCTCGACGTTTCACATCCCCCTGACCCATTTTCAATGAGGGTTCTGTGTGTGTGTGTGTGTGTGTGTGTGTGTATGTGCGTATGTTCGTATGTGAGATTTTTTTGTGTCAGCGGTTTCTCATAAACTACTGAACCGATTTGAACTTTTTTTTTTGAAAGATTCGTTTCACCGCCATCTAGGTCTGAAAGGAGTTTAAGAGGGTTATATGTTATAGTTTTTTAATAATTCGCCAAAAAGCACGATTTTTTGGGTATTTTTTGCTTTTTTCGGCTCTATCTCGTAAACGACGGGGTTTTGAAGAAAGTCGTAAGAAACTTTTCGAGCCGAAATTAAATTCTCTACAAAAAAGGTAATATGATATTTTTCAAAATTCTCAACCCTTAACGAGATAATGGTGTTTTAAAAGTAGGAAAAAGTTGAAAAATCACGACACGCTCCCCCTCATTGCCCGTCCCAGATACACACATACTCACACACGCGTAGACACACACACAGATATGTGTATTTGTGTGTGCAAATTATATTCTCTATAAAAAAAAGTTTCATAACATTTTTACTTATACCTACTGGTTGACGAGAAAATTTATGTTTGACACAAAGCTCAGAGAAAAAGCACATACATACATCTCATATCGGGAAGTTATAGATGTGACCCGAATGGGGGTCACACTTTGCCCGCTTCTTGTTAATTTTTATTTGAATTTAATTGATCTTATTGAAATACTTTTGTTTGTTTTTTAAAAAAGCATTAAGTTACTGAAATGTAAAAATATGTATATGTAAGAGTGATCTGATCGGGTTTTTCTGGGTTTTCCCCGTATCCTTGCAGCAAATGCTGGATCACATATATACTCCCAGAACGCACACCACCCACACTAAGTACATAAGAATTACAAAAGAATGTATTATGTTAAGTTTATAATTTTAAGGATGTTATTTCTGAATACCCCTGTTCCTATAAAGAAATACCATTCAGTATTATTGACTTTAGGCATTTATGAAAGTTTAGCCTTTGGTCACACTGATCGTTTCTCTTTCCTTTTCCTGTGACTTCTTGTTGAGCTAAGTTGTGGTGCTGGTGTTGCGGTCTAATAAAAACACAAATCATAAAACATAATTTCATCTGTGTAGTTATTGGTTATTTAAAACCACCAAAACAATATCTATCTATATACACTGCCGCTCAACTGAATAGGTTCATCATCTCAGTGGTTGAAATTTATCTATAACTAGCAAACCCGGCGAACTCCGTTTCGCCACCAGATGGCTATATTTCTCCCAGTCGTTCTACCAGTCCCTCTTCCAGTCCCTCTCCCAGTCCCTCTCCCAGTCGCTCTCCCAATCCTTCTCCCAATCCTTCTCTCAGTCCTTCTCGCAGTCCCTCTCCCAATCCTTCTCCCTATCCTTCTCTCAGTCCCTCTCCCAGTCCCTCTCCCAGTCCCTCTCCCAGTCCCTCTCCCAGTCCCTCTCCCACTCCCTCTCCCAGTCCCTCTCCCAGTCCTTCTCCCAGTCCCGCTCCCAATCCTCCCAGTCGCTCTCCCAGTCGCTTTGCCAGTTGCTCTCCCAGTCCCTCTCCCAATCCTTCTCCCTCTCCCAATCCCTCTCCCAGTTCCTCTCCGAATTCTTTTCCCAGTCCCTCTCCGAATTCTTTTCCCAGTCGCACTCCCAGTCCCTCTCCCAGTCCCTCTCCCAGTCGCTCTCAAAGTTCTTCTCCCAGTCCCTCTCCCAATCCTCCCAGTCGCTCTTCCAGTCCTTCTCCCAATACTTTTCCCAGTCCCTCTCTGTGTATAGGTGTGTATAGGTGTATAGACGTGTTCGTCAAAGGTTCCTTGAAGTGGCCGGGAAAATTTGTATGGGAAAAAGAGAATGGCTATTTTTAGGGTTTAGCCAGAAATAATTATAATTTAACACCATAAAAAAACCATCCATGACAAAAGCAAACTCAGTTGATTTGGTGGCAGGAATTTTTTTTTTTAATTTTGATATGACTTGAAGTCATAAAAAGCAGATAACAACATCGAAACTAATACAAAAGAAACGCACAGGTTAGTGGCCGAGGGATTTTAAAATTTTAAAATAAATAAAACTACCTTGCTGCTCGGTGAACAAAAGTAGACTATTTATGTATTTCAAATAATGTATATAGGTGTGTTTTACTTTGACGTGTTCGTCAAAGGTTCCTTGAAGTGGCCTGGAAAATTTGTATGGGAAAAAGAAAATGGTTATTTTTATGGTTTTCCCTGCAATAATTCTAATTTTTCTCGCCGTGCAAACCATCCTTGAACTTCAACGAACAATTTAAAAAAAATTTGGGCAAATTGGTCCAGGCGTTGTTGAGTGATGCACTTACCAACACATTTTGTGATTCATTTTTATATAATAGATTCCTAAACCAGTTTTCCGATTTACGTAATTATTTTTTTCTTTAATTCTTAAATCATATTAAAATGTGAAGAAGTTTTTTTCAAAAACATATTATTTATTCCTTATTTATTTTTTCTTCTGAAAGCTTAACAAAATCAATGATTTTTTTTTCGTTCATCTGAATAGGTTCACCCTGAAAAAATTCAAATTATATAAGTAACTTAAGATATTTTCATACTTTTGGCACATGGCTTATACTTAAGTACATTTCTAATGTAATTTTGAATAAGTTTAATAATGAGTGCATCCGCCCTTTTTCGATATAACTTCATTTAAACGATCGGGAAGCGAGCTATACAAATTTTGCAGTATTTGCAGCGAAATTGTTGTCCAGGCCGTCTTAATTGCCGCAACTAAATTTGTTTTGCTATCAAATTGCCTGCCTCCTTCATATACCTTGCGCGATAGCAACCCCCATACGTTTTCCATTATATTAAGGTCAGGTGAATATGGGGGCCATTCGAGCAAGTCCACATTTTGAGCCTTAATCCATTCTTTTACCACCCTAGCTGTATGAATAGGAGCGTTATCTTGCTGGTAAGTCCATTTAATAACGTGAAAAATATTGGAATAATAAGGAAACGCTGTCTGTATTATAGATTTGTAGGTTTCTGCGTTCATTTTGGAAGTAACAAATTGCAGGTCACAAGTGCCAAAGACTGATACCGACCCCCAAACTATTACGTCTCCTTCACAGCTATGGCGACGGCTTAGGAAATGCTCTTCCTTTCGAAGATTGTGATAGTAATAATTGTATCCATCGGGGCCGCCCAAATTAAATTTCTTTTCGTCGGAAAAAACCACTTTCTGTCATTCGCTCGTCCAGCTCATGTGCTTGCGCGCAAAGAGCAGTCGTGAAGCTTTACGTGCATCATTTAACGGTGGTTTGTTTTTAAGTTTCATTCGTTTTAGATGATCAGCCGACGAAATCACTCTTTTAACTGTTGACACACTGGCTTTAACACCGCAAATTTCTTTACTTTTGGGTGCTGAGAGATGTGAGTTGGACGCAGCTCGCACAATATGCCTCCTGTCTGCCGCAGAGGTGGCGTGTTTGACTCCGCCTTTCATGTTTTTGGCATATTCTGATTTGTTTCTCAAAAAATTACTCACGACATTTTGGCTTCGTCCAATTTTTTGAGCGATTTTGCGATGGCTAAGACCATTTTCACGATAGGCTTCAATTTGGCCTTTTCATACTCGGATAATTGTTCTCCGCGTCCCATTTTTCAATTAATTTAAAGAAAATATATGAAATTAAAAATTTGCATCAAAAATTTGTCACTAAACCGCCAAGTTTAATTGCAAATTAAAAATCTTTCAGCTGAACCTATTCAGTTGAGCCAAAAAATTGCACAGAAATTAGCGAAAGAAATAGCAAAACAGAAAATGCAAAGTAACGGTACATGGCAAACGGTTCTTTACTAGCACACACTAATTGACACAAATATAATGATGGAATGTATTTTAAAAAACATGCGTACGATCAATATGTGATGAACAAATCATGAAAGTGCAAGCGGATTTTTGTGAACCTATTCAGTTGAGCGGCAGTGTATATATATATAATAACAATTCTCGAACAACACTTTGTCAAAAAAAATATAATTCTTTATTTTCAAAATAGTATGATCGCGAATTGGGAGAGATACGTCTTCTCTTTACAAGATTCAACTTAAAACTCAAACTTAAAAACAAGTGAAGAAAGCTACAGTCGAGTGCACTCGACAGTAAGATACCATTTACCTTTCGCTGTTAAAAACTATTTCTTAATATTAATTACTTTTATTCGGCGAATAACAACGCATCGCATATTTTCGAGGACAAATTCACATGCATTGACGCTAATGGCACATGCCGACTGCACACTGACTACACGACGACTGTGCGTGCGCAGTCGGCGTGCGCAGTCGGCGTCGGCGTCGGCGTCGGGCCTCTACTGCTGTGAGCGAAACTTCTCGTGCCTATAACTTCTGTGTTTATTGTCCGATCGGATTTAGATTTATAGGGTTGGTCAATATTATTATTATCTACAATAATACCTAAAAAAAATTTCGGAAACTTTTCTACTTTTCCTATAATTTGATTTACCGATTTACAAAATCAATTTTTGGGGGCGGTAGGCGTGGCATCCAAAAGTTGAAATTCCGCATTCTCCGTAATGTTACCAGGCACCTTACTTCCAAATTTGGTGCTTCTAGCTTTTCTAGTGTTCTTTTAAACTATAAAAATGTGTTTTTTAGAGGCGGTGGGCGTGGCATCCTAAAGTCTAAAATCCAACTTCTGCATAATGTTGCAAGACCAAATTTGGTGCGTTTATCTCTTTTCGTTATTGAATTATTTGGAAAAAATCGAAATACGCATTTATCGATTTGCGGAGGCGGTGGGCGTGGCACATCAAGTTTGAAATAAACTTATTGTGTGTATTGAATACACGCATACTCCCACCAAGTCTGGTGCCTCTAACTCTTTTAATAGCTGAGATCTGTGTGTTCATACAGACGGACAGACGGACAGACAGACGGACATGACCAAATCGACTCGGCTATTGATGCTGATCAAGAATATATATACTTTGTATGGTCTGCCACGCCTCCTTCTGCCTGTTACATACATTTGCACAAAGTTAATATACCATTTTTTACCCATTTTAAATGGGTAAATGGTATAACTACGCTGACGCTTGGCAAACCTGCGATTGGGAGAGAGAATGCAATTCAGATATTGAGAGTGATCTTGGTTTGAGCTGCGTCTGCAATTTTACAGTATTGAGGCATGAAAGCCTTTTAATTCTTGGGGACATTTGTTTATGTTTACGTTAAGTGGCCCCTCGCTGTTTATGTTTACGTTAAGTGGCCCCTCGCGAGAGCAATGGGTATGAGAGCGATTTTGCTTAGATCTGCATTTCTAATGTATTAAGTAGATATGTTGATAACGCAAGGGAATGTTTATAATAGCTGGCCACTCATGGGAGCCGATAATTGAGGAGAAGTTTACATTAGATATTATGTGGGTGTATATATGTTACTGCAGAGTGTATGTTTCTATGTGGTAGGTATGTGGGTGTAGATATGCTACTTCCCCATCCATTAGAAAAGAGCCTGTCCTCAGGCGGGCACATTAGGGTATATGTGAGTGGGTATATTAGTTTGTATAATATTTTCATTTAATTGTAGGGTATTTTCGTTTGGTGCAATATTGTTTAATTCTGTTAGATTTCCAGAGTTTTTAATATTGTTTTTCTGTTGATTTTTTAAATTTAATTACAATGTTTTTCGGAATGCTCTTAAATTTATAAATGAAGTAGAACATTAAATAATTATTACAATTAAAATAGTAAGGATTATAATTAGAAATGTATGATTTCTTCTCGTATGTATTTCTATTATATCTTTTGCTTCAATTTTTGATATTGACTCTAACATTGTTACATTATTGTTTACATAAATAGTTTGGGTATAATCTATTATAGTATTTGTTATTTGAATTCCTTCGATTTGTACTGCACAATTAATTGCTTTTATGAATTTATTCCCTTCGAAAACTATTGTTTTATTTATACATGATTGATTTAAAATTGTTTTCGGTAGATTCCAAGTAATTATAATATTTGGTTCTATATAGTTTGTTTCATGTTTTTTATACATTTTTGTGTACCTGCATTCGGCATTGGCTTGGTTTAATATTCCTATAATGCATTTATTTGTAATTATTTCTTTTGTATTAAATGAGAATACTTGATTAAACTGAACATAATATTTGTCCTCTAAGGGTTCTGATAATATGTTGTTAAATTCATTTGGGTAAGGCAAGATTTTAAATATAGGAGTTTCCATAATGACTCTTGGGATATGAGAAATTATCAATATTTGATTAGTATTGGTTTGTAACCAAGTAGAAGTTTTTATTATTAGTAGTTTCTCTGAATTAACGTGTGTTAAGGTGTCATGCTTAAGTAGTTTAGGGTTAAAAATGCCTAATCTAGTAAGTTGCATGCCTAGTTCTATGTCTTCTATGTATTCGGTGAATTCCTGTAGATTGAAAATAACTATTGCTAGCCTTTCGTCTGCTTCATTTGCTAAGCTTAAATGATTTATTCTTTCAATGCCTTTATTTACTGCATCTATTATTGTATTAAGTTCGTTAACTTGAATTGTGTTTTGTGATAAATTTTCAATTTTATTCATTAATTCTTCTTTATTTTGTTCATCTAGTGTTCCAAATAGATATTTGTATGTTGTGCCTATGAAATTCATAAGACCTCTTCTACTACGTTTTGCAATTCTGATTCCATTCATTTCTCTGTTCAATTTTTCTGTTAAATAGGCAATTTGTTTTAGATCTGAAAATTCTTCTGATTGTTTCATTAAATTAGTATATGTTATTTCAGTTTTTCTATTTTATCAATTTTTTCTGATTGTGTATTATATTTTGGGGTTCCCGCGAAGAGGAAAATATCTGCAGGAGTTCTGCCTGTAGTATTATGTTTTGTTCTATGATTATAAACATAAAGAATGGTTTCAAATTTTGTTAGCTTATTTTCTATGTCTGTTTCACTGTTTATAATTCTTAACATCAACATCAGAAATTCCATTTTTGCTTGTTTTTATATCAATAACGACATTTTCAGATTTTAACCAAAGTTGCATTGCTGCACACATGAAAGCTGAATCTTTGTCCGCTTTAATTTGATTTGGTTTACCCATTTCATTGAAAACTTTGAGTAATGCTCTTTTTGCTTCTAACCAAACTCTACTGTTTACTTCTACTAAAGTGGCAAATTTTGAAAAATATCTATACAAGATAAATATTGTTTATTATCTATCATATAGAAATCGATGACATATTTTTCTCTTGGATTGAAAATTTCTGGGGTTGTTTGGAATTCTAGCTTGGTATTTCTGTGTTCTGTTTTTGCGATGTTGCACACTTCGCATTCGTTAATAAAATTTTGAATTAATTTTTGATGATCGGGAAAATAATATTTTTCTTTAAACAATTCTGTTTGTTTTCCTATTCCTGGATGTAAGAGTTCTCTATGTGTTTTAATAATAATTTCTTTGAATTCTGCGTATGTATTAATGTCTATCAATTTACTACTAGTTTTCATCGTTTTAGTTGAGTTATTTGGATTAATAATTTCAACATATGCTCTTTGAAAAATTAAAAAGTCTGTATCAATTGGAAAATATATTACGCTTTTCTTGGTAGATAAGTATTCGATTATTAATTG
This sequence comes from Zaprionus bogoriensis, assembly GCA_035046045.1. Classification (NCBI taxonomy): domain Eukaryota; kingdom Metazoa; phylum Arthropoda; class Insecta; order Diptera; family Drosophilidae; genus Zaprionus; species Zaprionus bogoriensis. The sequence continues at coordinate 30,935 of JAWNOI010000154.1, forward strand.
TTTTGCGTACTCGATTGTCATTTCTTTATACGTTATTATGATTTTTGTTTTATGAAAGTAATTTATTGTTTCGATTCCATTTGAATCTCCTCTTATAAATTCTAATTGTCTGTTATAATAATTAAGTGGTCTTTCTGTTATTGAAATGTAACTTTGGTTATCTTCTTGTGCACTATGCACTGTAGCTACTGTTGATATTGTAGTTGAATTACTGGGAGTCTCTCTTAAATAAGCTTCCTCTACTCTTATTCTAGATAAGGCGTCTGCCACATGGTTCTCTTTACCTGGCAAATATTTTATTTCGTAATCAAACTCGTTTAGTTTGATTTTCCAACGCTGTAATTTCATATTTGGCTCTTTAATATTATTGAGCCATACTAGAGGCCTGTGATCACTTAGGATCAGAAATTTTCTGCCAAAAAGATAGGACCTGAAGTATTTGGTGGCCCAAACAATAGCTATGAGTTCTTTTTCTATTGCTGAATAATTGATTTCGTGTTCATTAATAGTTCTGCTAGCATAGCAGATTGGTTTATGATTTTGTGATAATACTGCTCCTATAGCAATATTACTCACATCTGTTGTTAAGGAAAATGGCTTTTCGAAATCTGGGTATATAAGTATTGGATCGGACATTATTAGTAATTTAAGTTTTTCGAACGCTTGTATATAGTCATGGTCTTTTATGTTTAATGTTACGCCTTTTTTAAGTTTGCCTGTCATTGGTTTTGCTGTTTTAGCAAAATTTGGGATAAATTTCCTATAAAAACCACAAAGACCTAGAAATGATTTTATTTCTTTTGGGGATTTGGGTATTGGAAAATTTTGTATTGCCTGTATTTTGAGGAGAATTGTTTTTATACCGGTTGTTGTTATAATATGTCCAAGGAATTCTGTTTCCTTCTTCATGAACTCGCATTTGTCGAGTTGATGCTTGAGATTAGCTTCTCGTAATTTTTCAAATACCTTTCGCAAAGATAGTACATGTTCCTCCAGGAACAATAATATCATCCATATAGACCAAACAATTCTTGTAGATCAAATCTTCTAAGAGATTGTTCATGCACCTTTGAAAGGTAGCAGGAGCATTTTTCAATCCAAAGGGCATTCGAGTGTATTCGTAATGGCCATTTTTGGTAGAAAACGTTGTCTTTGGAATACAATTTTCATCCATTTGTATTTGTTGAAAACCTTTCGCGAGGTCAATAGTGGTGAAGTATTGACATCTACCTAGTTTGTCTAATATTTCATCCATTACCGGGATTGGGTATTTGTCATCTACCGTAACTTCATTTAAATTACGATAGTCAATTACTATACGGAACTTTTTTGTTCCTGATGCATCACCCTTTTTTGGTACTATCCAAATAGGTGAGCAATAAGGGGATTTCGACTTTCGAATTATACCCTGTTTGAGCATATCTTTTATTTGCAAATCGACTTCTTGATCGTAAGATTGAGGATATTTATATGGTTTTCTATAAACCGCTTGTTGTGTTTTTGTATGAATAACATGCTTGATAGTACTAGTGAAAGTCAAATTGTCACTTTCTTTATACTGCAAGTCACTAAATTCATATAAAATTCTTTTTAGATTATCTTTTTCCTCGTCATTAAGGTGTTCTAATCTAAACTTGTTAGTTTCTTGCAACTCATTATTTATTGCAAAGTTAAATATTGTATCTGTTGTAAGTGGGGGATCGCAGCAATCAATTTCTGCTTCTCCTTTTCCGAAATCATTATAATCATATCTCATTCTGAATTGATAACCATTTAAATTAACCACTTGTGATTCATAATCAATAATTGCATTACATGCTTCGAGATATTCTCTTCCTAGGAGCATGTCATATCTATCGGAAAAATTATGGACCCAAAATGTTTGTTCGGTCGGACAAAGCTTACTTGCGTGGTAAGCCTCGGCTTCATTTAACTGAATATTACCATTTATGGTGTGAACTTTTAGGGGTATATTTTTGATCGGAAAATGAAAGTAATTCTCTTTAATTAAATTAATGGAAGAGCCTGTGTCTAAAACACAGCGAAACTTTTCATCATTCATGATGATTCGTATGTAGGGGTTTCCATTTCTGGTTTTGTGTCCGAGGCTTGTTGATGAAAATTTTCCGTGTCCATTCTCATATGGCCACTTGTACTTTCACGATTTCTTTTTATTGGTTTACTGGGTACATTAGTCCTATTCTGCTGTGATTGATTATTGAGAGGATTCTTATTTTGATTGTAGTTTAAATTCTCTTGAAATTCCTGTTTCGTTGCCTGATATAATGGATGGTTTTCGTATAAGGTTTCATTGTTATTTTTATTATAATTTGGCTTATATTGGCCCTGCGATGTACTAGCCTGTTGGTTGTATTGATTTGGGGAATTATTGTACTGCTGTTTGTATTATTATTATTATTAGGTGGCACTACAACCCATTTCGGGTTTTGGCCGACCTGAGCGTCTCCCTCCAGGCGCCTCTGCTCTTCGCGCGCCTCCTCCAATTGGAAATACCCAGTAGATTAAGGTCCTTCTCTACTTGGTCCTTCCAACGGAGATTTGTTCGTCCCCTTCGTCGTCGCCCATAGTCGACCCTCGCTTCAAATACCTTCTGAGCTGGAGCTTCTTCATCCATACGCACAACGTGGCCGAGCCAGCGCAGACGTTGTATCGTGATGCGCCGGACCACGTCCACGTCATCGTACAACTCGTACAGCTCGTGGTTCATTCGAATGCGAAAGTCGTCCCCAATTCGAACGGGACCGAAGATCTTGCGAAGAATCTTTCTCTCGAACACTCCAAGCGCTGCTGCATCCGTCTGTGAAATTACCCATGCTTCTGCGCCATATAAGAGCACGGGTAGGATGAGTGTCTTGTAGAGTGTTAGTTTTGTTCGGCGAGAGAGGTCTCTATTGCACATTTGCCTACTCAGACCAAAGTAGCACCTATTGGCAAGTGTGATTCTTCGCTTGATCTCCAGGCTGACGTCATTTTTTTTTTGGTGTTAATGGCGGTGCCAAGGTACGTGAACTCCTTGACCACTTCGAAGTTATAGCTGTCGGCTACCACATGGGAGTCTAGGCGCCGCGTCTCCCTGCTTGTCGACAGCATATACTTCGTCTTGCCCTCGTTTACCGCCAAACCCACTTTTGCTGACTCCTTTTCGATAGCGGAGAATGCAGCAGTGACATCACGCTTGCTACGGCCAATGATGTCAATGTCATCGGCGTAAGCAAGGAGCTGGACACCTTTATAGAAAATAGTGCCAGATCGATGAACACCGGCTTTCCGCAGAACCCCTTCCATCACGAAGTTGAAGAGGTTGCACGACAGAGGGTCGCCTTGTCTGAAACCTCGAACGGTATTAAAAGGTTCGGAGAGGTTCGCTCCTACCTTGACAGAGCTGATGGTGCTGCTCAATGTCATCCTGCAAAGACGTATCAGCTTTGCAGGAATACCGAACTCAGACATGGTGGCATATAGGCTTCCCCTCGTCGGGCTATCGAATGCAGCTTTGTAATCGACAAAGAGATGGTGTGTGTCAATTCCATTTTCGTGGATTTTTTCCAGGATTTGGCGCAATGTGAAGATCTGGTCTATGGTGGATTTACCAGGTCTGAAACCGCACTGATAAGGTCCGATCAGTGTGTTGGCATACGGCTTCAGTCGTTCACATATAACGCTCGACAGGACCTTGTATGAGATGGTGATCAGGCTGATTCCCCGGTAGTTGGCACATATCGTCGGGTCGCCTTTCTTCAGTACAGGACAAAGGACGCTGAGATTCCAATCGTTGGGCATGCTTTCTTCTAGCCATATTTTGCACAAGAGCTGATGCATGCACCTTATCAGCTCTTCGCCGCCGGCCTTAAACAACTCTGCAGGCAGTCCATCAGCACCGGCTGCTTTGTTGTTTTTGAGTCGCGTAATCGCAACTCGGACCTCGTCATGGCTAGGTAGTGGTATATCCACATTGTCGTTGATTGGTGGTATCGGGCTGTTTCCTCCATCGGCGGGATTGGTGCCGTCATCGCCTGCTAGCAGCTTGGAGAAATGCGCCCTCCATAACCTCAGCGTGCACTGCGTATCTGTAACCAGATTTCCATTATCGTCTCGACAGTTAGATGCTCCGGTCTTGAAACCTTGTGTCAGACGGTTGACTTGTTGGTAAAATTTTCGAGCATCATTCCTGTCTTGCAACACCTCAAGTTCCTCGCACTCTCGCTTTTCTTGCTCCCGCTTTTTCCGTCTGAAAAGTCGCCTCTCTTCCTTCCTTTTCTCCCTGTAACGTTCACACGTGGCTCGCGTTGCGCCAGACTGCAGCTTTTTTCTGTAGGCGGTGTTTTTTGCCGCAGCTGCGACGCGACACTCCTCGTCATACCATTGGTTCCGTGTGGGAGGGCGCTTGAACCCAATGGCTGTTTCAGCAGCAGCTCGCATGGAGTGGGATATGTGCGCCCAGAGTCCGCCAGCGTCAACAGGGTGAGGGGAAGGTTGGAGGAGCAGTTCCGAGAGGTGAGTGGAGTAGGCCATTGCTGTCCGTTGTGATCGCAGCTTAGTGACGTCAAGCTTTCGTTGCGTGATGGGGCGTATGTATGTATGTATGTTTTTCGCACGGCATAGCCGCATGCGTATCTTGGCTGCGACAAGATAGTGGTCCGAGTCTATATTGACTCCACGAAACGTACGCACGTCCATCACGCTTGAGGCATGCCTTCCGTCTATCACAACGTGATCAATCTGGTTGCGCGTTTTTTGATCAGGGGACAGCCATTTGGCCTTGTGGATGTCGAGGTGTTGAAATCTGGTACTACTCACTACCATGTTTCGCGCCGCGGCGAAGTCAATCAGCCTGAAACCATTGTTCGTGGTGGTCTCATGGAGGCTGAATTGGCCGACGGTGCGGTCAAAGATGCGTTCGCGCCCAACCTTTGCGTTGAAGTCCCCGAGGATGATCTTCACGTCGTGGTTTGGGCAGCGGTCGTACGTGTCCTCGAGTCTCGCGTAGAACGCATCCTTAACAGCATCGTCCTTCTCCTCCGTCGGGGCGTGCGCGCAAATTATGCTAAGATTGAAAAATCTAGCTTTGACGCGGATTGTAGCCAGCCGTTCACTCACTGGGGTGAAATTGGAGACGTGGTGGCGAAGTCTCCGGCTTACTACAAATCCGCATCCAAATTCGCGCCTCTCCGCATGGCAGCTGTAGTAGATATCGCAATTTGCTCGCTTGGAGCAACCTTGTCCTGTCCATCTCATTTCCTGGATGGCGGTAATGTCAGCCTTTAATTTTTCGAGGGCATCCGCCAGTTGGATAGAGGCACCTTCCCAATTAAGAGTTCGGACATTCCAGGTGCATATCCTTAAATCGTAGTCCTTTTTCGTTTTGCGGTGGTCGTCATCATAAGGGGGGATCCTTTCCGAGGCTTTCGCTTTGGTTTTCTTTGGGTTTTCTTTTTCCGAGGCGGGTTCCAAACCCTGCGCTCAACCATTTAAAGTCTTGGTGACCCGCTGCACACATTAGCTCACTATCTAGCGGATGCTAAGATAGTTACCCAGGAGGTGCCACGAGGAGGCTGTGTGTCAACTTGCAATCATTCGTAGACAGAGATCGCACTGGCGGTCGCCAAGTTGACCGCGATCAGAAACTTTACTCTGTACGAATGAAGCCAAACCAAACTGCTGTTTGTATTGGTTTTGGGAATTGTAATTTTGTTGTTTATTAGTATTGTTAGTATTTTTTTGGGGTTGATAATTTCTTTTATCTACATTTTGACTTGGATACAATGTTTCGTAGCAACCTTCTTGTTGCGCTACGCATTTTAACTTACTAGCATTAGTAATATCATACCTAGCCAATGTCATGAATAGTCTATCCGGCAATTTTTTCATAATTACATCTTTGACAGTATTATTTAGAGCGTTTGTGTATATAATAGTATTCGCGGTATTATTTTCTAAGGCTAATTTATTTAAAATTATGAATGATTAGGACTCGATGTCCTCAACAAACTTACGTATACACCCAGGAAAAGGGGTGTTATACAGTCGTCTGAGTAGTTCCTCACAAGGCGTCTGGGTTTTATATTCGTTGATGAGAGCGTTCCTTAAGTCTCTCCAGCATCTGGCTGCTGACAATTGGGATACCCTCTGGGCATCTCCACAAAGCTGCATCTCGATGTCGCTGAAGAATACGCTTGACTAGCGTATGCATGTTGTATGATACAGCTCCAGAATGAAATCCATCCTTCTAATAAATGGGCTGAGTTCGAGGGTGTTGCCTCCAAATTGCGGCACTTGCTCTTTGAAAAATTAAAAAGTCTGTATCAATTGGAAAATATATTACGCTTTTCTTGGTAGATAAGTATTCGATTATTAATTGTTTTGCGTACTCGATTGTCATTTCTTTATACGTTATTATGATTTTTGTTTTATGAAAGTAATTTATTGTTTCGATTCCATTTGAATCTCCTCTTATAAATTCTAATTGTCTGTTATAATAATTAAGTGGTCTTTCTGTTATTGAAATGTAACTTTGGTTATCTTCTTGTGCACTATGCACTGTAGCTACTGTTGATATTGTAGTTGAATTACTGGGAGTCTCTCTTAAATAAGCTTCCTCTACTCTTATTCTAGATAAGGCGTCTGCCACATGGTTCTCTTTACCTGGCAAATATTTTATTTCGTAATCAAACTCGTTTAGTTTGATTTTCCAACGCTGTAATTTCATATTTGGCTCTTTAATATTATTGAGCCATACTAGAGGCCTGTGATCACTTAGGATCAGAAATTTTCTGCCAAAAAGATAGGACCTGAAGTATTTGGTGGCCCAAACAATAGCTATGAGTTCTTTTTCTATTGCTGAATAATTGATTTCGTGTTCATTAATAGTTCTGCTAGCATAGCAGATTGGTTTATGATTTTGTGATAATACTGCTCCTATAGCAATATTACTCACATCTGTTGTTAAGGAAAATGGCTTTTCGAAATCTGGGTATATAAGTATTGGATCGGACATTATTAGTAATTTAAGTTTTTCGAACGCTTGTATATAGTCATGGTCTTTTATGTTTAATGTTACGCCTTTTTTAAGTTTGCCTGTCATTGGTTTTGCTGTTTTAGCAAAATTTGGGATAAATTTCCTATAAAAACCACAAAGACCTAGAAATGATTTTATTTCTTTTGGGGATTTGGGTATTGGAAAATTTTGTATTGCCTGTATTTTGAGGGGAATTGGTTTTATACCGGTTGTTGTTATAATATGTCCAAGGAATTCTGTTTCCTTCTTCATGAACTCGCATTTGTCGAGTTGAAGCTTGAGATTAGCTTCTCGTAATTTTTCAAATACCTTTCGCAAAGATAGTACATGTTCCTCCAGGAACAATAATATCATCCATATAGACCAAACAATTCTTGTAGATCAAATCTTCTAAGAGATTGTTCATGCACCTTTGAAAGGTAGCAGGAGCATTTTTCAATCCAAAGGGCATTCGAGTGTATTCGTAATGGCCATTTTTGGTAGAAAACGTTGTCTTTGGAATACAATTTTCATCCATTTGTATTTGTTGAAAACCTTTCGCGAGGTCAATAGTGGTGAAGTATTGACATCTACCTAGTTTGTCTAATATTTCATCCATTACCGGGATTGGGTATTTGTCATCTACCGTAACTTCATTTAAATTACGATAGTCAATTACTATACGGAACTTTTTTGTTCCTGATGCATCACCCTTTTTTGGTACTATCCAAATAGGTGAGCAATAAGGGGAATTCGACTTTCGAATTATACCCTGTTTGAGCATATCTTTTATTTGCAAATCGACTTCTTGATCGTAAGATTGAGGATATTTATATGGTTTTCTATAAACCGCTTGTTGTGTTTTTGTATGAATAACATGCTTGATAGTACTAGTGAAAGTCAAATTGTCACTTTCTTTATACTGCAAGTCACTAAATTCATATAAAATTCTTTTTAGATTATCTTTTTCCTCGTCATTAAGGTGTTCTAATCTAAACTTATTAGTTTCTTGCAACTCATTATTTATTGCAAAGTTAAATATTGTATCTGTTGTAAGTGGGGGATCGCAGCAATCAATTTCTGCTTCTCCTTTTCCGAAATCATTATAATCATATCTCATTCTGAATTGATAACCATTTAAATTAACCACTTGTGATTCATAATCAATAATTGCATTACATGCTTCGAGATATTCTCTTCCTAGGAGCATGTCATATCTATCGGAAAAATTATGGACCCAAAATGTTTGTTCGGTCGGACAAAGCTTACTTGCGTGGTAAGACACGGCTTCATTTAACTGAATATTACCATTTATGGTGTGAACTTTAAGGGGTATATTTTTGATCGGAAAATGAAAGTAATTCTCTTTAATTAAATTAATGGAAGAGCCTGTGTCTAAAACACAGCGAAACTTTTCATCATTCATGATGATTCGTATGTAGGGGTTTCCATTTCTGGTTTTGTGTCCGAGGCTTGTTGATGAAAATTTTCCGTGTCCATTCTCATATGGCCACTTGTACTTTCACGATTTCTTTTTATTGGTTTACTGGGTACATTAGTCCTATTCTGCTGTGATTGATTATTGAAAGGATTCTTATTTTGATTGTAGTTTAAATTCTCTTGAAATTCCTGTTTCGTTGCCTGATATAATGGATGGTTTTCGTATAAGGTTTCATTGTTATTTTTATTATAATTTGGCTTATATTGGCCCTGCGATGTACTAGCCTGTTGGTTGTATTGATTTGGGGAATTATTGTACTGCTGTTTGTATTGGTTATTGGTATTTGTAATTGTATTGGGAATTGTAATTTTGTTGTTTATTAGTATTGTTAGTATTTTTTTGGGGTTGATAATTTCTTTTATCTACATTTTGACTTGGATAAAATGTTTCGTAGCAACCTTCTTGTTGCGCTACGCATTTTAACTTACTAGCATTAGTAATATCATACCTAGCCAATGTCATGAATAGTCTATCCGGCAATTTTTTCATAATTACATCTTTGACAGTATTATTTAGAGCGTTTGTGTATATAATAGTATTCGCGGTATTATTTTCTAAGGCTAATTTATTTAAAATTATGAATGATTAGGACTCGATGTCCTCAACAAACTTACGTATACACCCAGGAAAAGGGGTGTTATACAGTCGTCTGAGTAGTTCCTCACAAGGCGACTGGGTTTTATATTCGTTGATGAGAGCGTTCCTTAAGTCTCTCCAGCATCTGGCTGCTGACAATTGGGATACCCTCTGGGCATCTCCACAAAACTGCATCTCGATGTCGCTGAAGAATACGCTTGACTGGCGTATGCATGTTGTATGATACAGCTCCAGAATGAAATCCATCCTTCTAATAAATGGGCTGAGTTCGAGGGTGTTGCCTCCAAATTGCGGCACTTGCCTGATCTGACTCAGGGCTTGATTAAGGTGGTTTTCCGATAGTAGTACCACTGGTTCCGTCATGTTGATTTTGTTCAATTGTTTCTTCTTTTTATAAAAAAATTTTCACAAATTTAACAGTTTATATAATTTGAATTTAGTTTGTTAGTTTAGTTTTGTTAATTTATACCTCGTCGCTTACCACTGGTGGGGGAGAACTAAGGTTTTTATTTTTTAGTAACCTTTGTGTTCGATCAAAGGCACTAACTTTTACGAAACTTGGATTAAACGGGTTTTTACAAAGATTTTATTTTTTTTTTTAATATTTCACAGTCACTTGAGAAAACAAAATTTGATTTAGTTTTGTTATTATAAACCTCGCCACCTGAGCTTCGATAGCGTGTTGCTAAAGTTTAAGTTTGCACTTGATATAAAACTAGAGTTCGTAGTTGACTTAGCTTTCAATATCTGTTATGCACTTTATACGTTTTAACTCACTGTGTACAGTTCTAAGTTCTTAATCGACTTGACTGAGTACACTTCGCGAATCCACGTAGTTCTTTGGCGGATCAATTTATAGTGAACTATTATTTTCGAACGTTTATATCACTAGACCCTTTTGACAATGTGAGAGTCAGGTCTTTCACCGATACTTTCCGATATTAGTCACTTATTGATCCTACCGGCTGCGCCAATAACAATTCTCGAACAACACTTTGTCAAAAAAAATATAATTCTTTATTTTCAAAATAGTATGATCGCGAATTGGGAGAGATACGTCTGCTCTTTACAAGATTCAACTTAAAACTCAAACTTAAAAACTACGCTGACGCTTGGCAAACCTTCGATTGGGAGAGAGAATGCAATTCAGATATTGAGAGTGATCTTGGTTTGAGCTGCGTCTGCAATTTTACAGTATTGAGGCATGAAAGCCTTTTAATTCTTGGGGACATTTGTTTATGTTTACGTTAAGTGGCCCCTCGCTGTTTATGTTTACGTTAAGTGGCCCCTCGCGAGAGCAATGGGTATGAGAGCGATTTTGCTTAGATCTGCATTTCTAATGTATTAAGTAGATATGTTGATAACGCAAGGGAATGTTTATAATAGCTGGCCACTCATGGGAGCCGATAATTGAGGAGAAGTTTACATTAGATATTATGTGGGTGTATATATGTTACTGTAGAGTGTATGTTTCTATGTGGTAGGTATGTGGGTGTAGATATGCTATTATATATATATATATATATAAATGTTGTGTGCGTATAGGATTCGCCTATGGATTCAAAAAGTACTGAACCGATTAACCCCAGATTTTTACACAACATACATAGATGTTCTGGCCATGTTTTTATCTACTTTTTATGTGCATAGCATATCTACGTTTGCAGATATTTTACTTTTTTTGCGTATCACAGTGCCACAACAAACAGTTGCCAAGGGCAACCACTGCTGTACATTTCAAACATTTAAAAAAAACCACATGGATTGAAGTGAGAATTGAGAGATTATAAATCAAACTTCCCTTCCCATATCAGTGATAAACGTAGTCATGCCACCCAAGAAGTCGAATCTGGGCCGACGTACTCGACGCACAGAAGCAAAAAGACGGCAGATTCAGTATATGACTGAGGAAGAGCGGGTGTCGATGCAAGAAACTAGACGACTGAGAGCAATGCAGAACAACATCGAGGAATCGGCAGAAAGAAGAGCAGCCAGGCTTCAGGAAACACGATTGAGATCTAGACAGTTGCGTTCTGCAGCAACAGATACATTCGCTCTCAACATAATGAACGCAGTAGGGCGAGGTTAGCTGAAGCACGCTCAGCGCTAAGAGCACATCACAATGTGCAATACAATCGTTTTTTTTTTTTTTTATATAATCCAGCTGTTGATTATAGCTTCAATCGCAACGTCGTGATTGGCCGGCTGTGTCAGGTCTGCCCACATTGTCAGGCTCTTAAGTTCGAAAATGAACCCAAAGGATTGTGTTGTGTTGCCTCAACTTGAAGCACCACCAGAGCCTCTGCACACTCTACTGGCTGGATCTACTGCTGAATCGAAGCATTTCCTCTGGAACATCAGGAAATACAACAGTTGCTTTCAAATGACGTCCTTTGGTGCCGAAATTATAACTGGGCAATTCATGCCAACTTTCAAAATTAAAGGACAAATTTATCACAAAGCCGGTTCCCTGCTTCCGCTCCCAGACAGTGCACATAAATTCCTTCAAATGTACTTCATCGGTGATGATGGAGCTGAAGTTGATGCACGTTGTGGAATAAATAGATCGCTAAAGAGGCCCATTATTTCGCAGCTACAAAAGCTTCTTCACGAACGGAACTATTTGGTGCGTTTGTTCAAAACAGCGATTGATATAATGCCTTCGGATACACATAAAATTGTCATTCATGCAGATAAAACGCCTGCTGGAGAACATACCAGGAGGTATAATGCTCCAACTATAGACGAAGTGGCAATTGTCATAGTCGGTGATCAATTCCAACCTCGAGATATTGTTCTCCATCGACGAAGCGATCGATTGGTAAACGTGGCAGAAACTCACCGTTATAACGATGCTTTGCAGTATCCAATTATCTTCTGGGATGGTTCCGATGGATATCATTTCAATGTAAGGATGGTAGATTCAGTGAATGGTGTAGAAACAAATAAAAAGTGCAGCGCCATGAACTTCTATTCATACCGATTAATGGTTCGGAGGAACGAGGACAATCATATATTGAAATGTGGTCAGTTGTTTCATCAATACATTGTCGATATGTATGCAAAAATTAAAACAGAACGTTTGCTGTTCCTCCGATTGAATCAGACGAAACTTCGGTCCGAGGAATATATTCATTTGCGGGATGCCGTCGTGAATGACGGTAATACAACCAACGTTGGAAAGCTCATGATTTTGCCATCGTCATACATAGGCAGTCCACGCCACATGCATGAATATGCCATGGCATATGTTCGTTATTATGGCCGTCCAGACTTATTTATAACCTTTACATGCAATCCAGCTTGGGATGAGATAGTGCAGCTGTTATTTCCTGGACAATCCTCTAGGGATAGACATGACATCACAGCCCGTGTTTTCAGACAAAAGCTCAAGTCATTGATGGATTTCATTGTGAAGCATGGAGTTTTTGGATCTGTGTGGTGCTGGATGTATTCAGTCGAATGGCAGAAGAGAGGATTACCCCATGCGCACATACTAATTTGGCTCTACGATAAAATAGCCCCGGACGAAATCGACGATGTGATACGCGCTGAGATTCCACAGGCCGATATTGATAAGGATTTGCATGCAGTTGTCATCAAGAACATGATCCATGGCCCATGCGGCACCTTCAACTCAAGTTCACCATGCATGGTAGACGGGAAGTGTTCTAAGCGATATCCTCGAGCATTTGTAGCCAACACCGTAAAAGGTGACGATGGATATCCTCTGTATAGGAGACGGTCAACCGAAGATGGCGGGACATCGACAACTGTACACATGCTAATTGGTGATATTGAGGTAGACAATAGATGGGTGGTTCCATACTCGCCTCTATTATCAAAAGCATACAAAGCGCACATAAACGTAGAATATTGCAATTCCGTGAAATCGATTAAATACATCTGCAAGTACGTGAATAAAGGCAGCGATATGGCAGTTTTTGGAGTTCAGGCAGAGAATGGTGACAGGAATACAGTGCGAGTTGTCGATGAAATCTCCCAATATCAGGCTGGAAGATACATCAGCAGCAACGAGGCTGCATGGCGAATTTTTTCATTCCCTATGCATGAACATAATCCGGCTGTAGTTCACTTGGCAGTCCATTTGGAGAATGGCCAACGTGTCTATTTCACAGACAGAAATGTGCAAGAAAGAGTCCTGAATCCGCCTACTACAACTCTGACTGCCTTCTTCATATTATGCCAAGAAGACGCTTTCGCCAGAACACTGATGTATCCAGAAGTGCCCTCTTATTACACATCGAATGTCACTAAAAAAGCGTTCGTGCGACACAAACGAGGCGAGCCTGTCGAAGACCAAGCTGGCATCTTCAAAGGAAGCACAATTGGAAGAATCTATACAGTGCATCCCAATCAAGATGAATGTTTCTTCCTTCGCATGCTGCTGGTGAATGTGGCCGGTCCTACATCATTCCAGTTTTTGAAAAATCACAATGGTATCACCCATGCCACCTTCCGGAGTGCATGCTTTGCCTTAAATTTATTGGAGAACGACCAACAGTGGGATATCTGCATTAATGATGCGTGCCAGACTGCATATCCGAACCAAATTCGCACTTTGTTTGCAATCATATTGACTTCTTGCTTCCCTTCATCTCCAACAGAGTTATGGGAGAGATATCGTTCGCATATAGCTGAGGATATTTGGCACAAAGTACGTCTAGAAAATTCCGACATGACCATGGAATTGACAGAAGAGATTTACAATGAAACTTTGATAAGCATTGTAGACAAGTGCTTAGCAATTGCTAATAAAGTGCTAAGTCAATTGGGAATGCCAGCACCTGCCAGAACTGCGGCTGCAGCATCTGATGTGGATTTGCGCAGAGAGCAGAGTTACAACTGCGACGATCTCCAGTCATATGTCCAATCAAACATTACCAAATTAAACCATCAACAAAAAATAGTTTATGATCTGGTAATGCAAATGATAAATGAGGGGGCTCCGGGCATCTTTTTTTTGGATGCTCCGGGAGGAACGGGAAAAACATTCCTCATTACATTGATTCTGGCTACTGTTAGAGCTAACAAGGACATGGCTTTAGCTCTTGCTTCATCTGGAATCGCTGTGACATTGTTACCCGGTGGAAGGACTCCTCATTCAGCGCTGAAGTTGCCGTTGAACATACAAATCATCGAGACGCCTACATGCAACATCTCCAGAGCATCTGGTATGGGGAAGGTATTGCAAAGATGTAAACTCATTGTATGGGATGAATGCACGATGGCACGCAAAAAATCACTAGAGGCTCTCGATCGATCATTGCGGGATTTGCGTGGAGCCGTTCAACCATTTGGAAATGCTTTGATATTGCTCGCAGGAGATTTCAGACAAACGTTGCCTGTAATTTCTCGATCGACACCAGCGGACGAAATAAATGCTTGCCTGAAATATTCTACATTGTGGCGACATTTACGGATATTACAGTTGACAACAAATATGCGTGTACAGTTGCAGAACGATGACTCAGCCGACGCATTCTCACGACAGTTACTGAACATTGGGAACGGAGTGCTGCCAGTCAATGAGACGTCGAGAAAAATACGATTGCCAGACAATTTCTGTAATTTAGTAACATCAAAGGGAGAACTAATCAGAAAGTCTTCCCTGATATCCGAATCAATTATAGGAATCACAATTGGCTCAGTGAACGAGCCATTCTTGCCGCCAAGAACAGAGATGTCTACCAACTCAATCATGTAATCCAATCCAGCATAGAATCTCAGGAGATAACATATAAATCAATAGACACCATTGTGAAGGCAGATTATGCTGTTAACTACCCTACGGAATTTTTGAACTCACTTGATTTGCCTGGAACGCCACCACACATATTGAAATTAAAAATAGGTGTGCCAATTATCATGTTCCGGAATATCAATCAGCCAAAACTCTGGAATGGCACGCGACTCGCGGTCAAGAAATTGATGAACAACGTTGTAGAAGAAACAATAATAACTGGTCCCTTCAAAGGTGAAGACGTCCTCATTCCTAGGATTTCTATGATCCCGACTGAAACACCGTTTCAATTCAAGAGATTGCAGTTTCCCATTCGCTTGGCGTTCGCAATGACCATTAATAAAGCTCAAGGTCAATCTCTCGATTTGTGTGGAGTAGATTTGGATGCAAATTGTTTTTCACACGGGCAATTGTATGTTGCGTGTTCCCGTGTCGGTAAACCAGATAGTCTTTATATTTACGCGGAGAATGGAGAAACGAAAAGTATTGTATACCCACAAGCATTACAGAATTGAAGAGATTGGGAAATTATTCTTTTTGTGTTACTTATTCCGTGGGCGTAGAACCACACTATGCCACAGCGAAACGTGGCAGGGTACAGCTAGTAAGATATAATTATTCCGTAATTATTAGATATTTAATTCTCTTGTTGAAATTCTTCATGAGCATTACAAGATAGTACAATTTTTGAACAAAAAAAAAAAATTTTTAACTATACAAAAGAGTTAAGTAAGAACATTTTTTAATTTTCAACAATATATATAATTTGTTGTTTTGCTTGTTTTGGTTTGTTGTTTTATCACTTGCAAAAAATTGGATTTTAATTTTGTTATCATAAATGTGGACCTTGCGATCGATATAAGCGTACAAAGAAAAATAATGTGCCAAAATGTGGAAAAATAATAAAGAACAAGTAAAGAAAGCTACAGTCGAGTGCACTCGACAATAGGATACCAGCTGTGAAAAATAATTCTTAATATAAATTACTTTTATTCGCATCTTTTCGAAGTCAAATACACATGCATTAACGCTAATGGCACATGCCGACTGTGGGCTGACGACTGTGCGTGCGCAGTCGGCGTCGGCGTCGGGCCTCTGCTGCTGTAAGGGAAACTTCCCGTACCTATAGCTTCCGTGTTTATTGTCCGATCGGATTTAAATTTATAGGGTTGGTTGACATTATTATTATCTACAATTATACAAAAAAAAATGTGGACTCTTTTCTACTTTTCCTATAATTTGATTTACCGATTTACATAAACGATTTTTGAGGGCGGTAGACGTGGCATCCAAAATTTGAAAATCCGCATTCTGCGTAGCGCTTCCAGGGACCTTACTTTTAAATTTGGTGTTCTAGTTTTTCTGGTGTTCTTATAATTAAAATAATTCATTTTATAGAGGCGGTTGGCGTGGCATCCAAAAATTTAAAATTCAACTTCTGCGTAATGTTGCAAGACACCCTCCTACCAAATTTGGTGCGTTTATCTCTTTTCGTTATTAAATTTTTTGCAAAAAATCGAAAAACGCATTTATCGATTTACGGAGGCGGTGGGCGTGGCACATCAATTTTGAAATAAATTCGATCTGTTTTGTACCTCTAGCTCTTTTAATAGCTGAGATCTGTGCGTTCGTACAGACGGACATGGCCAAATCGACTCGGCTATTGAAGCTGATCAAGAATATATATACATTGTATGGTCTGCCACGATGGTTTGGATGGTTTGGCTTCATTCGTACAGAGTAAAGTTTCTGATCGCGGTCAACTTGGCGACCGCCAGTGCGATCTCTGTCTACGAATGATTGCAAGTTGACACACGGCCTCCTCGTGGCACCTCCTGGGTAACTGTCTTAGTATCCGCTAGATAGTGAGCTAATGTGTGCAGCGGGTCACCAGGACTTTAAATGGTTGAGCGCAGGGTTTGGAACCCGCCTCGGAAAAAGAAAACCCAACGAAAACCAAAGCGAAAGCCTCGGAAAGGATCCCCCCTTATGATGACGACCACCGCAAAACGAAAAAGGACTACGATTTAAGGATATGCACCTGGAATGTCCGAACTCTTAATTGGGAAGGTGCCTCTATCCAACTGGCGGATGCCCTCGAAAAATTAAAGGCTGACATTACCGCCATCCAGGAAATGAGATGGACAGGACAAGGTTGCTCCAAGCGAGCAAACTGTGATATCTACTACAGCTGCCATGCGGAGAGGCGTGAATTTGGATGCGGATTTGTAGTAAGCCGGAGACTTCGCCACCACGTCTCCAATTTCACTCCAGTGAGTGAACGGCTGGCCCCGACGGAGGAGAAGGACGATTGTTAAGGACACGTACGACCGCTGCCCAAACCACGACGTGAAGATCATCCTCGGGGACTTCAACGCAAAGGTTGGGCGCGAACGCATCTTTGACCGCACCGTCGGTCAATTCAGCCTCCATGAGACCACCTCGAACAATGGTTTCAGGCTGATTGACTTCGCCGCGACGCGAAACATGGTAGTGAGTAGTACCAGATTTCAACACCTCGACATCCACAAGGCCAAATGGCTGTCCCCTGATCAAAAAACGCGCAACCAGATTGATCACGTTGTGATAGACGGAAGGCATGCCTCAAGCGTGATGGACGTGCGTACGTTTCGTGGAGTCAATATAGACTCGGACCACTATCTTGTCGCAGCCAAGATACGCATGCGGCTATGCCGTGCGAAAAACATACGCCCCATCACGCAACGAAAGCTTGACGTCACTAAGCTGCGATCACAACGGACAGCAATGGCCTACTCCACTCACCTCTCGGAACTGCTCCTCCAACCTTCCCCTCACCCTGTTGACGCTGGCGGACTCTGGGCGCACATATCCCACTCCATGCGAGCTGCTGCTGAAACAGCCATTGGGTTCAAGCGCCCTCCCACATGGAACCAATGGTATGACGAGGAGTGTCGCGTCGCAGCTGCGGCAAAAAATGCCGCCTACAGAAAAAAGCTGCAGTCTGGCGCAACGCGAGCTACGTGTGAACGTTACAGGGAGAAAAGGAAGGAAGAGAGGCGACTTTTCAGACGGAAAAAGCGGGAGCAAGAAAAGCAAGAGTGCGAGAAACTTGAGGTGTTGCAAGACAGGAATGATGCTCGAAAATTTTACCAACAAGTCAACCGTCTGACACAAGGTTTCAAGACCGGAGCATCTAACTGTCGAGACGATAATGGAAATCTGGTTACAGATACGCAGTGCACGCTGAGGTTATGGAGGGCGCATTTCTCCAAGCTGCTAGCAGGCGATGACGGCACCAATCCCGCCGATGGAGGAAACAGCCCGATACCACCAATCAACGACAATGTGGATATACCACTACCTAGCCATGACGAGGTCCGAGTTGCGATTACGCGACTCAAAAACAACAAAGCAGCCGGTGCTGATGGACTGCCTGCAGAGTTGTTTAAGGCCGGCGGCGAAGAGCTGATAAGGTGCATGCATCAGCTCTTGTGCAAAATATGGCTAGAAGAAAGCATGCCCAACGATTGGAATCTCAGCGTCCTTTGTCCTGTACTGAAGAAAGGCGACCCGACGATATGTGCCAACTACCGGGGAATCAGCCTGATCACCATCTCATACAAGGTCCTGTCGAGCGTTATATGTGAACGACTGAAGCCGTATGCCAACACACTGATCGGACCTTATCAGTGCGGCTTCAGACCTGGTAAATCCACCATAGACCAGATCTTCACATTGCGCCAAATCCTGGAAAAAACCCACGAAAATGGAATTGACACACACCATCTCTTTGTCGATTACAAAGCTGCATTCGATAGCCCGACGAGGGGAAGCCTATATGCCACCATGTCTGAGTTCGGTATTCCTGCAAAGCTGATACGTCTTTGCAGGATGACATTGAGCAGCACCATCAGCTCTGTCAAGGTAGGAGCGAACCTCTCCGAACCTTTTAATACCGTTCGAGGTTTCAGACAAGGCGACCCTCTGTCGTGCAACCTCTTCAACTTCGTGATGGAAGGGGTTCTGCGGAAAGCCGGTGTTCATCGATCTGGCACTATTTTTTATAAAGGTGTCCAGCTCCTTGCTTATGCCGATGATATTGACATCATTGGCCGTAGCAAGCGTGATGTCACTGCTGCATTTTCCGCTATCGAAAAGGAGTCAGCAAAAGTGGGTTTGGCGGTAAACGAGGGCAAGACGACGTATATGCTGTCGACAAGCTGGGAGACTCGGCGCCTAGACTCCCATGTGGTAGCCGACAGCTATAACTTCGAAGTGGTCAAGGAGTTCACGTACCTTGGCACCGCCATTAACACCAAAAATGACGTCAGCCTGGAGATCAAGCGAAGAATCACACTTGCCAATAGGTGCTACTTTGGTCTGAGTAGGCAAATGTGCAATAGAGACCTCTCTCGCCGAACAAAACTAACACTCTACAAGACACTCATCCTACCCGTGCTCTTATATGGTGCAGAAGCATGGGTAATTTCACAGACGGATGCAGCAGCGCTTGGAGTGTTCGAGAGAAAGATTCTTCGCAAGATCTTCGGTCCCGTTCGGATTGGGGACGACTTTCGCATTCGAATGAACCACGAGCTGTACGAGTTGTACGATGACGTGGACGTGGTCCGGCGCATCACGATACAACGTCTGCGCTAGCTCGGCCACGTTGTGCGTATGGATGAAGAAGCTCTAGCTCAGAAGGTATTCGAAGCGAGGGTCGACTATGGGCGACGACGAAGGGGACGACCAAATCTTCGATGGAAGGACCAAGTAGAGAAGGACCTTACTCTACTGGGTATTTCCAATTGGAGGAGGCGCGCGAAGAGCAGAGGCGCCTGGAGGGAGACGCTGAGGTCGGCCAAAACCCGAAATGGGTTGTAGCGCCACCTAATAATAATAACTTGTTCTGTTGAATGTAAATTTCAACTATTTCAGAGCGCTCGCGTGGCGTGTATTGTTCCATGGTAAAAATCTGCTTGGACTGACGCTTCAAACGCGGTATGTCATTAAGCGATCTGGCATCTCTGTCAAAAGTTATGGCGTCGTCAGATGGGTCCGTCGAATATGGGCAACCCTGTAGTTGGCAAAGTTTCTAACCTAACAAGTGAAGAAAGCTACAGTCGAGTGCACTCGACAGTAAGATAAGATTTACATATGGCTGTTAAAAAATAATTCTAAATATTAGTTACTTATATTCGGCGAACTATTAACAACGTATCGCATTTTTCGAAGTCAAATACACATGTATTGACGCTTATGGCACATGCCAACTCACGGCGACTGTGCGTGCGCGGCGCAAGTATTGACGCTGAGCCTCTGCTACGTTTCTTCTGCTGTATTAACCCATTTTGTAGTGTCCAATGCCCATAAGGCAAAATTTATTGTTATTTTTCTTGTATTTGCGAACAAATACGTAACCAAATTCAAATTACCAACGTTCCCTCCAAAAGAGCATTGCCAACATCAAATTCTTTGGCTTAACATTAACATTAACATTCTTGCTCTATTTCGCTCTCTTGGTGATGCCAACTTGTTTGTAAAAGGTTTAAGGCAAACAAGACGATTAGATCAGGCGACTTCGTGGAAGTTTACAGTTATTGGAAGTAATTACCAAGCATAAAAGACATGTGCACCGAGAAATTGTTCTCTTTTTTGCGAAAACAGCCCAAGCGTTGGTTTGTACGTAAATATTTCTTGGCAATTTGGCCAAACTTCAACCACCATTCTGCTCGGTTTGGGCAACGGAAATTGGCTAGTGATTATTGGAGAAAAAGGTGATATTTTGTGATGTGCATATTAGTTCTATAGCTAATTAAAATTCGTGTTATAGGAATTTTGATCCTCCTGATTGCTGTATGTGTGCAGACGACCTTTCTCAACTTGGTGAGAATTGGCGGCGCCGCACGCCGCACCACAGTAAACCCGGCATCAGTGACAGTTTCTGCAAGCGCGAACGAATTTTGAGTCGAACCATGACCTAGCTCAGGACGCATTACAAGGTTATGGCAAGGTGACCTCGTGTGGAACTTCGGCACCCACAAATGAGTGAGACTCAGCACCTATGCTGAGCCCCGAACTTTCTTTGATGGAGCAACCCCTATAGATGTCTATGCAGACGACCATCTCAATGTTTTTTTTCTGATTGCTCCAACGATCCTGCTTGTGAAATGAATTTGGTTTTGATATGACTCAGATTAATTCTGTGTTCAGGTTTGGCGAATATTGAGTTCATGAGATTGCCAGTGATTTTTATTGCTATGTGCACATTTGTATTTACATATATTTACGCCAAGGCAAAAGAAAAGCAAGAACTTTACCTTCTGTAATTTCTCGCATCGAATTTTGATTTATTTTCTATCTGCTGAAGCAGCATATTAATTTTCGTAATATTCATGATTTAACTTTTAGTAGTAAATATAAAAACAATTAATTTATAAGCTCAAAGCGTAAGCACCTAAAATGCAATCTCTCAATATTCGGCGTAATTTGTGTAATATTCGATTTGACTACATACTAAAGTCCCAAATTTTATAGAGTAAACAGTTAAAATCTTCAAGTGTTCTTGGGCCCAACGATCGCAACGAGGAATTGAGTGAGTAACCGTGTAAAATGTATACTATTGTTATGAATCGATTTTGGTAAATAATTTGACTTTGAATATCTACACGTATTTTTTTTGGTATGTCCCTATTAATTGAGGGTTGGCATTAGGTTGAGTCCTAGTTTAAGGAAAATGAGAGAATTGTAATAAAACTTAGTGATTGAAATTTTGAAATATGAATTGTTGGTACAAATTTAATTTTGAATATAATCGGAATTATTTGATTTAAAATGAAACTTTAAAGAGAGTCTTTGTTTTGGTTCCGAGTAAAGTATGGAAGATGTCTAACACGGGTGTAATATAACGTGGCTTTGTTAAAGGGTAATTCAAAAAGACTTTCAATTGAATTACATAGGTAGGGAGGGTAAAGAATGGGAATAAATAACATCATATTTCCCAAAACAATTAGCTAAATTGCGAGAGGTTTGATCTGTGTCGGAGATGATTTGGTTTGGTATTTTACGAAACGTGCATCTAAAAACACTATGCGAGTGTGTTTATGCATGGGAAGGTAGGAAGAACCCCCACAATCCGGCGAGCTAGCAAGAGCAACGCTAGAGATGCACTCCCCCGAATCTCCCTGCATACTGAGCCAGGTTCCTAGGGTTGTTTTGGTGTAAAATCAAGAAAACTATAGGTTGGCAAACTGACGAAAAGACTTTAACACTGGGAACACTACATAAATGGCGCCCAACAACGTGGGGCTCGAAAGGCCCAAAGGCAACAGGCGTATTAACGAACTTAGAAACTAGAAAAAAACAAAGCTACAGTCGAGCGCGCGCGACTGTAAGATACCATTTACCCTATTCGAAAAAATAATACAAAATAAAATAAATGGTATAAAAATAAAAAAAAAGCAATTTACATTAAGAAAAAAAAAAGACCTCTCACGAACTTTGTAACTTACGAGTCGGACCTCTAACCACTAGACCACACAAGTTTACGCCATGCGATCGGCAAATTAGGCTTTTATTGACGCGGGCACTCTACTGCGTCGATTTAACGTTTTGGTTAGGAATCGCTAGCGCCCATAACTTTGTATGGGGAATTCGAACTCCTATAACTTCTTTGGTTTTAAAAAATAAAAATTGAAGAAAGCTACAACCGAGTGCACTCGACATTAAGTTATAATTTACCTTTGGCTGCTAAAAATAATTCTTAATATTAATTACTTTTATTCGAATTAATAACAACGCATCGCATATTTCCGAAATTAAATACACATGCATTGACGCTAATGGCACATGCCGACTGCACGCCGATTGTGCGTGCGCAGTCGGCGCAAGCATTGAAGCCGAGCCTCTGCTCCGTCTCTGCTGCTGTATGCAAAACTTCTCGCGCCTAGGAACAGACCATGTGCTTCAGTGGTTTGTTGTGAGAGTTGTCAGCTCTATAACTAAATGTCCCCGGTTCGAATCCCAGCGCACTCTTCTTTTTTGTGTATTGCTTAGAAAAAGTTTTTGGTTTTCCTTATTTTTTTGCATAATAAATTTTTCATATAGCGCAAAACTATTACCCTATTCGAAGAAATAATACATAATAAAATAAATGGTATAAAAATAAAAAAAAAAACAATTTACATTAAGAAAAAAAAATCGCCCCGCGCCAGATTCGAACCCAAGAACTCTCACGAACTTTGTAACTTACGAGTGGGACCTCTAATCACTAGACCACACAAGTTTTCGCCATGCGATCGGCAAATTAGGCTTTTATTGACGCGGGCCCTCTACTGCGTCGATTTAACGTTTTGGTTAGAAATCGCTAGCGCCCATAACTTTGTATGGGGAATCCGAACTCCTATAACTTCTTTGGTTTTAAAAAATAAAAATTGAAGAAAGCTACAACCGAGTGCACTCGACATTAAGTTATAATTTACCTTTGGCTGCTAAAAATAATTCTTAATATTAATTACTTTTATTCGAATTAATAACAACGCATCGCATATTTCCGAAATTAAATACACATGCATTGACGCTAATGGCACATGCCGACTGCACGCCGATTGTGCGTGCGCAGTCGGCGCAAGCATTGACGCCGAGCCTCTGCTCCGTCTCTGCTGCTATATGCAAAACTTCTCGCGCCTAAGAAACGGACCATGTGCTTCAGTGGTTTGTTGTGAGAGTTGTCAGCTCTATAACTAAGTGTCCCCGGTTCGAATCCCAGCGCACTCTTCTTTTTTGTGTATTGCTTAGAAAAAGTTTTTGGTTTTTCTTATTTTTTTTGCATAATATATTTTTCATATAGCGCAAAATTATTAAAAAAAAAATTGCCCAGCGCAGGATTCGAACCCGCGACCTCACGCATCAGAAACTTGCGAGCCAACCATCAAGACCACACACAGTTACGCAGTGCGATCGGCAAAAAAAAAAAAAAATTGCCCGTTGCTGGATTCGAACTCGCGACCACACGCACCAGAATCTTGCATGCAACCATCTAGACCACACACAGTTACGCGGAGCGAACGGCAAATGAGACTTTTATTGATGCCGGCCTTCTGCTGCGTCAGTTCAACATTTTAGTTGGAATTCTAAGCGCCCACAACTTTATATGGGAGATTCAAACTCCTATAACTTCTTTGTTTATTGTCCGATCGGATTGAAATTTATAGGGTAGATCTGTACTATGGTAAGCTACAAGAGTGTTAAAAAAATGTTTTGTTATTTCCCTACTTTTCTTAAAATTCAATAATTTGAGGGCGGTGGGCGTGGCATCCAAAAGTTGAAAATCAAACATTCTCCGTTATGTTATCAGGCACCTTACTTTCAAATTTGGCGCTTCTAGCTTTTCTAGTTTTCTTTTAAACTATAAAAATGTGTTTTTTAGAGGCGGTGGGCGTGGCATCCAAAATTCTAAAATCCAACTTCTGCATAATGTTGCAAGACACCCTCCTACCAAATTTGGTGCGTTTATCTCATTTTGTTATTGAATTATTTGGAAATACCATTTACCCATTGAAAATGGGTAACAAATGGTATATTAACTTTGTGCAAATGTATGTAACAGGCAGAAGGAGGCGTGGCAGACCATACAAAGTATATATATTCTTGATCAGCATCAATAGCCGAGTCGATTTGGTCATGTCCGTCTGTCTGTCTGTCTGTCCGTCTGTATGAACACACAGATCTCAGCTATTAAAAGAGCTAGAGCTAGAGCTAGAGACTTGGTGGGAGTGTGCGTGTATTCAATACACACAATAAGTTTATTTCAAACTTGATGTGCCACGCAAATCGATAAATGCGTATTTCGATTTTTTCCAAATAATTCAATAACGAAAATAAATAAACGCACCAAATTTGGTAGGAGGGTGTCTTGCGACATTATGCAGAAGTTGGATTTTAGAATTTTGGGTGCCACGCCCACCGCCTCTAAAAAACACATTTTTATAGTTTAAAAGAAAACTAGAAAAGCTAGAAGCACCAAATTTGAAAGTACCTTATTTTCCTTGCCTGGTAACATTACGGAGAATGTTTGATTTTCAACTTTTGGATGCCACGCCCACCGCCCCCAAACTATTGCATTTTAAGAAAAGTAGGGAAATAACAAAACATTTTTTTAACACTCTTGTAGCTTACCATAGTACAGATCTACCCTATAAATTTCAATCCGATCGGACAATAAACAAAGAAGTTATAGGAGTTTGAATCTCCCATATAAAGTTGTGGGCGCTTAGAATTCCAACTAAAATGTTGAACTGACGCAGCAGAAGGCCGGCATCAATAAAAGTCCCATTTGCCGATCGCTCCGCGTAGCAAGCAACGGGCAAATTTTTTTTTTTTTTTTTGCCGATCGCACTGCGTAACTGTGTGTGGTCTTGATGGTTGGCTCGCAAGTTTCTGATGCGTGAGGTCGCGGGTTCGAATCCTGCGCTTGGCAATTTTTTTTTTTTAATAATTTTGCGCTATATGAAAAATATATTATGCAAAAAAAATAAGAAAAACCAAAAACTTTTTCTAAGCAATACAAAAAAAAAGAAGACTGCGCTGGGATTCGAACCGGGGACATTTAGTTATAGAGCTGACAACTCTCACAACAAACCACTGAAGCACATGGTCTGTTCCTAGGCGCGAGAAGTTTTGCATACAGCAGCAGAGATGGAGCAGAGGCTCGGCTTCAATGCTTGCGCCGACTGCACATGCACAATCGGCGTGCAGTCGACATGTGCCATTAGCGTCAATGCAAGTGTATTTAATTTCGGAAATATGCGATGCGTTGTTATTAATTCGAATAAAAGTAATTAATATTAAGAATTATTTTTAGCAGCCAAAGGTAAATTATAACTTACTGTCGACTGCACTCGACTGTAGCTTTCTTCAATTTTTTTTTTAATAACAAAGAAGTTATAGGAGTTCGAATTCCCCATACAAAGTTATGGGCGCTAGCGATTCCTAACCAAAACGTTAAATCGACGCAGTAGAGGGCCCGCGTCAATAAAAGCCTAATTTGCCGATCGCATGGCGTAAACTTGTGTGGTCTAGTGGTTAGAGGTCCGACTCGTAAGTTACAAAGTTCGTGAGAGGTCTTTTTTTTTTCTTAATGTAAATTGCTTTTTTTTTATTTTTATACCATTTATTTTATTTTGTATTATTTTTTCGAATAGGGTAAATGGTATCTTACAGTCGCGCGCGCTCGACTGTAGCTTTCCTTACTTGTTTTTTTCTAGTTTCTAAGTTCGTTAATACGCCTGTTGCCTTTGGGCCTTTCGAGCCCCACGTTGTTGGGCGCCATTTATGTAGTGTTCCCAGTGTTAAAGTCTTTTCGTCAGTTTGCCAACCTATAGTTTTCTTGATTTTACACCAAAACAACCCTAGGAACCTGGCTCAGTATGCAGGGAGATTCGGGGGTGTGCATCTCTAGCGTTGCTCTTGCTAGCTCGCCGGATTGTGGGGGTTCTTCCTACCTTCCCATGCATAAACACACTCGCATAATGTTTTTAGATGCACGTTTCGTAAAATACCAAACCAAATCATCTCCGACACAGATCAAACCTCTCGCAATTTAGCTAATTGTTTTGGGAAATATGATGTTATTTATTCCCATTCTTTACCCTCCCTACCTATGTAATTCAATTGAAAGTCTTTTTGAATTACCCTTTAACAAAGCCACGTTATATTACACCCGTGTTAGACATCTTCCATACTTTACTCGGAACCAAAACAAAGACTCTCTTTAAAGTTTCATTTTAAATCAAATAATTCCGATTATATTCAAAATTAAATTTGTACCAACAATTCATATTTCAAAATTTCAATCACTAAGTTTTATTACAATTCTCTCATTTTCCTTAAACTAGGACTCAACCTAATGCCAACTCTCAATTAATAGGGACATACCAAAAAAAATACGTGTAGATATTCAAAGTCAAATTATTTACCAAAATCGATTCATAACAATAGTATACATTTTACACGGTTACTCACTCAATTCCTCGTTGCGATCGTTGGGCCCAAGAACACTTGAAGATTTTAACTGTTTACTCTATAAAATTTGGGACTTTAGTATGTAGTCAAATCGAATATTACACAAATTACGCCGAATATTGAGAGATTGCATTTTAGGTGCTTACGCTTTGAGCTTATAAATTAATTGTTTTTATATTTACTACTAAAAGTTAAATCATGAATATTACAAAAATTAATATGCTGCTTCAGCAGATAGAAAATAAATCAAAATTCGATGCGAAAAATTACAGAAGGTAAAGTTCTTGCTTTTCTTTTGCCTTGGCGTAAATATATGTAAATACAAATGTGCACATAGCAATAAAAATCACTGGCAATCTCATGAACTCAATATTCGCCAAACCTGAACACAGAATTAATCTGAGTCATATCAAAACCAAATTCATTTCACAAGCAGGATCGTTGGAGCAATCAGAAAAAAAACATTGAGATGGTCGTCTGCATAGACATCTATAGGGGTTGCTCCATCAAAGAAAGTTCGGGGCTCAGCATAGGTGCTGAGTCTCACTCATTTGTAGGTGTTGAAGTTCCACACGAGGTCACCTTGCCATAACCTTGTAATGCGTCCTGAGCTAGGTCATGGTTCGACTCAAAATTCGTTCGCGCTTGCAGAAACGGTCACTGATGCCGGGTTTACTGTGGTGCGGCGTGCGGCGCCGCCAATTCTCACCAAGTTGAGAAAGGTCGCCTGCACACATACAGCAATCAGGAGGATCAAAATTCCTATAACACGAATTTTAATTAGCTATAGAACTAATATGCACATCACAAAATATCACCTTTTTCTCCAATAATCACTAGCCAATTTCCGTTGCCCAAACCGAGCAGAATGGTGGTTGAAGTTTGGCCAAATTGCCAAGAAATATTTACGTACAAACCAACGCTTGGGCTGTTTTCGCAAAAAAGAGAACAATTTCTCGGTGCACATGTCTTTTATGCTTGGTATTTACTTCCAATAACTGTAAACTTCCACGAAGTCGCCTGATCTAATCGTCTTGTTTGCCTTAAACCTTTTACAAACAAGTTGGCATCACCAAGAGAGCGAAATAGAGCAAGAATGTTAATGTTAATGTTAAGCCAAAGAATTTGATGTTGGCAATGCTCTTTTGGAGGGAACGTTGGTAATTTGAATTTGGTTACGTATTTGTTCGCAAATACAAGAAAAATAACAATAAATTTTGCCTTATGGGCATTGGACACTACAAAATGGGTTAATACAGCAGAAGAAACGTAGCAGAGGCTCAGCGTCAATACTTGCGCCGCGCACGCACAGTCGCCGTGAGTTGGCATGTGCCATAAGCGTCAATACATGTGTATTTGACTTCGAAAAATGCGATACGTTGTTAATAGTTCGCCGAATATAAGTAACTAATATTTAGAATTATTTTTTAACAGCCATATGTAAATCTTATCTTACTGTCGAGTGCACTCGACTGTAGCTTTCTTCACTTGTTAGGTTAGAAACTTTGCCAACTACAGGGTTGCCCATATTCGACGGACCCATCTGACGACGCCATAACTTTTGACAGAGATGCCAGATCGCTTAATGACATACCGCGTTTGAAGCGTCAGTCCAAGCAGATTTTTACCATGGAACAATACACGCCACGCGAGCGCTCTGAAATAGTTGAAATTTACATTCAACAGAACAAGTTATTATTATTAGGTGGCGCTACAACCCATTTCGGGTTTTGGCCGACCTAAGCGTCTCCCTCCAGGCGCCTCTGCTCTTCGCGCGCCTCCTCCAATTGGAAATACCCAGTAGAGTAAGGTCCTTCTCTACTTGGTCCTTCCATCGAAGATTTGGTCGTCCCCTTCGTCGTCGCCCATAGTCGACCCTCGCTTCGAATACCTTCTGAGCTAGAGCTTCTTCATCCATACGCACAACGTGGCCGAGCCAGCGCAGAC
This sequence comes from Zaprionus bogoriensis, assembly GCA_035046045.1. Classification (NCBI taxonomy): domain Eukaryota; kingdom Metazoa; phylum Arthropoda; class Insecta; order Diptera; family Drosophilidae; genus Zaprionus; species Zaprionus bogoriensis. The sequence continues at coordinate 59,762 of JAWNOI010000154.1, forward strand.
GTTGTATCGTGATGCGCCGGACCACGTCCACGTCATCGTACAACTCGTACAGCTCGTGGTTCATTCGAATGCGAAAGTCGTCCCCAATCCGAACGGGACCGAAGATCTTGCGAAGAATCTTTCTCTCGAACACTCCAAGCGCTGCTGCATCCGTCTGTGAAATTACCCATGCTTCTGCACCATATAAGAGCACGGGTAGGATGAGTGTCTTGTAGAGTGTTAGTTTTGTTCGGCGAGAGAGGTCTCTATTGCACATTTGCCTACTCAGACCAAAGTAGCACCTATTGGCAAGTGTGATTCTTCGCTTGATCTCCAGGCTGACGTCATTTTTGGTGTTAATGGCGGTGCCAAGGTACGTGAACTCCTTGACCACTTCGAAGTTATAGCTGTCGGCTACCACATGGGAGTCTAGGCGCCGAGTCTCCCAGCTTGTCGACAGCATATACGTCGTCTTGCCCTCGTTTACCGCCAAACCCACTTTTGCTGACTCCTTTTCGATAGCGGAAAATGCAGCAGTGACATCACGCTTGCTACGGCCAATGATGTCAATATCATCGGCATAAGCAAGGAGCTGGACACCTTTATAAAAAATAGTGCCAGATCGATGAACACCGGCTTTCCGCAGAACCCCTTCCATCACGAAGTTGAAGAGGTTGCACGACAGAGGGTCGCCTTGTCTGAAACCTCGAACGGTATTAAAAGGTTCGGAGAGGTTCGCTCCTACCTTGACAGAGCTGATGGTGCTGCTCAATGTCATCCTGCAAAGACGTATCAGCTTTGCAGGAATACCGAACTCAGACATGGTGGCATATAGGCTTCCCCTCGTCGGGCTATCGAATGCAGCTTTGTAATCGACAAAGAGATGGTGTGTGTCAATTCCATTTTCGTGGGTTTTTTCCAGGATTTGGCGCAATGTGAAGATCTGGTCTATGGTGGATCTACCAGGTCTGAAGCCGCACTGATAAGGTCCGATCAGTGTGTTGGCATACGGCTTCAGTCGTTCACATATAACGCTCGACAGGACCTTGTATGAGATGGTGATCAGGCTGATTCCCCGGTAGTTGGCACATATCGTCGGGTCGCCTTTCTTCAGTACAGGACAAAGGACGCTGAGATTCCAATCGTTGGGCATGCTTTCTTCTAGCCATATTTTGCACAAGAGCTGATGCATGCACCTTATCAGCTCTTCGCCGCCGGCCTTAAACAACTCTGCAGGCAGTCCATCAGCACCGGCTGCTTTGTTGTTTTTGAGTCGCGTAATCGCAACTCGGACCTCGTCATGGCTAGGTAGTGGTATATCCACATTGTCGTTGATTGGTGGTATCGGGCTGTTTCCTCCATCGGCGGGATTGGTGCCGTCATCGCCTGCTAACAGCTTGGAGAAATGCGCCCTCCATAACCTCAGCGTGCACTGCGTATCTGTAACCAGATTTCCATTATCGTCTCGACAGTTAGATGCTCCGGTCTTGAAACCTTGTGTCAGACGGTTGACTTGTTGGTAAAATTTTCGAGCATCATTCCTGTCTTGCAACACCTCAAGTTCCTCGCACTCTCGCTTTTCTTGCTCCCGCTTTTTCCGTCTGAAAAGTCGCCTCTCTTCCTTCCTTTTCTCCCTGTAACGTTCACACGTGGCTCGCGTTGCGCCAGACTGCAGCTTTTTTCTGTAGGCGGCGTTTTTTGCCGCAGCTGCGACGCGACACTCCTCGTCCTACCATTGGTTCCATGTGGGTGGGCGCTTGAACCCAATGGCTGTTTCAGCAGCAGCTCGCATGGAGTGGGATATGTGCGCCCAGAGTCCGCCAGCGTCAACAGGGTGAGGGGAAGGTTGGAGGAGCAGTTCCGAGAGGTGAGTGGAGTAGGCCATTGCTGTCCGTTGTGATCGCAGCTTAGTGACGTCAAGCTTTCGTTGCGTGATGGGGCGTATGTTTTTCGCACGGCATAGCCGCATGCGTATCTTGGCTGCGACAAGATAGTGGTCCGAGTCTATATTAACTCCACGAAATGTACGCACGTCCATCACGCTTGAGGCATGCCTTCCGTCTATCACAACGTGATCAATCTGGTTGCGCGTTTTTTGATCAGGGGACAGCCATGTGACCTTGTGGATGTCGAGGTGTTGAAATCTGGTACTACTCACTACCATGTTTCGCGCCGCGGCGAAGTCAATCAGCCTGAAACCATTGTTCGAGGTGGTCTCATGGAGGCTGAATTGACCAACGGTGCGGTCAAAGATGCGTTCGCGCCCAACCTTTGCGTTGAAGTCTCCGAGGATGATCTTCACGTCGTGGTTTGGGCAGCGGTCGTACGTGTCCTCGAGTCTCGCGTAGAACGCATCCTTAACAGCATCGTCCTTCTCCTCCGTCGGGGAGTGCGCGCAAATTATGCTAAGATTGAAAAATCTAGCTTTGACGCGGATTGTAGCCAGCCGTTCACTCACTGGAGTGAAATTGGAGACGTGGTGGCGAAGTCTCCGGCTTACTACAAATCCGCATCCAAATTCGCGCCTCTCCGCATGGCAGCTGTAGTAGATATCGCAATTTGCTCGCTTGGAGCAACCTTGTCCTGTCCATCTCATTTCCTGGATGGCGGTAATGTCAGCCTTTAATTTTTCGAGGGCATCCGCCAGTTGGATAGAGGCACCTTCCCAATTAAGAGTTCGGACATTCCAGGTGCATATCCTTAAATCGTAGTCCTTTTTCGTTTTGCGGTAGTCGTCATCATAAGGGGGGATCCTTTCCGAGGCTTTCGCTTTGGTTTTCTTTGGGTTTTCTTTTTCCGAGGCGGGTTCCAAACCCTGCGCTCAACCATTTAAAGTCCTGGTGACCCGCTGCACACATAAGCTCACTATCTAGCGGATGCTAAGATAGTTACCCAGGAGGTGACACGAGGAGGCTGTGTGTCAACTTGCAATCATTCGTAGACAGATATCGCACTGGCGGTCGCCAAGTTGACCGCGATCAGAAACTTTACTCTGTACGAATGAAGCCAAACCATCCCAAACCATTCAACAGAACAAGTCAATTGTGAAAACTCAACGTGCTTTTAAAAAATTAAAAAATGTGAAAAGTGCGCCTTCTAAGAACACCATTAAGCGTTTTTACGAAAAATTTACGACTGGTGAGGCTCTTTCTAATCCGAAGAGGCCAAATAAAAGTCGACCAAGGCGATCGGACGAAAATGGTGTCGAAAAATGGTGATTTGGACTGGCCACCGCGTTCGCCCGATTTGACGCCGCCTGACTTCTTCTTGTGGGGATATTTGAAGTCAAAGGTTTACGTAAACAAGCCAAGGACCCTAGAAGAGCTCAAGGACAACATTCGTGAAGAAATAGCTGCTATTTCGGCAGAAATGTTGGCGAAAACGATGGAAAATGCTGCATGGGTCCGTCGAATATGGGCAACCCTGTATTTTGTACCGCTGTGTTTCAACACTGCAGTATGTTCCGCTGGATGGTCACACTGTAGACCGCCACAGTACTCCCTCCTTAGTGACGACGTCACGAAATCTTGAACCGGACTTGTTTTTTAGCATAAGTCCGCGGGTTGCAGATCGTTGATTGAGAATTGTTGTTGTTGTCGTCTTTTACCAAGAACGCCGGCTTGATTCTGTCAACAGATACTGCTACTTCCTTGCCATTTATATTCAGGGTGAATACTCCGTCGTTGTTACGATGGATGACTTCGAAAGGTCCAGAGTAGGGTGGTTCCAAAGGCTGTTTGACAGAATCGGTGCGCAAAATACATGGGAGCATTTGTCGATGCCTTTGAGGATGAACATTTTTTGATTGGTGTGAAGAGAAGTTGGTGTTGGACGAATTTTCCTCATGTGCTCTCGAAAACTTATGAGAAAAGATGAAACGTCTGAATTGGAATCAAGATCTTCAAAAAATTCGTTGGGAACTCGTATTGGCGTTCCATAAATCAGTTCCGATACTGAAATCTTCAAGTCCTCTTTGTAGCATGTGCGCAACCCGAGCAGGACAGCAGGGAGATGTTGCACCCATGGAGTGTCTGAATGACATATAAGAGCCACCTTAAATGATCTGTGCCATCTTTCGACGAGACCGTTAGATTGTGGGTGATAGGCTGTAGTGTGGATATGCTCGCTACCTATGAGGCGAGCCAGCTCACTGAATAAGGCGGATTCAAATTGGGACCCTTGGTCCGTTGTTATGGTTTTGGGCGTTCCAAATCGTGAAATCCAATGGGACCAAAACGCTGAAGCTACTGTTTCGGCGGTTATGTTTTTCAGAGGTATCGCCTCTGGCCAACGGCTGAATCTTGTAGTGTCCAACGCCCATAAGGCAAAAATTATTGTTATAATTCAAATTACTAACGTTCCCTCCAAAAAGAGCATTGCCAACATCAAATTCTTTGGCTTAACATTCTCTCGCTCTATTTCGCTCTCTTGGTGCTGCCAACTTGTTTGTAAAAGGTTCAAAGCAAACAAGACGATTAGATCAGGCGACTTTGTGGAAGTTTACAGTTATTGGAAGTAAACACCAAGCACAAAAGACATGTACACTGACAAATTGTTCTCATTTGCGAAAAAACAGCCCAAGCGCTAAGTTGCATGTGAATCTTTAATTCCAAGTGAAGAAAAAGTCGTGGAGAAAAATATATTTATTTAAATTTCACACCCAAATCCTATACGGAATTTCTCCTCTTGGCAATTGGCCAAACTTCAACCACCATTCTGCTCGGTTTGGGCACCGCAAATTGGCAAGTGATTCTTGGAGAAAAAGGTGATATTTTGTGATGTGCATATTAGTTCCTTAGCTAATTAAAATTCGTGTTATAGGAATTTTGATCTTCCTGATTGCTGTATGTGTGCAGGCGACCTTTCTCAACCGCACCACAGTAAACCCGGCAGTGACCAATTCTGCAAGCGTGTGAACGAGTTTTGAGTCGAGCCATGACCTAGCTCAAGACGCATTTCAAGGTTATGGCAAGGTGACCTCGGGTGGAACTTCGGCCCGCCCAAATGAGCGAGACTCAGCAACTATACTGAGCCCCGAACTTTCTTTGATGGAGCAACCCCTATAGACGTCTCAATGTTTTTTTTTTCTCCAACGATCCTGCTTGTGAAAGGAATTTGTTTTTGATATGACTCAGATTAATTCTGTGTTCAGGTTTGGCGAATATTGAGTTCATGAGATTGCCAGTGATTTTTATTGCCATGTGCGCATAACTTCATGTGTATTTTTATATATTTGCTCAAAGGCAAAAGAAAAGCCAGAACTTTACCATCTGTAATTTCTCGCATCGAATTTTGATTTAATTTCTATCTGCTGAAGCAGCCTATTAATTTTTGTAATATTCATGATTTAACTGTTATTATTAAATATGAAAACAAATTAACGTATAAGCTCAAAGCGTAAGCACCTAAAATGCAATCTCTCAATATTCGGTGTCATTTTGTATAATATTCAATTTGATTATATACTAAAGTCCTAACTTATTATAGAGTAAAACAGCTAAAATTCTTCAAGTGTTCTTGGGCCCAACGATCGCAACGAGGAAATTGAGTAAGTAACCGTGTAAAAAGGTACAATAGTTTGATGAATCGATTTAGGTAAATAATTTGACTTGAATATTTACACATATAATTTTGATATAACCCTATTAATTGAGAGTTGGCATTAGGTTGAATTCTAGTTTAAGAGAAAATGAAAGTATTGTGGAAGAACTTAATTGATTGAAATTTTGAGATATGAATTGTTGGTACAAATTTAATTTTGAATATAATCGGAATTATTTGATTTAAAATGAAGCTTTAAAGAGAGTCTTTGTTTTGGTTCCGAGTAAAGTATGGAAGATGTCTAACACGGGTGTAATATAACGTGGCTTTGTTAAAGGGTAATTCAAAAAGACTTTCAATTGAATTACATAGGTAGGGAGGGTAAAGAATGGGAATAAATAACATCATATTTCCCAAAACAATAGCTATCCTAAATTGCAAGAGGTTTGATCTGTGTCGGAGATGATTTTGGTTTGTTATTTTTATATATTTGATTCAGTTTTTTTATTTAGAAACGTGCATCTAAAAACATTATGCGAGTGTGTTTATGTATGGGAAGGTAGGAAGAACCCCGACAATCCGGCGAGCTAGCAAGAGCAACGCTAGAGATGCACACCCCCGAATCTCCCTGCATACTGAGCCAGGTTCCTAGGTTTGTTTCGGTGTAAAATCGAGAAAATTTTAGGTTGGCGAACTGACGAAAAGACTATAACACTGGGAACACTACAATCTGTCGATCATTGTGAGACAGTAACGAAATTCCTGATGATTTGGCATGATGACGATATCCATATGATCGAATCTGCCATTGGGAATTGTGTTCTGGCTTAAGATGATTGTGCCTGTTTATTTTGGCCCGTTGACAAGGAACGCAGTTCTCGCACCAAAAGGAAACGTCCTTGCATACTGATGGCCAAACATACTTTTGCTTGATTTTTTGTAAAGTAGATCTGCCACTTGGATGCGAAAGGTTGTGAATGAAAGAGAAAACTTTACTGCGCAGAGATTTAGGAATGTATGGCCGTACAAAACCTGTTGAGATATCGCAGTATAGGGAAACGTCTTCATCGTATCTGACTTTCTGAAGTTTAAGAGATGTGGAACCTTTGAGAAGTTCTGATAGTTCAGAATCAACTGCTTGTGCTTGCTCGATAAGACTCAGATTAATGGCCACTGGCATGTCGATTGTACAAAGTCTGGAGAATGCATCTGCAACGACGTTGTCGGCGCCTTTTACATGAACTATTTCCGTAGAAAATTGCGATATAAAGCTGAGGTGCCGAAGTTGACGAGGTGATGCCTTCTCTGGCCGCTGCTTAAAGGCATATAAGAGTGGCTTGTGATCCGTTTTAATGAAGAAGATTCGTCCTTCAAGCCAGTGCTTAAAGTATTTTATGGATTCATAAACCGCTAGCAGTTCTCTATCGTAGGTGCTGTAGTTCTTCTCGGTGTTCGTCATTTTCTTTGAAAAGAATCCAAGTGGCTGCCAGCTGTCTTCCACCAGTTGTTCAAGAGCCGCTCCAATAGCCACATCTGACGCATCACAAATGAGTGCTAGTTTAGCATTTGGACAAGGATGGGCTAGTTGCACAGCTTCAGCCACACTTCGTTTGCATTCATCGAACGCCGCAACACGCTCAGATGTCCATTCAATTTCCCGTTGGTCGTTCTTCTTCACATTTTGCAGCAGTTCGGATAATGGAACTTGAATGTGTGAGGTGCGCGGTAGACATCTCCGGTAATAGTTGATGATTCCAAGGAATCTTCCAAGCTCGCAGATGGTTACAGGTCGGTTGTAGTTCTGGATTACCTCGATGCGGCTATCAGGAGGTTTGATTCCTTGTTCATTGATGACGAAACTGAGGAACTGCTAGCTGGCACTTATTTAGATTGATGCAGAGGCCATGGTCGCGAAGAATTTTTAAAACAGTGCGAAGATGTTGTTCGTGTTCTTTAAGATTGGCGGACATAATTAGAATGTCGTCGATGTAGCAGTACACAAAATCCACTCCACGGAATATATTATCCATAAAGCGTTGAAAGGTTTGTGTAGCGTTTTTCAATCCGAATGGCATATACAGGAATTCTATCAGTCCGAAAGGGGTACAAACGGCAGTTTTAGGTATATCCGCTTCCGCCATAGGAATCTGATAGTACGCCTTCACCAGGTCAAGCGCTAAAAATACTTTCTTGTCATGCAGTTGATCTGTAAAATCGTGGATGTGGGCAATTGGGTAACGGTCAGGTACAGTTACCGCGATAAATTTGCGATAGTCACCGCAAGATCGCCAGCCGCCATCCTTTTTACTGACCATGTAGAGTGGGCTTGACCATTGGCTGTTAGATGGCCGGCAAACTCCTTCGTTGATGAGGAAATTAATTTCAGCCTTGGCGGTTGCCAGCTAATCTCCTGATATACGGCGTGGCCTATCGGAAATTGGGTTGCCACTGGTTTCTATGTAATGACAAACACCATGTCGACTAGTTGTCTTCTTCTAGAAGCTTTTGGAATCTGAATACACCCTGTATGGTGGAAACAGAGAATTGCTTATGATTTGAGAGGCCTGCTGGTGCTGTTATTCTGGTGATTGAGTCGATCAGCTTGTTGTTTTTAAGGTCGATCATCAAGTTAAATTGAGACAGAAAATCTGCACCAATTATGGCTATTTGAGTATCAGCAACGATGAAAGGCCATGAAAATGAACGACGTAGTCCGAGATCCAGTTCAAGTATTAAGGTCCCGTAGGTGTGAATGGCTGTTGAGTTTGCTGCATATAAAATAAGATCACCTTGTTTTGTGTTTTGTTTGGCCAATGAGCGTGGTATTATGGATATAACAGATCCGGAATCGATGAGGTACTTTATCTTCGATGTGCGATCGATGATGTGGAGACGTTTTTCTAGAATTGTGATGCTTTGGTCGCTGCTAGTGGGCTTGTTGCCATTATCCAGCGATGAAGACGGCAGCCCATCTAGTTTAACAGATGTGAGCTGGTGCAGGGTGATTTGCATTTTTGAGCATTTGCCCCAAAACGCTGATGATAGTAGTACAGTTCAGGTTGTTGTGCTTCTGGTTGCTGTGATTGGCCTCCTGAGCCAGCAGATCCCGAATTTGATTGAGAGCGTGGTTGGCGCTGAGAATTTCGAGATTGGCTACGCGAGCGATTGGCAGTTTTAAAACGCTTTACCTCGTTCTGTAGAGAGTCGACTTTCAGTGTTAGCAAGCGGATCGATTCTCCGATGTCATTAATGGCCCCTGGAGAACTCAGGGCACATGCTGGTGATTGTGGTCCAATTGAATAAGTGCTGTTCGAGCCCATGGTTTCCAGCATTTTGTCTGCAATTTTGGCGAGCTTTTCCAAATCGTTTTCTTCCCATATAAATAAAATTGGCCGTATATTTTGAGGCATCTCGGTCAAGAACAGAGTGCGAATTATGCTCTCACTGCTTGATTCTGGTGCCAAACGCCGCATGTGGAATAGGATTTCAGAAGGCTTTAATCCTGTGGTCTCACCGCCCTGCAGCAAACGTCGAAGTTTCGACTCTAGTGATTCGGAGAATTTATCCAACAAGCGTGTTTTAAGAGCTTGATATTTGTTTGTGGGCGGTGGGTGCGTGACCAAATCCTCGACCACAAGAATCGTGTCTGCATCCAAGTTAACAGTGATGTGATCAAACATGTCATCATCGCTGACGACACCATGCAAGCGAAACGATCGTTCCACTTGGCCGAACCACAGCTGAGGATTGTTATTAGAAATCCTGTCAAAAAGTTGAGAATCTTCTTCTGTAGCCATACTGGGGTTATCGTCGAACGAAAGTCTTTTTGGAACCAGCGATCGCAAGTCGTATCGAGATTTTGGCATCAATGCGTGTAATCACACTTTTGTGAAGTTGTGAAATTGTACCAGCGTCTTCCAGGAAATGCCGCTTGTGTGTATGTGAATTTCGGTGTGCTAGTTGGCTGGGAACAAAGTTAGCCCAATTTTACTTTTACTTTACTTTACTTTTTTTTATACTTTGCTTTTATTTATTGGATCTTCTCTTAAACTTGAGACTAACAATAAGTTTACGAATCTTAACATTACAATTTAGCTGACAGTATACTAAAACTGCATTCTGGTTGCGCGTCCCTCAAGTCGGTCGCTGGGTGGGTAATTCATTGCGACGAAGACGTGATTGGTTGCTCAACCTTGTTAGACCTCTCGCCATGTGGTTAGGGTGCAGCAATAACTTAGTAAGGTACCTTTCCTATTGTTCGGCGATCGCATCTTTGACTGGTAGAACGTTTAAGTCGCGATGTAAGTTATCGTTGCGAACGTACCACGGTGCCCCGGTTATGGTTCTCAGGATCTTCGACTGGATTCGCTGGACTATGTCAATATTGCTATTGCTGGCATTTCCCCATAACTGAGAGCCGTACATCCATATAGGTTTTAGTACCGAGTTATACTGCAGGACTTTATATTCAAGGCTAAGAGGAGACCGAGCATTGATAAGCCAATGAAGGCTACTAGCTTTTAGCTTTAGGTGTGTTCTTTTGGCTTCAATGTGCCGGCGCCATGTGAGTCTTCTGTCTAGGTGTACTCCTAGATATATCACTTCGTTTACTTGCGGGAGTAGAGTGTTGTTTAACGTAAGCGGCGGGCAGTTTTGCCTGTTCAGGGTGAACGTAACGTGCTTGCATTTTTGTTCGTTCAGTTTAATTCTCCAATCTGATAGCCATTTTTCAACATCGAGCAGATGAAGAGCTAGCTGCGCTGTTGCTTGAATCGGGCATTTTGAGCGGCTAAGTATGGCTGTATCATCAGCAAACGTAGATGTTGTTAGTCGTGTGCTTGTCGGGATGTCTGATGTGTAGAGGACATATAATGTCGGCCCTAGCACGCTCCAACAGTGAACTCATCAGATAAAGCAGTGTTGCACCTCACAACAAATTTTCTGTCGTAAAGGTAAGACTCTAGTAGTTTGTGGGTGTTGTATGGAAGAATTGTCTTGATCTTGTACATTAGACCTTCTAGCCAAACTCTATCAAATGCTTGAGAGACATCTAAAAATATGGCAGTACAGTACTCTCGTTTTTCGAACGCGTTCCGAATTTCTGATGTTATCCGGTTGACCTGCTCAATTGTTCCGTGCTTTTCACGAAACCCAAATTGATGTGACGGGATTCTTTCCTGGAGTCTTAGGTATGTGTTTATCTGAGTCAATACGCATTTTTCAAAGAGTTTAGATAAGCATGAAAGTAGACTTATAGGTCTATACGACGTGGGGATTGTGTGGTCTTTTCCCGGCTTTGCTATCATGATTTATGATTGACTTTTTCCATCTCACCGGATAGTGGCCAAGTTTTGCGATGCTATTGAAAAGCTGGGTGATAGTGCAAACGGCGCAATATGGAAGCTCGATAATCATTTTGGGAGTTATCTGATCGCAGCCCGGGGATTTTTTCGGATTCAGTTGATTTTTAATGATGCTAGCGATTTCGTTTGGGCGAAATTCAATTGGCTCATGTTGAAGCTGAGGCTCATATGGTAAGGTCGGCAAGGTAAACGCACTAGTGGCAGGATTTGGTTGGAAGACATTTTGAAGGTGATTCGCAAACGTGCTGGCTCTGTCTGCATCGCTGCGCGCCCAGCCGCCTGTGGGATTTCTAATAGGCATCACGGTTTCTTTCGGTGAGCTCAGAGTTGGGTGAGCTCTCCATAGTGAGTGTTTTGTACTGGAGGTTGACAATTGCTCTATGTAGTGGCGATGGACGTATGTCTCTTCTTGCTGTAGAGCTTTAGTAAGTTGGCGTGAGGCATGTCTTAAGATTTGCTTAGCGGATGGCGATCTGTGGAATTGCCACTCTCGACGTAAGCGTCGCTTTTCGAGGACGAGCTGTTCTATTTGTAGATTTGTCTTCTTTTGATTGCATTGTTTATTTATAGTTTGAGGTGTTGAGGCTCGAGCTGCAGAGATGAGTACAGACTCCAGTGAATTAACAAAGCTGTCAACGTCGGCTTCATTGTTGAGGTGAGGGCTTAGCGTAAGTCAATTTAAATGTATGTTCCAATGTTCCTGGATGTCGGCGTAGAATAAACAGGACAGGCGAGTGATCAGATGAAAGGTCCAGAGGCATTCGGCGCTTATCAGATTTTTAGGAATGTTTTTCGTAATTGCAAAGTCTATTAAGTCGGGTAGTTTCTTTGGGTCTGCCGGCCAGTATGTTGGTGTGCCAGAAGAAACATAGTCGAGCTTGTTCTTGGCTTTGATAATTGCATTGTAAAGCTTTCCTTTAGGAGTCACGAGTCGAGATCCCCAATGTGTGTGCTTGGCATTGTAGTCTCCTGCTGCTATGAAGTGGTCTCCTAGTGAGTTGAAAAACTGCATAAACACATCTTCAGCTATAGTGAAGCGAGGGGGGCAGTATACGGCGGCTAGTGTAAGTTGGTTGCCAGTATTTAGTTGTATATTTATAGATGTGGCCTGTAGGTAGTTTTTAGCGAATTTATTATGATAGTGGTGCTTAATACGGCTTCTGATTAGAATTCCAGTCCCACCATGTGCTTTACCATCTGGATGATTTGTTCCGTAGAACGAATATCCTCGTATTTGAAAATTGTATTTGTTTGTTAACTTGCGCATTTGACACAGAAGGATTTTGTAACAATATCACGTCGGGGTCACCACTTTAGCTGTCGCTATATAATTGATTATTAATGTTCTTTATTGTTACTTAGTTACAATGATATTTTATATATCGCAATCTGTTGGCGGGACTCTCGTTCCAGAAGATTGAAGTGTGTGTGTAAGAGTGATCGATAATAATTTGTATCGATATTTTGTACCGCTGTGTTTCAACACTGCAGTATGTTCCGCTGGATGGTCACACTGTAGACCGCCACAAATTACGGCGACTGCCGCAACTGGCGTCTGGGCACTTGTCGTCGCAACTGTGACGTCAGCAACGACAACGGTTGGGCGTTGGAGGCGTTCGCGTCACACAGTGTAAGTCAAATTGGTGTCGGGTGTGCAAATCATCGCATCACACACTGTTGCACATATATTCTGCGAGTACGAATTTGGGTTTGCCACCCCCTTCTTAGCCAGCGCTCACACAAAAACTCCCATCCTCTTCGCAAGAGATGCATGCAATATCTTCGGATGGGGCTATTCTTGCAACTGCGGTAGTGAGCATTAAAGCAAATAGCGGCAAGTTTCTTTTAGCTCGAGTATTGCTTGATTCAGGTTCTCAAAAAAATTTTGTTACCGAAGAGCTGTCTCAGAGACTAAAGATTAGGGAAATGAATACGTGTAAAAGCTAGCGGTGGTAAGGTCTAGAATAAACGCAAGTGAATTTTCAACCTGATAAGATGGTGAACACCAGCGAGTGGAGGATCCGCAAAAATCTAGAGTTAGCAGACCCTTTCTTCTATAAGCCCCAGAAAATCGATATGCTTATTGGTGCTGACGTATTTTTCGAACTGCTGTCAGTAGGCCAAATTAAGCAAGGGCCAGAATTCCCAACTCTTCAAAAAACTGTTCTCGGCTGGATAGTGTCAGGCAGGTGCACAGTAGTAAAAGGTTTGAAAGAAAACCCATCAATACACCTTACTTGCCAGGAGGAAGTGCTATCATCGATCGACAAATGCCTTCAACAATTTTGGTTCTTGGAGGATTTACCTGTCAGTCAGGTCAAAATGTACTCTCCTGAGAAAAAGCTTTGTGAACAGCACTTCCTAAGAAACACTCGAGTATTGTCGTCTGGTAGATTCGAAGTGCGACTACCCTTTAAATCAGATCCCAAATGCCTTGAATCTTTTTATGACGTTGCGAAACGTCGTTTCTTGTCACTTGAGCGAAGGTTGTTTAGAGACCCTCAGCTTAACAGTCTGCATTTGGACTTCATGGATGAATACGTTTCATTGGGTCACATTTAGGTAACCAACAATGAAAATCCAAATACACCTAAGTATTTTATTCCGCACCATTCAAGTAAGACCTCCTCCAAGATAGCGTTGAATGAAACTTTGTTGGTTGGCCCAACAATTCAAGAAGAATTAATTTTTACTCTTCTTCGTTTTCGTCTGCACAAATTTGTTATAGCAGCCGATATGATACGATACGAAGCAGACAGAAATTTTCAATTGATAGTGTGGTGAAGAGATCCTTCGCAGCCTTTGAGTTTATACAGATTAAACACTGTTACAAACGGTACATGGCCAGCTCCTTTTCTGACCATAAGGTGTCTGGCTAGGCTAAGCGAATTAATCCAAAATTCTCGTCCAAAAGTCGCTGAAGTCATTCGAAACGAATTTATGTCGATGACATGCTAACTGGTGCCGGTTGTGTTGATGACATGCTAACTGGTTGTGTTGACGAGCTACGTCAACTTCGGACAGAAGTTGCAGCAGTGTTACAAGGTGTAGAGTTCGAATTGGCAAAGTGGTTTCGAACTGCCCTGACTTGTCCGTGATTGACAGCACAGCTATGCAACTAGCGGATGTCGACTCAGAGTTTACAAAATCTCTTGGAGTTGTGTGGTTGCCAAGGGAAGATTACTTCCAGTTTCAACTGGATGACTCGTTGCCACGTAGACAATTGCAATGCGAGCTTTCGGGTGTCAGCTGACACAGAGGTACATTAAAAGCTGGGCTTTCGCACGTGCCGTGCACACCAGCTGCAGAATGCGCATGTGCAGCCAACTTCATTTGTCCCGGTTCCGGTGTCGTTCTTTTCTCTGAGGCCGATCAACCGAACAGACAAGACCCTGGAGGAAGAAAATCTAATCTTTTCGCATCCATTAAACGGAGTACACCATTTCATTGTTTCTATCACAATCGGTGAGCAAAAACAAAAATCTTTTTGGAATTAAAACAATTTTTATCAAAAAAAAAAAACTTAAAAAAAACAATTTTCTTGTCGCAGGTCGCATTTCCAAACCTTTTCCTGTGTGCCTTTGTAGCTAAAGCAGCAGCTTCGGCGCAAACGGAAGCGCCGCATAGCCTGCTTCCTTGCAGGCAGGCGTATCTAACGCTACTCGATCGTCATCCTGTGGACCCTATTGGCCACAGGAGTACCTCTTCTCGGCAGCGGAGCACCCCTCCTTGGCCAGCGGAGCACCCCTTCTTGGCAGCGGAGCACCCCTTCTAGGCCAACGAAGCACCGCTCCTTGGCCACCGGAGCACCCCACCGGGTCTCTTTGGCCATCCGCACGGCTGACCAGCTGAGCCCATAATTCCCACAACTTCGCCAGTGAGCCAATAGGCTAAAACAAACCAAATCAAAGTGAAATAAAACACAAATGATTTAAATTCAAGAAAAGTTTAAAAGTTTATAAAACAAAAAAAAAATATACGAGGTGTGTTCAAAAAGTAAGGTGACTTTGTATTTTCAAGAAAAACTATTAATTTATTTATCAATATTTATGTTGTCCCCTTCAAAGTAATCCCCCTCAGATACAATACACTTATGCCAACGGTTTTTCCAATCCTCAAAGCACTTCCCATAAGCACTTTTCGGTATAGCCTTGAGCTCTTGCAGCGATGCAGTCTTTATCTCTTCAACCGTTGCAAATCTCCGTCCTTTCATAGGTCTCTTCAGTTTTGGGAACAAGAAAAAGTCACATGGGGCCAAATGACCCTTTTGAGTAAATCTGGGTCGTCGTTGACGTCATTCAACAGCTCATGAGCGATGCTCATGCGACGGTTCTTTTGGTCAAAATTTAGCAATTTCGGAACAAACTTCGCTGACACACGACTCATACCCAAAACGTTTGAAAAAATTTCATGGCACGAGCCAAGCGATATACCGACATCTTCAGCAACTTCTCTGATAGTGATTCGACGATTTTCCAAAACAATTTTCGTCACTGCTTGAACGTTTTCATCAGTTGTTGACGTGCTTGGGCGTCCAGAGCGAGGCTGGTCATTGGCATCTTCCCGGCCATCTTGGAAGAGTTTGTACCACTTGTACACATTTTTTTTACTCAGAACAGTTTCACCGTATGCCACTGTCAACATTTCAAGTGTTTCAGAGCACTTAATTTTATTTTTTACACAAAATTTGATGCAAATCCTTTGATTCATATATTTCGATAGCAAAAAATCGCCGAGCTCGCAAAATAACTTGTAACTTTACGCCTCTCACAACCAAACAAAAGAGGATG
Organism: Zaprionus bogoriensis; assembly: GCA_035046045.1. Classification (NCBI taxonomy): domain Eukaryota; kingdom Metazoa; phylum Arthropoda; class Insecta; order Diptera; family Drosophilidae; genus Zaprionus; species Zaprionus bogoriensis. The sequence continues at coordinate 75,435 of JAWNOI010000154.1, forward strand.
TTCCATTGAAACTTGGTACAGATGTTAGGGAAGAGTGTACCAATATAACAAAACAAAAAAATCGATAATCGAAAATATGTTGCCCGCGAAATTTGAAAAGTCACCTTACTTTTTGAACACACCTCGTATGTACATGTGAACCAACCAAGACATGAAGTAAAACAGTAAAGTGGAAAATTCCAATAACCAATTGGTTAATGTACATGTACAACAATAACAAGTGAAGAAAGCTACAGTCGAGTGCACTCGACAGTAAGATACCATTTACCTATGGCTGTTAAAAAATAATTCTTAATATTAATTACTTTTATTCGACGAATTAATAGAAACGCATCACATATTTTCGAAGACACATGCATTGACGCTAATAGCACATGCCGACTGCACGCTGACTACACGACGACTTTGCGTGCTCAGTCGGCGTCGGCGTCGACGTCTTCTCGTGCCTATAACTTTAATGTTATGCGTTATGTTACCAGGCACCTTAAATTTGGTGCGTTTATCTGTTTTCGTTATTGAATTATTTGCAAAAAATCGAAAAACGCATTTTTCATGGGGAAGAGGTAGAGGTATTTACAGGGAAGTAGTCACCACTCACTGGACAGCCTAAAAGGCGGGTCAAGGGGGTGGTGTCTTCTAAGACGTCTGGCGTGGAGGCTGTTGTCCAGCAGGTTGATTGCAAGCTGGTTGTAGTGGGTGTCGAGTCTTTGCAGGTGTTTAGAGCTAAAACTGACGATCTCTTCAGTTACCGTTGCCATGCGTAGGTCTTTGTGAAGCGTACGGTTCCTAACGTAGAATGGGGTCTTGGTGATTAGATGCAGGGTTTTATTTTGGAATCTTTGGAGGATTTCGATGTTCGAATTGGATGCAGTTCCCCATAATTGGATGCCATAGGTCCAGACTGGTTTGAGTATGGCCTTGTACAAAAGTACTTTGTTGTCAAGCGACAGTTGTGATTGCCGTTTCAGTTGGAAGGGTGTTGCCATTCAGTTGAACCGATGGACATGTTTTGTGCCTTGTGGCGAACGCGATGTGAGCAGGTTTTGATTCGTTGACCACTATGTTCCACCTTTTTAGCCAGGGTTCGACTAAGGTGAGCTGCGCTTGGAGGATGGCTGAGGCTTCAGCAGAGTCATAGGATGTTGCTAGGAAGGCTGTGTCGTCTGCGTAGGTGGCAATGGTGATGTCATCTTTCTGCATGGTAGGGAGGTCTGCAGTAAAGAGCGTGTAGAGGTCGGGCCCCAGCACGCTACCCTGTGGTACTCCGGCATTGATGTTGTGGATGTTGGACTCAGCCCAGTCGCATCCTACATAAAACATCCGACTGTGTAAGTAGGACTTCAGTGTAAGGTAGTATGGAGAAGGGAGCATAAGTTTGAGTTTGTGCAGGAGTCCTAGGTGCCGTACTCTGTCAGAAGCTTGTTTGACGTCTAAGACAGCTGCCGAACAGTAATTTCTTGACTCCATTGCAGTTAGTATGGTCTGAGCCACTCTGTGACACTGTTCGGGCATTCCATGCTGAGATCTGAAACCAATTAGCACTGGCAATAGTCTGGCTAAGAATATTCTCTCGAATATTTTAGAGAGGATTGCCAGCAAGCGGATGGTTTGGCTCCATTCGTACAGAGTAAAGTTTCTGATCGCGGTCAACTTGGCGACCGCCAGTGCGATCTCTGTCTACGAATGATTGCAAGTTGACACACAGCCTCCTCGTGGCACCTCCTGGGTAACTATCTTAGCATCCGCTAGATAGTGAGCTTATGTGTGCAGCGGGTCACCAGGACTTTAAATGGTTGAGCGCAGGGTTTGGAACCCGCCTTGGAAAAAGAAAACCCAAAGAAAACCAAAGCGAAAGCCTCGGAAAGGATCCGCCCTTATGATGACGACCACCGCAAAATGAAAAAGGACTACGATTTAAGGATATGCATCTTATCTGTATCTTAATTGGGAAGGTGCCTCTATCCAACTGGCGGATGCCCTCGAAAAATTAAAGGCTGACATTACCGCCATCCAGGAAATGAGATGGACAGGACAAGGTTGCTCCAAGCGAGCAAATTGTGATATCTACTACAGCTGCCATGCGGAGAGGCGCGAATTTGGATGCGGATTTGTAGTAAGCCGGAGACTTCGCCACCACGTCTCCAATTTCACTCCAGTGAGTGAACGGCTGGCTACAATCCGCGTCAAAGCTAGATTTTTCAATCTTAGCATAATTTGCGCGCACGCCCCGACGGAGGAGAAGGACGATGCTGTTAAGGATGCGTTCTACGCGAGACTCGAGGACACGTACGACCGCTGCCCAAACCACGACGTGAAGATCATCCTCGGGGACTTCAACGCAAAGGTTGGGCGCGAACGCATCTTTGACCGCACCGTCGGCCAATTCAGCCTCCATGAGACCACCTCGAACAATGGTTTCAGGCTGATTGACTTCGCCGCGGCGCGAAACATGGTAGTGAGTAGTACCAGATTTCAACACCTCGACATCCACAAGGCCACATGGCTGTCCCCTGATCAAAAAACGCGCAACCAGATTGATCACGTTGTGATAGACGGAAGGCATGCCTCAAGCGTGATGGACGTGCGTACGTTTCGTGGAGTCAATATAGACTCGGACCACTATCTTGTCGCAGCCAAGATACGCATGCGGCTATGCCGTGCGAAAAACATACGCCCCATCACGCAACGAAAGCTTGACGTCACTAAGCTGCGATCACAACGGACAGCAATGGCCTACTCCACTCACCTCTCGGAACTGCTCCTCCAACCTTCCCCTCACCCTGTTGACGCTGGCGGACTCTGGGCGCACATATCCCACTCCATGCGAGCTGCTGCTGAAACAGCCATTGGGTTCAAGCGCCCTCCCACACGGAACCAATGGTATGACGAGGAGTGTCGCGTCGCAGCTGCGGCAAAAAACGCCGCCTACAGAAAAAAGCTGCAGTCTGGCGCAACGCGAGCCACGTGTGAACGTTACAGGGAGAAAAGGAAGGAAGAGAGGCGACTTTTCAGACGGAAAAAGCGGGAGCAAGAAAAGCGAGAGTGCGAGGAACTTGAGGTGTTGCAAGACAGGAATGATGCTCGAAAATTTTACCAACAAGTCAACCGTCTGACACAAGGTTTCAAGACCGGAGCATCTAACTGTCGAGACGATAATGGAAATCTGGTTACAGATACGCAGTGCACGCTGAGGTTATGGAGGGCGCATTTCTCCAAGCTGCTAGCAGGCGATGACGGCACCAATCCCGCCGATGGAGGAAACAGCCCGATACCACCAATCAACGACAATGTGGATATACCACTACCTAGCCATGACGAGGTCCGAGTTGCGATTACGCGACTCAAAAACAACAAAGCAGCCGGTGCTGATGGACTGCCTGCAGAGTTGTTTAAGGCCGGCGGCGAAGAGCTGATAAGGTGCATGCATCAGCTCTTGTGCAAAATATGGCTAGAAGAAAGCATGCCCAACGATTGGAATCTCAGCGTCCTTTGTCCTGTACTGAAGAAAGGCGACCCGACGATATGTGCCAACTACCGGGGAATCAGCCTGATCACCATCTCATACAAGGTCCTGTCGAGCGTTATATGTGAACGACTGAAGCCGTATGCCAACACACTGATCGGACCTTATCAGTGCGGCTTCAGACCTGGTAGATCCACCATAGACCAGATCTTCACATTGCGCCAAATCCTGGAAAAAACCCACGAAAATGGAATTGACACACACCATCTCTTTGTCGATTACAAAGCTGCATTCGATAGCCCGACGAGGGGAAGCCTATATGCCACCATGTCTGAGTTCGGTATTCCTGCAAAGCTGATACGTCTTTGCAGGATGACATTGAGCAGCACCATCAGCTCTGTCAAGGTAGGAGCGAACCTCTCCGAACCTTTTAATACCGTTCGAGGTTTCAGACAAGGCGACCCTCTGTCGTGCAACCTCTTCAACTTCGTGATGGAAGGGGTTCTGCGGAAAGCCGGTGTTCATCGATCTGGCACTATTTTTTATAAAGGTGTCCAGCTCCTTGCTTACGCCGATGACATTGACATCATTGGCCGTAGCAAGCGTGATGTCACTGCTGCATTCTCCGCTATCGAAAAGGAGTCAGCAAAAGTGGGTTTGGCGGTAAACGAGGGCAAGACGAAGTATCTGCTGTCGACAAGCAGGGAGACGCGGCGCCTAGACTCCCATGTGGTAGCCGACATCTATAACTTCGAAGTGGTCAAGGAGTTCACGTACCTTGGCACCGCCATTAACACCAAAAATGACGTCAGCCTGGAGATCAAGCGAAGAATCACACTTGCCAATAGGTGCTACTTTGGTCTGAGTAGGCAAATGTGCAATAGAGACCTCTCTCGCCGAACAAAACTAACACTCTACAAGACACTCATCCTACCCGTGCTCTTATATGGAGCAGAAGCATGGGTAATTTCACAGACGGATGCAGCAGCGCTTGGAGTGTTCGAGAGAAAAATTCTTCGCAAGATCTTCGGTCCCGTTCGAATTGGGGACGACTTTCGCATTCGAATGAACCACGAGCTGTACGAATTGTACGATGACGTGGACGTGGTCCGGCGCATCACGATACAACGTCTGCGCTGGCTCGGCCACGTTGTGCGTATGGATGAAGAAGCTCCAGCTCAGAAGGTATTCGAAGCGAGGGTCGACTATGGGCGACGACGAAGGGGACGACCAAATCTCCGTTGGAAGGACCAAGTAGAGAAGGACCTTAGTCTACTGGGTATTTCCAATTGGAGGAGGCGCGCGAAGAGCAGAGGCGCCTGGAGGGAGACGCTGAGGTCGGCCAAAACCCGAAATGGGTTGTATTGCCACCTAATAATAATTGCCAGCAAGCTGATGGGACGGTAGGAGACAGGATCCTGTTTAGGCTTCCCGGGCTTGGGTATCATTACGATTTCCGCACACTTCCACTGAGACGGGAAATGTTTAAGCCTAATGATACCGTTGAATATGGATGTTAGGTATGCAAGTGCGCGTGGAGGAAGAAACTTCAATGTTGCTGCGTCGATGCCATCATAACCAGGGCTTTTGGTGATCTTTAGGGTGTTCAGTATGACTTCCACTTCTGTGACCAGTACAGGGCGTATAGGCAGGTCCATCTGGCAGGGCGAAACTAGGTAGGTGCGTGTATCAATCTCATCCGTGATTGAGCAGGTGTTGAAAGGAGCAAACGTTCTTTCCAGATGAGCCGCAAAGGTTTGGGCTTTCTCCATGTTGGATCGGCACCAGGAACCGTTTGAGCTGAGGATAGGTGGGATCCTTTTAGTCGGCCTTTTTAAATATTTCGTTGAGTTCCAGAGATTATATTCAAATCCGTCCGGTTCAGCATTTCGCAGGTAATCAGCGACTGATTCATTGCGTAGATTGAATAGGAGATTTTTTAGGTCCTTGGAAGCACGGTTTAAAGCTGCTTTGTCCCTGGGGTTGCGGCTCAGCTGCAAGACTCTACGGAGGCGTCGTTTGGTACGCAGTTGCTCAGTGAGAGGAGGAAGCAATCTCTGTGGGATCTGCGTTTGGATATTCCTTCTGTAGGGCAAGGAGTGCAAGAATATGCTGCTTCGTGGATGCTGCGGGTTAGGGATTCCACAGCTTCTTCGATGTCCTCGCCAGTCTCCAACGAGGTGGTGCGGTCCAATGTCTCTTCGAGCCTTGCTTTGAATCTGTTGATGTTTGACTTGCTACTTAAAAGTTTCCTGTATCGTCTATTGACGTCAATAGGCATGTTAATGCGGAAAACAACAGCACAGTGATCAGATAATAGGTTGTGAGTTTGGACTAGGTTTGGGTTGACCCCGCGAGAGATACCGAAATCCAGAACGTCGGGCGCCTTGTTGTGGTCTGTAGGCCAGTAGGTGGGATGTCCGGACGAGAGAGCGAACAGGTTCAATGCTGTCATGCTTGCGAGCAGGGCTGATCCCTTGGGATTGCATAGTCTGGAACCCCACCAGGTGTGTTTGGCATTGAGATCGCCACCCAATTGGAGTGCGCTCTGCGTATTTAAGGTTAGCTTTCACAATTATGGCAGCGCCACCCCTTGCATTGCCGCTGGGGTGGTTTGCGGATATTAGGTTATAGCCTTTGATGTTGAAATATGACATGTCAGTAAAATGGGATTCTGATATGAGCAGAATGTCGACGTTATTTCTTATTATGTACATTTCGACCTTAGGCCTACTTTTGCATAGGCCGTTAGCATTCCAGAGGACAAGCTTGAGACCTATTTGCATAGAGATGCCAAGATGGTGCACATCATTTGCGTGATCTGGGCGAATTGTGTTTGCATTAACTGCATCATTGCTTGGATCTGAACAAGTAGGGATTGCTCAGAGTCTTTAGACTGCTTGGGGTCATATTTAGTGTGGTTGGACGTAGACTGGTTTCTTAGTATGTCAGCGAAGCTGACGTTGGCTTCTGTGAAGGAAGCGGTGGGAGTTTTGCCTGGGGGTGGAGGTCTCGGCATATTGTTGGGAACTAATCGACTGGTTTTACCCTGGTTCCGTTGCTTCACTGCAGCTTTGTAGATTCTACATCCCTTGTATGAAGCAGTGTGACTGTCTCCACAATGCACAAATGTTGGTGGAACTTCACGCGGTTTGATACAATCCGTCGACTTGTGGTTGCCACTACATTTGACACAGCGAAAAGGCTTAAGGCAGTAGCCTTGCGTGTGACCGAATTCCTGGCACCTATGGCATTGAGTGAGATCGTTGAACTTCTTTGGTGGCTCGATTGCAACTATTGCATTGCACAAACGTTTGATCTCGAAGACAGCTTTGTTGTTGTTCTCTAGATCTAGATCTATAAAGAACATCAGTAGAGGCTCTTTGGTGGCTCGGTTCTTGGCATTGGTTATGTGACGAACTGTGTGTCCAGTCTTGCTCAAGGCGTTACGGATGTGATCTAGGGGAGTGCTATGGTGGAGATTCCTAATGACAGCTCGGTAGGCTCTTTCCTGCTTGAGTTGGTAGGTATGGAACTCTACGTTACTTTCAGTCAAAAGTTTCACTAGACTTCTGTAATTGGTCTTACTGGACGCCATGATTCTAACCTCACCTTCACGACCTGCTTTGAATGTGAAGCCGTCACTATCAATAGCTTCACAGAAGGTTGCCTTCATGTCTTTAATGCTAGTGACAGAGATTATGAAGATAGGTGGCGGTTTCGGTGTAGACTTGGGCGTAGGCTTGGATGTGGAGGCGGCAGCTTGATCCGTTTCATCGTTGGTGGCTAACAGAGCAAAGCTTTTTGTGGAGTTTGCATATTCCGTTGGACTTTTGGCCGAAGTCAGGATGGCTGGTTTTGGGCGACGACGAGCGATTTCATAAATTGAGTTCTCTGCGTCGGAAACAGAGCTTGTAGACTTAAAATGCCTATATCTTTTTATTATCTTCGCCGGAATCGTTCAATGCCATTTGAACATAACCGGACGTATGTAGATGGGGCATATATACATATATAGTAGATACTATTTAATCTAAATCTAAATATTATTATAATTATTATTTATAATTATTTACAAAATTTACAAAATTTAAGTATAGTCGCTTTACTGGATGACCCGGGAAGCGAGGTCACTGGGGTGTGGTCTCTTCAGCCTTCGAAGAGGTTGCGGGTTGACAAGCCTGCTAGCCAGTGGGTTTGGGTGCGCCATGAGCCTGTCGGCTGCTATGTCTGTTGATTTGATCGCCCACCGGAATAAGGCGAAGGTCAGCTTCGATTGCCCGGTTGGTCACATACCAAGGAAGCCCGGTTGCCCGCCGAGCAGCACGTGCCTGCACCACCCTTAGCCTGTTCAGCTGGTTCCTTGAAGCTGTGCCCCAAACTTGGATACCGTATGTCCACGTTGGCGTGAGGATCGCTTTGAGCAGTAGAGCCTTCGTCGACAGCTGGAGTCTTTTGGACTTCAAAAGCCAATCCATCTTCTGGAGCTTGCGAAGGCATTTGGATTTGATGGCCGTGATGTGGGTGTTCCATATCAGCCGGCGGTCCAAGTGGACACCCAGGTAGCAGTGAGAAGTGACGTTTTCGATGTTGCCACCATCGAAAGTCAGATCTATGCCGATCAGACGTCTGAGTGAAAATGTCACGCATGCCGACTTAGTTGTGTTAATTGCAATGTTCCATTGCTTGGTCCATCGCTCCATTGCATACAGCCAGTCTTGAACTACCGTCGCTGCTGTCTGCTGGCATGAGTGGGACGCAAGCATGGCCGTGTCATCTGCGTAAGTAGCCAGCAGCAGAGAGGAAGGTGACATACCTTCGGGAAGTGTGAGGGGCAACGGTGAAGGCATGTCACTGGTGAAAAGAGTGTAGAGGAATGGTCCAAGTACACTTCCTTGAGGCACTCCTGCGTGAATCTCTGCCAAGCTGGAGCGTGAGTCTCTTACTGCTACTTCAAACGTCCGATTAGCAATAAAGGAGCTCAGTATGGCGAAGTAGGGTGCTGGGAGAAGGTCCTTTATTTTGAACAGCAAGCCATCGTGCCACACCTTATCGAAGGTTTGTTTCACGTCAAGAAAGACACCAACGGTGTGGAGCTTATGCTCGAATCCCTGAGTGATGAGGTTAACCAGGCGATGGACTTGTTCTGGGCAGCCATGGGATTTCCTGAACCCGAATTGATGCTTCGGTATGAGACGTGCAAATTGGGGCAGTTCCATCAGTCGACTAAGCAGGATCCGCTCGAAGATCTTGGAGAAGGTGGTTAGCAGACTAATAGGGCGGTAAGAGTCGACCTGCGTTGGAGTCTTGCCTGCTTTGGGGATCATGACAATCCGCGCACGTTTCCATTGCCTTGGAAAGTGACCCAAGCTTAGCATGGCGTTGTAAGTTTTCACCAGTGCTAGGACTCCTTTGCGTGGAAGAGACTTTGCCGCTCTATTGTCAATGCCGTCGTGTCCAGGAGTCTTCTTCGGTTTCAGCGCTTTAAGATGCAACATGACTTCTTGCGGCGTGATAAGTCTAATTGGGCGGCTAGGTTGCACAGGAGCGCTTAAAAAGTTGGCAACCTCTTGACGCTGGAAAGCGTCTGGACGTTGAAAAGGCGCGAAGGTGGAGGCCAGGTGCTCAGCAAAAGCATTTGCTTTCTCACAATCAGACTTGAGCCAGTGGCCACTGTGACTCTTTATAGGAGATTGGAAAATAGGCTGCCTCTTTATTCCTCTCGTGAGCTTCCATATACAGAAGCCGCTGCAACTATCCGGACCAGCTTCTTCCAGCAGTGAATCCATATTCTTCTGGCGAGTTTTTGCTAGCATTCTGTGCAGCCTGTTCGTGACGCTTGATAAAAGCTGCTTAGTTGCAGGATCACCCGTCACAATGTAGTGCCTTCTAAGACGCCTTTTTTGGTCCAGCAGTGTCCTTGCTTCCGAGGATAGTAAGGGCGCCCTTCTAGTAGCTGGGGAACCAGATGGACGCTGAGGTGGCGTAGCTTGTTGCGCAGCTTCTGCAATTGTTGTTGTGAGGCAGTCGACGTACGCATCCAGATCGCTGGACGAAATGATCGGGAAGTTGAGCATTGTGTGCGTTTCGATGTACGCCTTAAAAGTCTCTATATTTGCATGTGGTGGCAACATTTTGGGGACTCCTTTGAAGAATTGAGCTTGTTCTTCCAACAAAAAGAGCAACGGCAGGTGGTCCGATGACAGCTCAGTCAACACTCTAACCGTGATCTGTTGCTGTCTGAAGCCCTTTGAAATTCCGAAGTCAATTGCGCTGGGGGTGGCGTTCGCATGATAAGGGTAGCAGGTGGCCTCTCCAGATGCTACAACATCGATGTTTTCATCGGCCAGCACTGAGCTCAGAATCCGGCCTCTGGCACACATTCTGTAGTTGCCCCACCACCTATGTTTGGCATTCCAATCACCTGCTGCAAGGAATTTCACGCCGTGCTGGGAGAGGAATGGTGTGATTTGTGCTTCTGTCCACCTGAAGGCTGGAGGGCAGTAGACTGAAGCTACGTTGAATCTTCCTCTGCTTGAAGAAAGTTCTATGGAGACAGCTTGAATGTGGTCTTCAGAGATAACAAATGCGAGATGATGAGCAATGACTGCTTTCACGAGGATCGCCGCGCCCCCATGCCGCTGGTCGTCCGGATGGATGGCTTTATGTAGGGTGAAGCCAGGGATCCTGAAGTTGGATCGGGAACAAAGGTGTGCTTCTGACAACAGGAGAATGTCAATGTCGTGCAGCTCAATGAAAGCAGTGATCTCATTGGTCTTCGATGAGGCCCCATTGGCATTCAAGGCAGCTATTTTAAGCGGACCCATTTTTTATTGTAGAAGGGAGGGGACGTGTCTGTAGTAGCGCTTGCATAAGGGTCTCCACCAAAGACATCATCCTGTCCAGCCTAGCGAAGAGGCGGCAGCTTGATTCGTTTCATCGTTGGTGGCTAACAGAGCAAAGCTGTTTGTGGAGTTTGCGTATTCCGTTGGACTTTTGGCCGAAGTCAGGATGGCTGGTTTTGGGCGACGACGAGCAATTTCATAAATTGAGTCCTCTGCGTCGGAGACAGAGATTGTAGACGACGAGTCACGGTATTCCCTGGCGATTTTGGTTCTCTTCGTAGTGAGAGGAAACCTTCCTTTGCGTTTTATTGCGTTCTTGGCTGCCTGCCAAGGCACGCGGAGAGAACATTGCCCTTCTCCGGCGCTCATCACACCGAGTGGTGAAACTCTAGCAAGCTCTTGCTTCGAGGCCACTGAACTTCAAACGAAGGTCAAAAGCCACTGGACAGTTATTGCTGTTGTTTGCACAAACAACAAGCATGCGCGACGCGCTGAGATTTTATGCTGATAATGAAAGCTCTGCGCTTGCGTATACGCGACTGCACTCGACGAGTGTTCGAACACGACTAATGATAAATAAATAAATGAATAGCGAATGAACAGAATTCAAATGAATCATAACAATTGTTAAAAAAAAGAAAAAATAAATGAAATGGAAAAAAAATTTTTTTATAGTTTATATATAAATTTTTTTTGTAGGTTAAATTTTCATTGCATTTGGTTTTGTTGTTGATTAATTTGATAAATTAAATTAAACAATAATTTATGGTTTTTGTGGTGAGAAATAATGATGTGCTTAATCGATTAGATATATTTTTTTTATTTCTTATTAGCGCAACATTTTTTTGCGCACAACAAGCACCACGGAAGATCGATCTACCGCCGCTTGGAGAAAGTGTGAGTTTGATATTTTAATTTTTGAATTATTATACCATTTACCCATTGAAAATGGGTAAGAAATGGTATATTAACTTTGTGCAAATGTATGTAACAGGCAGAAGGAGGCGTGGCAGACCATACAAAGTATATATATTCTAGATCAGCATCAATAGCCGAGTCGATTTGGTCATGTCCGTCTGTCTGTCCGTCTGTCCGTCTGTATGAACACACAGATCTCAGCTATTAAAAGAGCTAGAGGCACCAGACTTGGTGGGAGTGTGCGTGTACTCAATACACACAAGAAGTTTATTTCAAACTTGATGTGCCACGCCCACCGCCTCCGCAAATCGATAAATGCGTATTTCGATTTTTTCCAAATAATTCAATAACGAAAAGAGATAAACGCACCAAATTTGGTAGGGGGTTGTCTTGCAACATTATGCAGAAGTTGGATTTTAGAATTTTGGATGCCACGCCCACCGCCTCTAAAAAACACATTTTTATAGTTTAAAAGAAAACTAGAAAAGCTAGAAGCGCCAAATTTGGAAGTAAGGTGCCTGGTAACATTACGGAGAATGTTTGATTTTCAACTTTTGGATGCCACGCCCACCGCCCCCAAACTATTGAATTTTAAGAAAAGTAGGGAAATAACAAAACATTTTTTTAACACTCTTGTAGCTTACCATAGTACAGATCTACCCTATAAATTTAAATCCGATCGGACAATAAACAAAGAAGTTATAGGAGTTTGAATCTCCCATATAAAGTTGTGGGCGCTTAGAATTCCAACTAGAATGTTGAACTGACGCAGCAGAAGGCCGGCATCAATAAAAGTCTCATTTGCCGATCGCTCCGCGTAACTGTGTGTGGTCTAGATGGTTGCATGCAAGATTCTGGTGCGTGTGGTCGCGGGTTCGAATCCAGCAACGGGCAATTTTTTTTTTTTTTTTTGCCGATCGCACTGCGTAACTGTGTGTGGTCTTGATGGTTGGCTCGCAAGTTTCTGATGCGTGAGGTCGCGGGTTCGAATCCTGCGCTGGGCAATTTTTTTTTTTTATACCATTTACCCATTGAAAATGGGTAAAAAATGGTATATTAACTTTGTGCAAATGTATGTAACAGGCAGAAGGAGGCGTGGCAGACCATACAAAGTGTATATATTCTTGATCAGCATCAATAGCCGAGTCGATTTGGTCATGTCCGTCTGTCTGTCCGTCTGTCCGTCTGTATGAACACACAGATCTCAGCTATTAAAAGAGCTAGAGGCACCAGACTTGGTGGGAGTGTGCGTGTACTCAATACACACAAGAAGTTTATTTCAAACTTGATGTGCCACGCCCACCGCCTCCGCAAATCGATAAATGCGTATTTCGATTTTTTCCAAATAATTCAATAACGAAAAGAGATAAACGCACCAAATTTGGTAGGGGGTTGTCTTGCAACATTATGCAGAAGTTGGATTTTAGAATTTTGGATGCCACGCCCACCGCCTCTAAAAAACACATTTTTATAGTTTAAAAGAAAACTAGAAAAGCTAGAAGCTCCAAATTTGAAAGTAAGTTGCCTGGTAACATTACGAAGAATGTTTGATTTTCAACTTTTGGATGCCACGCCCACCGCCCCCAAACTATTGAATTTTAAGAAAAGTAGGGAAATAACAAAACATTTTTTTAACACTCTTGTAGCTTACCATAGTACAGATCTACCCTATAAATTTCAATCCGATCGGACAATAAACAAAGAAGTTATAGGAGTTTGAATCTCCCATATAAAGTTGTGGGCGCTTAGAATTCCAACTAGAATGTTGAACTGACGCACCAGAAGGCCGGCATCAATAAAAGTCTCATTTGCCGATCGCTCCGCGTAACTGTGTTTGGTCTAGATGGTTGCATGCAAGATTCTGGTGCGTGTGGTCGCGGGTTCGAATCCAGCAACGGGCAATTTTTTTTTTTTTTTTTGCCGATCGCACTGCGTAACTGTGTGTGGTCTTGATGGTTGGCTCGCAAGTTTCTGATGCGTGAGGTCGCGGGTTCGAATCCTGCGCTGGGCAATTTTTATACCATTTACCCATTGAAAATGGGTAAAAAATGGTATATTAACTTTGTGCAAATGTATGTAACAGGCAGAAGGAGGCGTGGCAGACCATACAAAGTATATATATTCTTGATCAGCATCAATAGCCGAGTCGATTTGGTCATGTCCGTCTGTCTGTCCGTCTGTCCGTCTGTCCGTCTGTCCGTCTGTCCGTCTGTCCGTCTGTCCGTCTGTCCGTCTGTATGAACACACAGATCTCAGCTATTAAAAGATCTAGAGGCACCAGACTTGGTGGGAGTGTGCGTGTATTCAATACACACAAGAAGTTTATTTCAAACTTGATGTGCCACGCCCACCGCCTCCGCAAATCGATAAATGCGTATTTCGATTTTTTCCAAATAATTCAATAACGAAAAGAGATAAACGCACCAAATTTGGTAGGAGGGTGTCTTGCAACATTATGCAGAAGTTGGATTTTAGAATTTTGGATGCCACGCCCACCGCCTCTAAAAAACACATTTTTATAGTTTCAAAGAAAACTAGAAAAGCTAGAAGCACCAAATTTGAAAGTAAGGTGCCTGGTAACATTACGGAGAATGTTTGATTTTCAACTTTTGGATGCCACGCCCACCGCCCCCACACTATTGCATTTTAAGAAAAGTAGGGAAATAACAAAACATTTTTTTCAACACTCTTGTAGCTTACCATAGTACAGATCTACCCTATAAATTTCAATCCGATCGGACAATAAACACAGAAGTTATAGGCACGAGAAGTTTCGCTCACAGCAGTAGAGGCCCGACGCCGACGCCGACGCCGACTGCGCACGCCGACTGCGCACGCACAGTCGTCGTGTAGTCAGTGTGCAGTCGGCATGTGCCATTAGCGTCAATGCATGTGAATTTGTCCTCGAAAATATGCGATGCGTTGTTATTCGCCGAATAAAAGTAATTAATATTAAGAATTAGTTTTTAACAGCGAAAGGTAAATGGTATCTTACTGTCGAGTGCACTCGACTGTAGCTTTCTTCACTTGTTTTTTTATACCATTTACCCATTGAAAATGGGTAAAAAATGGTATATTAACTTTGTGCAAATGTATGTAACAGGCAGAAGGAGGCGTGGCAGACCATACAAAGTGTATATATTCTTGATCAGCATCAATAGCCGAGTCGATTTGGTCATGTCCGTCTGTCTGTCCGTCTGTCCGTCTGTATGAACACACAGATCTCAGCTATTAAAAGAGCTAGAGGCGCCAGACTTGGTGGGAGTGTGCGTGTATTCAATACACACAAGAAGTTTATTTCAAACTTGATGTGCCACGCCCACCGCCTCCGCAAATCGATAAATGCGTATTTCGATTTTTTCCAAATAATTCAATAACGAAAAGAGATAAACGCACCAAATTTGGTAGGAGGGTGTCTTGCAACATTATGCAGAAGTTGGATTTTAGAATTTTGGATGCCACGCCCACCGCCTCTAAAAAACACATTTTTATAGTTTAAAAGAAAACTAGAAAAGCTAGAAGCGCCAAATTTGAAAGTAAGGTGCCTGGTAACATTACGAAGAATGTTTGATTTTCAACTTTTGGATGCCACGCCCACCGCCCCCAAACTATTGAATTTTAAGAAAAGTAGGGAAATAACAAAACATTTTTTTTAACACTCTTGTAGCTTACCATAGTACAGATCTACCCTATAAATTTCAATCCGATCGGACAATAAACAAAGAAGTTATAGGAGTTTGAATCTCCCATATAAAGTTGTGGGCGCTTAGAATTCCAACTAGAAAATTTGGTAGGAGGGTGTCTTGCAACATTATGCAGAAGTTGGATTTTAGAATTTTGGATGCCACGCCCACCGCCTCTAAAAAACACATTTTTATAGTTTAAAAGAAAACTAGAAAAGCTAGAAGCTCCAAATTTGAAAGTAAGTTGCCTGGTAACATTACGAAGAATGTTTGATTTTCAACTTTTGGATGCCACGCCCACCGCCCCCAAACTATTGAATTTTAAGAAAAGTAGGGAAATAACAAAACATTTTTTTAACACTCTTGTAGCTTACCATAGTACAGATCTACCCTATAAATTTAAATCCGATCGGACAATAAACAAAGAAGTTATAGGAGTTTGAATCTCCCATATAAAGTTGTGGGCGCTTAGAATTCCAACTAGAATGTTGAACTGACGCAGCAGAAGGCCGGCATCAATAAAAGTCTCATTTGCCGATCGCTCCGCGTAATTGTGTGTGGTCTAGATGGTTGCATGCAAGATTCTGGTGCGTGTGGTCGCGGGTTCGAATCCAGCAACGGGCAATTTTTTTTTTTTTTTTGCCGATCGCACTGCGTAACTGTGTGTGGTCTTGATGGTTGGCTCGCAAGTTTCTGATG
This sequence comes from Zaprionus bogoriensis, assembly GCA_035046045.1. NCBI lineage: Eukaryota > Metazoa > Arthropoda > Insecta > Diptera > Drosophilidae > Zaprionus > Zaprionus bogoriensis. Next base: position 91,043 of record JAWNOI010000154.1, read on the forward strand.
CGTGAGGTCGCGGGTTCGAATCCTGCGCTGGGCAATTTTTTTTTTTTAACAATTTTGCGCTATATGAAAAGTATATTATGCAAAAAAAAAAAAATAAAAACAAAAACTTTTTCTAAGCAATACAAAAAAAAGAAGACTGCGCTGGGATTCGAACCGGGGACATTTAGTTATAGAGCTGACAACTCTCACAACAAATCACTGAAGCACATGGTCTGTTCCTAGGCGCGAGAAGTTTTGCATACAGCAGCAGAGACGGAGCAGAAGCTCGGCTTCAATGCTTGCGCCGACTGCGCACGCACAATCGGCGTGCAGTCGGCATGTGCCATTAGCGTCAATGCATGTGTATTTAATTTCGGAAATATGCGATGCGTTGTTATTAATTCGAATAAAAGTAATTAATATTAAGAATTATTTTTAGCAGCCAAAGGTAAATTATAACTTACTGTCGAGTGCACTCGACTGTAGCTTTCTTCAATTTTTTTTTTTAATAACAAAGAAGTTATAGGAGTTCGAATTCCCCATACAAAGTTATGGGCGCTAGCGATTCCTAACCAAAACGTTAAATCGACGCAGTAGAGGGCCCGCGTCAATAAAAGCCTAATTTGCCGATCGCATGGCGTAAACTTGTGTGGTCTAGTGGTTAGAGGTCCGACTCGTAAGTTACAAAGTTCGTGAGAGTTCTTGGGTTCGAATCTGGCGCGGGGCGATTTTTTTTTCTTAATGTAAATTGCTTTTTTTTTTATTTTTATACCATTTATTTTATTTTGTATTATTTCTTCGAATAGGGTAAATGGTATCTTACAGTCGCGCGCGCTCGACTGTAGCTTTCCTTACTTGTTTTTATATCATATAGTTGACAAAATATCTGTGAATAATTTAAATCAGTAAGTTCAATTCAGACGATCGGATAGTGTAGACACAATTTCTTTAAATGGTGTCACAACCACGTAGGACTAACAGAATTTTTTTTTGTTCAATCCCTTCTCAGAGGCTGTTCTACCTTGATGATTTAATAGGAAAACAAGGGAACATTTAAGACCATTCCCTTGTCCTTAAATCAATTCAGATAATTGAATAACCTCTACTTATCTATCACATCTATTTACTTTCTTGAGAGAAACTTTGGTTGACAAATATAGTCACCCTACGACACGCGTGACGTCAGGCAATGATTTCGACTGATATTTATTATATGATATTTCTTATTGTTGTTATATATTTGATTTTTTTTGTTTGCGCATATTATTTTTGGAATTGTTAAATCAACAATTGTCAAATTTAATTTGGATTTGGTCCGATTTTTTTATTATTCTTTTATATATATATATATTTTATATATATTTTTTGCAGAGCTTGCAAAAAAAGGTCGACCGTTTCACATTGTCAGCAAACCGCTTTCCTGACTCTTTACTCGGAGAGTCTGAGAGAACCGATTGTGTGAGTTTGTGAATGAGAGAGGGAGCGTTCAGAGCGAACTCGTTCTTTTGTATTTTGTTTTGCCAGGGTTGTACGGAGACCTCGGCATCCGCTCTTTTACGTATGCACTATTATACATACACGTAAACATAGACACACAGCGTCTGTTTAGCAGACGAAATCTATTGCACTGCGCAATTTGTGCATGCTTATAATGCTTATTATATATAAACATATATTAGTAGAGCGTTCAGATTTTCTGCAGTAATCGAACTTCTTCGTTCACTTATATATATATATATATGTATATATATATATATACTAGCAAACCCGGCGAACTCCGTTTCGCCACCAGATGGCTATATTTCTCCCAGTCGTTCTCCCAGTCCCTCTTCTAGTCCCTTTCCCAGTCCCTCCCCCAGTCGCTCTTACAGTCGCTCTCCCCAGTTCCTCTCCCCAGTCCCTCTCCCAATTCTTTTCCCAGTCGCTCTCCCAGTCCCTCTTCTAGTCCCTTTCCCAGTCCCTCCCCCAGTCGCTCTTACAGTCGCTCTCCCCAGTTCCTCTCCCCAGTCCCTCTCCCAATCCTTCTCCCTCTCCCAGTAACTCTCCGAATTCTTTTCCCAGTCGCACTCCCCGTATATAACATTTTTGAAAAGAATTTTTTGATAATTTTTTTAAGAGATTTCATAATCAAATTTATTGCTTATAATATTTTATTTATTTATTTTTATTTTCAAGGTACCTTTGACGAACACGTCAAAGTATAACACACCTAAACACATTATTTGTAATACATAAACAGTCTACTTTTGTTCACCAAGCAGCAAGGTACTTTTATTTATTTTAAAATAAATTAAAGTTCCTTGTTGCTCGGTGAACAAAATTAGACTAACTATTTATTATGTAAACTGTGTATAGGTGTGTTTTACTTTGACGTGTTCGTCAAAGGTTCCTTGAAGTGGCCGGGAAAATTTGTATGGGAAAAGAGAATGGCTATTTTTAGGGTTTATCCAGAAATAATTATAATTTAAAACCATAAAAAAACCATCCATGACAAAAGCAAACTCAGTTGATTTGGTGGCAGGCATTTTTTTTTTTAATTTTGATATGACTTGAAGTCATAAAAAGTAGATAACAACAGGTTAATGGCCGAGGGATTTTAAATTTTTAAAATAAATAAAACTACCTTGCTGCTAGGTGAGCAAAAGTAGACTGTTTATGTATTACAAATAATGTGTTTAGGTGTGTTTTACTTTGACGTGTTCGTGAAAGGTTACTTGAAGTGGCCCGGAAAATTTGTATGGGAAAAAGAAAATGGCCATTTTAACGGTTTTCCCAGCAATAATTCTAATTTTTCTCGCCGTGCACACAAACCATGAACTTCAACGAACAATTTAAAAAAAAAATTGGCCAAATTGGTTCAGGCGTTGTTGAGTTATGCGCTTACCAACACATTTTGCGATTCATTTTTATATAATAGATATATATATATATAAATACATTTCCTGAAATGTATTTTTTAATAGAAAAAAACATGTTAAACAAGTAAGGAAAGCTACAGTCGAGCGCGCGCGACTGTAAGATACCATTTACCCTATTCGAAGAAATAATACAAAATAAAATAATTGGTATAAATATAAAAAAAAAGCAATTTACATTAAGAAAAAAAATCGCCCCGCGCCAGATTCGAACCCAAGAACTCTCACGAACTTTGTAACTTACAAGCCGGACCTCTAACCACTAGACCACACAAGTTTACGCCATGCGATCGGCAAATTAGGCTTTTATTGACGCGGGCCCTCTACTGCGTCGATTTACCGTTTTGGTTAGGAATCGCTAGCGCCCATAACTTTGTATGGGGAATTCGAACTCCTATAACTTCTTTGTTATTAAAAAATAAAAATTGAAGAAAGCTACAGTCGAGTACACTCGACAGTAAGTTATAATTTACCTTTGGCTGCTAAAAATAATTCTTAATATTAATTACTTTTATTCGAATTAATAACAACGCATCGCATATTTCCGAAATTAAATACACTTGCATTGACGCTAATGGCACATGCCGACTGCACGCCGATTGTGCGTGCGCAGTTGGCGCAAGCATTGAAGCCGAGCCTCTGCTCCATCTCTGCTGCTGTATGCAAAACTTCTCGCGCCTTGGAACAGACCATGTGCTTCAGTGGTTTGTTGTGAGAGTTGTCAGTTTTATAACTAAATGTCCCCGGTTCGAATCCCAGCGCAGTCTTCTTTTTTTTGTATTGCTTAGAAAAAGTTTTTGGTTTTTCTTATTTTTTTTGCATAATATATTTTTCATATAGCGCAAAATTATTAAAAAAAAAAAAATTGCCCGTTGCAGTATTCGAACCCGCGACCTCACGCATCAGAAACTTGCGAGCCAACCATCAGTTACGCAGTGCGATCGGCAAAAAAAAAAAAAAAAAAATTGTCCGTTGCTGTATTCGAACCCGCGACCACACGCACCAGAATCTTGCATGCAACCATCTAGACCACACACAGTTACGCGGAGCGATCGGTAAATGAGACTTTTATTGATGCCGGCCTTCTGCTGCGTCAGTTCAACATTTTAGTTGGAATTCTAAGCGCCCACAACTTTATATGGGAGATTCAAACTCCTATAACTTCTTTGTTTATTGTCCGATCGGATTGAAATTTATAGGGTAGATCTGTACTATGGTAAGCTACAAGAGTGTTAAAAATGTTTTGTTATTTCCCTAATTTTCTTTAAATGCAATAGATTGGGGGCGGTGGGCATGGCATCCAAAAGTTGAAAATCCAACTTCTGCATAATGTTGCAAGACACCCTCCTACCAAATTTGGTGCGTTTATCTCTTTTCGTTATTGAATTATTTGGATCGAAATACGCATTTATCGATTTGAGGAGGCAGTGGGCGTGGCACATCAAGTTTGAAATAAACTTCTTAAGTGTATTGAATACACACACACTCCCACCAAGTCTGGTGCCTCTAGCTCTTTTAATAGGTGAGATCTGTGTCTTATACAGACGGACAGACAGACGGACATGACCAAATCGACTCGGCTATTGATGCTGATCAAGAATATATATACTTTGTATGGTCTGCCACGCCTCCTTCTGCCTGTTACATACATTTGCACAAAGTTAATATATCATTTTTTACCCATTTTCAATGGGTAAATGGTATAAAAATATATGAAATAAACTTTAATTTTTATGTGAAACTAATTGTTTTATTTCTTTTTCACAACAACGAAAGTACATGTGAAGAACGTTTGCGTTGACTTTTCCACCCAATTGGGTCTCTTGCTGACTCTCTTTGTGCGAGCGTCGCTCTCTCTCAGTCTCTGCGCGTTGCTCAATCAAAACCGAAATAAAAAGCTCTGATTTTTTGTTATTACTTTTGGGTTTACTATGATGGGTATTGACCGATCGCCGAATAAGGGCAAACCAAGTTAAATTTTTCCGTTTTGTGAAACAAAAATTTAGTCTGTTGCAGAGGTATACAAAACAGCATGCCATCATGAATTTCACAAAAAGTGTATCGACGCACACTTTAAAAAGTACGACAATTGTCCAGTTTGTCAAATAGTGTGCCGGTCAGCAGCAGACAAGCCGACAAATAGTCAAGGGTGGCAAACTCGGTCCCAATCCAAAAGCCGACATATCGAAGAACAGAGCGTCGAATTCACGCCGAACGATGTGGCTGGCACATCACAGAGCGCGTTAAATACACGGATTAGGGACCAAGACAAGGGGGACACTATAAACCCTACGTCTTTGGTCGAAATGGAGCAAAGATTACTCACAACACTCTCCGAAAGAATGGAGATTTCAATAGTGGAAAGTGTTCAAAGGTTAGTCGCAATCCCAGCGAAAATAGATCAACTCCACCTCCAATCGAGTCGAGAGTTGAAAGCAGGCCCCTTTTCGGTAACAATGGCGACTTTGTAAGACCCAACTCGGGTTCACCCATATCGCATGTCTCAGATCTTATTAACCGACCCGATAAAGTGGTCCAGATAATAAATGGTTGGAAGATGAAATTTTCGACTTAAAAATTTTCTTGTAAGGTGGCCCTGGTCAGACTGAGTTCTGCACCCCGGCCTTAGACTTCTTTACAACTGCTTTACTTTGTGTCCCTGGTTTAAGCAGTTAATGCAAAGTTGACTACGCTTCGCAAAATCTAACCTTTGTTTAATTGCTAGCGCTGCAAATTGCGCACAGTCTTCTATCTGATGCTCTGCTGAGCTACAAAATTTGCACGATCGTACGTCATTGTTAATCGCAACCAACGAGAAAGACTTACTATTCTTCTTTTGGCCATTATGGTTAGTCTGGGATTGTGTAACCTTTGATCTAATGCCTTTTCTGCAACTATGTATATGCTGGTATCTTCTATTTAGAGCTGCTTCACATTCACTCCACAAAGGAGTGCTGGAGTAATCCAAATGTTCTTCTCACTTTCTCTTCGTTAATGAATTAACCTTTTCTATGACAATGACAATAACGATTCATATATGGCTGTAACTGTATCGATTAATGTTCTCAAAGCTGTTGCTGATGGTTGCGATATTTTCGGCAAATTAAATAGTGCGCCAATGTTGTCCAAAAAAATTAAGCAATCAATATCGTGCACTCGCTTTAAACTGGCTGGGGCTTTGAGATGCCCTTCCTAATGCATCACCAGCTAGACATGAGATCAAATGATTAAATTTCTCAATGTCTTGTAACGAAGTGTCAAATGTTTTGAACAAATGTTTCGAAAAAGCTCAAAATGTTTTTGAATTCTGAATATTTACCGCTGAAAGTTGGAAGGGCCACAGTAGGCAACCGGCATTTAGTTCGAGGGCGATCTGTTAGAGCAGTTGAGTATTGATGCTTTATCGACTTAATTTATGCAAGACTGATGTAAGTTTAGATATTGCAACTATACAGAGTTCTTCCAATTCTTCGCGGTATTCATCACTTGCATCTCGAGCTTCAATTTAACTTTGCAGTCGAGTTGCATTTTCTATGTTAGAATTTAATAATTCAAGCCTTCACTCGAGCTCAACAGGCTCAAACGATAATCTTCCCTCTGTTTACAGCCTTTGTGTCCTAGCAATGCTCTTAGTACAAGTATCGCGCTTATTTTTAAGCTCTTCATACTTTATTAATATTAGATTCCAGTGCGAGAATACCTGAACTACTAATATGAACTAGCAAACGCTATTGAAAATTAATATGCTGAACCGAACAATGTAGGGAAGCGCTCACGGCAATAAAAACAAGTGCAATGACAAAACAAAAATTGCGCGAAAAAACTGTTCCCACGCTTGCTGCTGAGTATGCAAACCAACTCAAGCTAACGGCTGTTACTAATAAATAACGAGAAGGGGTAGTACGGCGATATCTCACACTTACCAACGAAAAGCGAATGTAAGTGACAATTTATGGAAAGGTGTTTGACCCCGAAAATTGGTGTTTAAATACGCGGGATTAATTATGATGGAGTAAAAAATTAAGGAAATAGCCGCCAATTGTTTATGTATAACAAGTGAAGAAAGCTACAGTCGAGTGCACTCGACAGTAAGATACCATTTACCGTTCGCTGTTAAAAACTAATTCTTAATATTAATTACTTTTATTCGGCGAATAACAACGCATCGCATATTTTCGAGGACAAATTCACATGCATTGACGCTAATGGCACATGCCGACTGCACACTGACTACACGACGACTGTGCGTGCGCAGTCGGAGTGCGCAGTCGGCGTCGGCGTCGGGCCTCTACTGCTGTGAGCGAAACTTCTCGTGCCTATAACTTCTGTGTTTATTGTCCGATCGGATTTAAATTTATAGGGTTGGTCAATATTATTATTATCTACAATAATACCTAAAAAAAACTTTTATACTTTTCCAATAATTAGATTTACCGATTTACAAAATCGATGTATGGGGGCGGTAGGCGTGGCATCCAAAAGTTGAAATTCTGCATTCTCCGTAATGTTACCAGGCACCTTACTTCCAAATTTGGTGCTTCTAGCTTTTCTAGTGTTCTTTGAAACTATAAAAATGTGTTTTTTAGAGGCGGTGGGCGTGGCATCCAAAAGTCTAAAATCCAACTTCTGCATAATGTTGCAAGACAACCCCCTACCATTTGGTGCGTTTATCTCTTTTCGTTATTGAATTATTTGGAAAAAATCGAAATACGCATTTATCGATTTGCGGATGCGGTGGGCGTGGCACATCAAGTTTGAAATAAACTTCTTGTGTGTATTGAATACACGCACACTCCCACCAAGTCTGGTGCCTCTAGCTCTTTTAATATCTGAGATCTGTGTGTTCATACAGACGGACAGACGGACAGACAGACGGACATGACCAAATCGACTCGGCTATTGATGCTGATCAAGAATATACGAGGTGTGTTCAAAAAGTAAGGTGACTTTGTATTTTCAAGAAAAACTATTAATTTATTTATCAATATTTATGTTGTCCCCTTCAAAGTAATCCCCCTCAGATACAATACACTTATGCCAACGGTTTTTCCAATCCTCAAAGCACTTCCCATAAGCACTTTTCGGTATAGCCTTGAGCTCTTGCAGCGATGCAGTCTTTATCTCTTCAATCGTTGCAAATCTCCGTCCTTTCATAGGTCTCTTCAGTTTTGGGAACAAGAAAAAGTCACATGGGGCCAAATCCGGTGAATATGGTGGCTGAGGCATTATTGTGGTGTTGTTTTTGGCCAAAAAATCTCTCACAAGCAAAGATGAGTGAGCAGGGGCATAATCGTGATGCAAAAGCCATGAATTGTTTTTCCACAATTCTGGACCTTTCTTTTGTATTGCTTCTCGCAAACGGCGCATAATTTCCAGATAATACTGTTTATTGACCGTACGACCATATGGTAAGAACTCCTGATGATTTTCCAAAACAATTTTCGTCACTGCTTGAACGTTTTCATCAGTTGTTGACGTGCTTGGGCGTCCAGAGCGAGGCTGGTCATTGGCATCTTCCCGGCCATCTTGGAAGAGTTTGTACCACTTGTACACATTTTTTTTACTCAGAACAGTTTCACCGTATGCCACTGTCAACATTTCAAGTGTTTCAGAGCACCTAATTTTATTTTTTACACAAAATTTGATGCTAATCCTTTGATCCATATTTTTCGATAGCAAAAAATCGCCGAGCTCGCGAAATAACTTGTAACTTTACGCCTCTCACAACCAAACAAAAGAGGACCAATATAACAAAACAAAAAAATCGATAATCGAAAATATGTTGCCCGCGAAATTTGAAAAGTCACCTTACTTTTTGAACACACCTCGTATATACTTTGTATGGTCTGCCACGCCTCCTTCTGCCTGTTACATACATTTGCACAAAGTTAATATACCATTTTTTACCCATTTTCAATGGGTAAATGGTATAAAAATGCATGCAACGCAGTTGTAAGTATGCATATGCATGTAAAGGAGTCTTTGGCCGGGGTGCAGCACTCAGTCTGCCCAGGGCCGCCTTACAAGAAATTTGTAAGTCACCGAGACACCAGCGACTTGAGGCACCTCGGGACTTCCCTAATCTTTATATATATAACCTGGTCAGAGTCTCGACGGGTAATGGCCCTCGTCTCGCCAACGACCCTATACTCTCCTGCCTTGGTCAGGGTATACGGGCGGGTCACACCACACCTCGTGCCCGACGCAAGATGACGCAAAAATAATGAAGAAAGGAAACACTCACTTTCAATCCAATTGAGTTTATTGTCCTCTGCACAATTTTTAACTTCACTTTAATTCACTACGCACGTGTTGTTCTCTCCAGTGGTCAAACGCAAGAGAGCAAGCGTCGGCTTGCGCGCCTAGCGTGAAGCTGGCCTCGGCATTCACCATAGCGAAAGCTCGTTGATCTTCACCTCGCTCTCTCTCTCGCGCGCGCTTACAAATTCATTTACTTCTCTTAGCTTAACCTAACTAAACCACGCCCGACAGATGGCGGGCTTCTAATTCTAAACCTTATCAATACGAGGTTGGGCCGTGGCCGGCAGATGGCGGTTTTTTTTCTAATTACGGCGGCTGCCGTAATTGGTGTCCTGCTGCTCGTGCCCGCTGTGGCGCTTGCGACGGCCTAGCGGGGCAGGCGCCTGCGTCACAGTGGGCATAAGCTACATACGCGTATTAATAATTATTGTTGTTGCTCTACTATTTACGGCATGTACATGAATGCAACAGGTTGGAAGTTGGACACGAATTTGCCGCTGATTAGCTTCCAAACTCAAGCACCAGTTTTGGAGATTCGTTTCTAGAATCAACTTTCCTTTCCATTCCAATAGCCTCTCACACGGTAGGGTACACGCACAGCTGCAGAAAGCGTCACTGGGAACAGCAGCACAGGAGGAGCGGCGCAGTACAGAGAGTGGGAGATACACAACACAAAGCGGACGCCGTCAATAAGTATCTGTTGTTGTTGTTTTTTGTAAATTGTTTTTGATATTTATGTCTGACCGGCGCGCTTTTGTTAATTTTATTTTGTTTGTTATTAGTGCTTTACACTTGTTCCACTGCAAACAGTCACTGTAACACTGAAACGTTTTATTTGCTACCGAAATTAACGAAAAGTTTTTAAGCTACAATTCACTTGGTCGCTGCTCGGGCGCCATGAAAAATCATATGAGTTAATATAAGTGTTTATTTATTTGTTTTGACTGAGTGAATTAATCGAAAATTAAGCGAGAGGGAGTGTTTTCGGTTTCGGCACTAATTTTCACATTTTTACTTCATCTTTATTCTATGCCTTGAAGCGAGAGAGCGAATTGCACTCGATCTGCAATCACTCTCCCGCTCCACTTACTAACTTAATCTAACTTATATCTACGAACGCCAAATGCGCTAACAGATGGTTTCATCGTGTTGATCGAAGATGCGCCACGCTCCAGAAGGTCTGAAGTAGATAAAATCGCAGAATTGGTCGAAATAGACCGGCATAGTAGCAGTCGTAGTTTCGGTCAAGAGCTGGGCTTGAGTCATCAAACCGTTTCAAATCGTTTTAGGAAGCTTAGAGTCACTAAGAAGCTCGATGTATGGGTGTCACACGAATTGACGCAAAAAATATCTTTGACCGTATCGACGCATGCGAATCGCTCCTGAATCGCAAAAAAATCGACCCGTTTTTAAAGCGTATGGTGACCGGTGATGAAAAATGGCTCACTTACGATAGCGTAAGACGCAAACGGTCGTGGTCGAAAACCAGGAAGGTTCTTCTGTATGTTTTGTGGGCCCCTAGGGCCAAACGCTCAAATAAAAACTGTACTGCCAACAACTCGACCGCTTGAAGGCAGCACTCATGCAGAAGAGAGAGAAGAGAAGTTTGAATGCATTCACTCTTTACTTCGCGATTACCATCAGTTTTCGGCGATTTTTTTTTATGGGCAGAAATTACGTTTAATGGAGGCTTCTGAAAATTGAATCGCAGAGTTTTTTGCCAATAGAGACAAGGACTTCTTCCATTTGCTTCACCTATTCCATTTGATAAGTACGTGTGGCACTCAAAATTTTAAAAAATCTAGATTTGCATATACTACTGTGAGCAAAAAGTAAGGTGAATTTTCAATTTAAAATTCGCGGGCCTAAGATGGCGAACTAATTCTTTTTTTCTCGAGTTGGCAGGACTGTTGATGACATTTGGCGGGAATTTCATGTTAATGTCAGTATGAGTACTATATTTACGCTTTTGTTTACCAAACGATCAAGAGTGCATTTGGCGATTTTTACAATGTCTGATTTAATTGAGCAGAGAAGTGCCATCATATTTTGTTTGCGGAATTAAATTTCGGCTGCGGAAAAGTTGAGGAAGTTTGGGGATGGCCTTTGGGGATGTTTATAAGTGGTACAAAGACTTCAAAAAGGGTTGGGAACGTGTTGATGACTTGGAGCGCTCCGGACGAACATCGACGTTAACAGATGACCAACACGTCAATGAAGTGAAGGAATTAGTGCTCAAAAATCGTCGGTTGACTATTAGAGACCTCACTGATATGATCGGAATATCAGAAGGATCTGTGAAAACCATTTGGAAAGACCGTTTGGGCCTACGAAAAGTCAAATCTCGTTTGGTACCGAAAACGTCGCACACTGCACTCGTTCTTCGTGACCATTTCGTAGAAGAATTCGACGCATATCGTTCCGCAACCACCGTATTCTCCTGATTTGGCTTCGTGTGACTTCTGGCTATTCCCAAAACTCAAGGGACCACTCCGGGGAACGCGTTTCGAGTTGATTGAAGAGATAAAAGAAAAATCGACGAGGGCGCTCATGGCTATACCGGAATGGGATTATTTGGCCTGTTTTGAGGATTTGAAAAATCGTCGGCATAAGTGTATTTTATCGGGAGGGGATTACTTTGAAGGGGATGAAATTGATTTAGGAGAATAAATAAAGAATTTTGACTTTACAAAAATATTCACCATACTTATTGTCCACAGTAGTAATACACAGTAACCAACAAGTTTGTTCTCTGTTGCTTTTGAAATAGGTATGATCATACAAACAGATGAACAGAAAATATACAATATCTCACAGGTATTGCAGTTTTTTGCCGATATTTATTACTCTAATAGGTACTTCATTCTTATTAATATTTTTTTTCAAATAATAGTTTTATATACTTAACTTAACTGTACTTAACTGAAAATTCTGAATTTTCTAAGGTCACACCTTATTTCTGGGAACATTTTTGAGTGAATTAAATTAAGACATTTTGATTGAGAAGTAAAAATTTGTTTGCATATAATATTGATTAGATTGTTAGCTAACATTTTCGGATATATATCTTATTCAAAACGTGGGCAATATAGGTTTAGTAGGGCGGTTTCGATAGCACAATTTAGCTTTTGTTTAGTCCAGGCTGTTTTGTAACTGCCCGCTGGTGAATTCCAGAGAATTTATGAGTGGTTCTCGACAATGCCATTCGTGAAAGGTCAATATAAACAAGTGAGGAAAGCTGCAGTCGAGTGCACTCGACAGTAAGATACCATTTACCTTTGGCTGTTTAAAAAACAAATTTTAGTATTAATTATTTTTTTTTGGCGATCTAAAAACAACGCATCGCATGTTTTGAAGTCAAATTCACATGTCTTGATTCTACATGCTCACGCTGACTGCACGACAATTGTACGAGGTGTGTTCAAAAAGTAAGGTGACTTTTCAAATTTCGCGGGCAACATATTTTCGAATATCGATTTTTTTGTTTTGTTATATTGGTACACTCTTCCCTAACATCTGTACCAAGTTTCAATGGAACATCCTCTTTTGTTTGGTTGTGAGAGGCGTAAAGTTACAAGTTATTTTGCGAGCTCGGCGATTTTTTGCTATCGAAAAATATGGATCAAAGGATTTGCATCAAATTTTGTGTAAAAAATAAAATTAAGTGCTCTGAAACACTTGAAATGTTGACAGTGGCATACAGTGAAACTGTTCTGAGTAAAAAAAATGTGTACAAGTGGTACAAACTCTTCCAAGATGGCCGGGAAGATGCCAATGACCAGCCTCGCTCTGGACGCCCAAGCACGTCAACAACTGATGAAAACGTTCAAGCAGTGACGAAAATTGTTTTGGAAAATCGTCGAATCACTATCAGAGAAGTTGCTGAAGATGTCAGTATATCGCTTGGCTCGTGCCATGAAATTTTTTCAAACGTTTTGGGTATGAGTCGTGTGTCAGCGAAGTTTGTTCCGAAATTGCTGAATTTTGACCAAAAGAACCGTCGCATGAGCATCGCTCAAGAGCTGTTGAATGACGTCAACGACGACCCAGATTTACTCAAAAGGGTCATAACTGGTGACAAATCATGGGTATATGGTTATGATATCGAAACCAAAGCCCAATCGTCCCAATGGAAGAGCCCAGGCGAGCCAAGTCCGAAAAAAGCACGCCAAGTTCGATCAAATGTCAAAGTTTTGATCACTGTTTTCTTCGATTACCATGGCGTGGTGCATCAGGAGTTCTTACCATATGGTCGTACGGTCAATAAACAGTATTATCTGGAAGTAATGCGCCGTTTGCGAGAAGCAATACGAAAGAAACGTCCAGAATTGTGGAAAAACAATTCATGGCTTTTGCATCACGATAATGCCCCTGCTCACTCATCTTTGCTTGTGAGAGATTTTTTGGCCAAAAACAACACCACAATAATGCCTCAGCCACCATATTCACCGGATTTGGCCCCATTTGACTTTTTCTTGTTCCCAAAACTGAAGAGACCTATGAAAGGACGGAGATTTGCAACGATTGAAGAGATAAAGACTGCATCGCTGCAAGAGCTCAAGGCTATACCGAAAAGTGCTTATGGGAAGTGCTTTGAGGATTGGAAAAACCGTTGGCATAAGTGTATTGTATCTGAGGGGGATTACTTTGAAGGGGACAACATAAATATTGATAAATAAATTAATAGTTTTTCTTGAAAATACAAAGTCACCTTACTTTTAGTCTGCGCAAGCATTGACGCCTCCGGGCCTCTGCTGCTGTATGGGAAACTTCTCGAGCATACTATATAAATTATGTGTTTATTGTCGGATGGGATTTAAATATATAGAGTTGGTCAATACTATTAGTATCTACAATAAATACCTGAAACAAAATTGTTTGTAACTTTTCTACTTTTCCTATAACTCGATTTATGAATTTACGAAATCGATTTATAGAGGCGGTGGGCATGGCATCCAAAATTTGAAAACCACAATCGCAGTAATATTATCAGGGATCTTAATTTGGTGCATCTACGAGGGTCGTTCAATAAGTCCTTAGAAAATCCGAGTGAAATCCGAAATCCTATTTTTTGGACTGGATAAAAATGTTGGAAAAACGATTGGCAAAGTGTGTAGAGCTAAAAGGGGACTATGTTGAAAAATAAAAAAAAATTTCTGCAAAAAACAGTGTTTTATATCTTTTTCTCAAGACTTATTACTTATTATAAGAATTATTACGTCTTACGACCCTCGTAGCATTTCTAGTGTTCTTATAATTTAAAAAATTATTTTTGAAAGGATGCGTTTATCTTTTATTGTATTTGAATTATTTGCAAAAAAAACGAAAAACGCATTTTTCGGTTTTTGGAGGCGTTGGGCATGCCACATCAAGTTTGAAATAAACTCGTTATGTGTATTGAATACACGCACACTCCCAACAAGTCTGGTGCCTCTAGCGTTTTTAATAGCTGAGATCTGTGTTTTCATACAGACGAACATGACCGAATCGTCTCGGCTATTAGTGTTTATATAGTATATGTAAACTTTGTATGGTCTGCCACGCCTCCTGTATGTTACATAAATTATCACAAAGTAAATATACCATTTTTACCCATTTTCAATGGGTAAAAGGTATAAAATAAAAACCTCAAAAAAAAATGGACCAAAATTTCTATTGAAACCACGCAAAAGTTAGTTTAATCAATGGAAACACCTCTGAAAGTCGTTTAAAAACGAAAGGAATGTCATATTATATTTAAATTTCTTTTGTTAGTATTTATATTTTTCAGTTCGAACGCCGCCGTGTGTGTATGGACGTGTTTTTCACTCGCTTAGTGAAAACTCCTATTTTACCAGCATCCAACTGCGAAAATATAGGCCCACTAGTGCATTCAACAAACCCCAGCGAAAAGACGCTTTCCCATACGAAAAAAACCCCGTGTTTACCTCATTATAACTAAAATAAACAAATAAGCAATTTTCAAGCAAAAATGAGTAAGCGTTGCGCTCAAACTCAGAGTGCGCGCCCTCGCTCAAGCATCAACAACGCTTACTTTACAATAAAGTCAATCGCCGACAACAACTGTGCACATAGCACCCTCTCAGTGCAGCCTCAGAGAGCACGCTCTTGCTCTCCCGCGCTTTTACAAGAAACGCCCAACAACAACAACCACAAACAAAACGGTACCCCAAACATACCAGCCGCTTTTCCTATGGAGAAATTATCTTGGAGCGAGCAATGCATTTCACCGTTGCCCACGCTCTCTACTCTCCCGTCAATCTCAACGTCAACACAACCCACAAATTTGTCAACAACGATTTCCAATACCGTAGCAAGTACCACATCAACAAACTCCAAGCTACTAACATCGTCTCTGCCACTCTCCACATCTGCAACAACCACAACAACCACAGCACCCCTAACAACAACAACAACAAGTAACTCCTCCGGATTGTCCTATACTATCACAACAACTCCCAAGCAAGTGGATAATATAATTACCGAACATATTAAGTCGCAACTTAATCAACAAAGCCTTAAACGGACTCGTGATATACAGTCGCCTGGACAAGTAAACGAACACACGAACTCAAGCAAAAAACAAGTGAAGTAAGCTAAAGTCGAGTGCACTCGACAGTAAGATACCATTTACCTTTAGCTGTTAAAAAAATAATTCTTAATATAAATTACTTTTATTCGCATCTTTTCGAAGTCAAATACACATGCATTAACGCTAATGGCACATGCCGACTGCGCGCTGACGACTGTGCGTGCGCAATCGGCGTCGGAGTCGTCGTCGAGCCTCTATTGCTGTAAGGGAAACTTCCCGTGCCTATAACTTCTGTGTTTATTGTCCGATCGGATTTAAATTTATAGGGTTGGTTGATATTATTATCTACAATAATACCAAAAAAAAATTTTGGAAACTTTTCTGCTTTTCCCATAATTTGATTTACCGATTTACAAAAACGATTTTTGGGGGTGGTAGACGTGGCATCCAAAATTTGAAAATCCGCATTCTGCGTAATGTTACCAGGGGCCTTACTTCCAAATTTGGTGCTTCTAGCTTTTTTGGTGTTCTTATAATTCTTTGAAATAAAATTCTTGTGCACACTCCCACCAAGTCTGGTGCCTCTAGCTCTTTCAATAGCTGAGATCTGTGTGTTCATACAGACGGACAGACGGACAGACAGACGGACATGACCAAATCGACTCGGCTATTGATGCTGATCAAGAATATATATATACTTTGTATGGTCTGCCACGCCTCCTTCTTCCTGTTACATACATTTTCACAAAGTTAATATACCATTTTTACCCATTTTCATTGGGTAAATGGTATAACAACGGAGCAAAAACCAAAGAGCCACTCAGAAAACACTCAAAGAGTACTGGCTAGCAGAACCACGCTCAAACAACCGCTTTGCGCTGCTGGCGCATGAGCAAGACGATGAAGCTCAAAACGACAATGGGACAGATCGGAACGTCACCGCGAAAATACCACAGCGAAAGCCCAAACCTCCACCGATCTACGTACAAAATGTGGAAAATATCCACGCACTAACAACTGCACTAAACTCACTGCCCGAGACAAAATTCGAACTAAAAGCACTCTCAACGAACGAAATAAAAATTCAACCACAAGAAAGTATACACTACACAAACATCCTAAGGTTGCTTAAAGACAAAGAGACCAGATTTTACACGTACAGACCGAAAGATCAGAGAGGATTTAAAGAAATACTCCGCCACGTACATCATGCTACCGAAAAAAAACGAAATAATTAACGAACTAGCCGACCTTGGGCACACAGTACTAAGCATCCACAACATTTAACGTAATGACACAAAAAAGCCGCTCCAAAAATACGGACACACACGAAATTACTGTACCAGAGATCCCATTTGCGTAAAATGCGCTGGTAAGCACCAATCAGCCAACTGTCACCTACAAATAAACACCTCTGACAAAAGCCAAATAAAATGCGCTCTCTGTAGCGAGAACCACACCTCCAATTAAAAAGTCTGTAGGGTCTTCAAAGCCCTACAACTCCAAAAATATCCTAGTCTCCGACAAAAAGAAATACCACAAATCCAGACGCCACCCGAAATTTCCACAAAAAGTACACCTGACTTGATCAAACCTAAATAATATGCTGAAGCTCTACAAAAAAACAAATCTCCAACATCAACCCACCAAACTACCCCACACACTGATGAGCCGTTCAATATACTACCACAATATACTACGTCTCCTAAAGAACAAGAAGCTGGAAGCCAAAAACCCAGCCTAAAAACAGAACTGAACAGAATACTAAAACAGGCTGGGTACGCTGCAAGGTTAGGCTCACAATGAGCATCCCAAAATGCTACCGATAGTACCAGATTATGGGCATTTAGAAAGGTCGTGCCCCAATGAAGATAGGAGCGGGAACTGTATTAAAGTGCACTGCATTAAGTGGCCATAAAATAAAGGACTACACAAACAATACAATTGTGAAGCCTGCACGTACAAAAAAATAAGCTCCATTGAGAATCTAGTTGAAAGCAAGGTGTGCCTAGCTTACTCAGAGATGGTTAAAAAGACCCAAAATTAAGGTTCTGCAAATTAACTTCAACCATAGTGATACTTCTGGCGCAGATTTGCTATGTACAAAATATCAACGCAGCTCTTAGAAGTGAACAGTCGTGATTACACGACAAGTAATTGGATAAGTGACGAAACCGGTAAAACGGTTGTCTTAGCTTACGGTAGCGAACCCATTGATCCCTCATTGACTTGTCTCTTTACACGGAGCAATTATTCGTTAGGGCAAAGGCAGGGGAAATGCACTACTTTAACTGCTACCTTTCTCGAAGCCTAACCCACATATGTAAATGGTAAACATTCAATTCAACATTCAATCATAGGGGAGATCTCTATGCAAGGGGTTCCAAATGAAGTAGCTGAATGGCAAATTCCAGACGGCATGCAGTAATAACATACTCCTCGATACTAGACGTTGACTTTCTTAATACGGATAGCTCAAGCACACTCAAAAGAAATGGCAGGACAGCGATAGTGGATATGTCCTTTGCCACTTCCAGCCTTAGTAGAAGACTTCTGTGCCATGTCAGCAATACATACATCACAAAGCCATAATTAAAGTTTCTCCCTGGACGAGAGTCTTTTCAGGTTCCTTTTTTCAGAACAGGAGCTCCTGCGGGAATTAAATCCGGACACAAGATAGCATCACTGTCAAAACTAGTGTGCTCATCATGCGACACATCCATGGTGCGAGACCACGAGACCATGTGACGAGCATATAGAGATTAAAAAAATCTTACGAACAGTTAAAACTTTTGCAAACTCTAAAGCTCCAGGACTTTACTCTTTCCCAAGCTGAGTTCTGAAACTAGCAGTGGAAACGACTCCTGCCCTTTTTACCGATGCGTTCGCAGGATGTGTTCAGAATGTGAAGACAAAAATCTGGAATCATCTAGACCACTCTGTATGATAGATACTATGGATAAAATGTTAAAAAAAAACAAGTGAAGAAAGCTACAGTCGAGTGCACTCGACAGTAAGATACCATTTACTTATGGCTGTTAAAAAATAATTCTTAGTATTACTTACTTTTATTCGACGAACTAATAACAACGCATCGCATATTTTCGAAGACAAATACACATGCATTGACGCTAATGGCACATGCCGACTGCACCCTGACTACACGACGACTGTGCGTGCTCAGTTTGCGTCGGCGTCGACGACGGCGTCGGGCCTCTGCTGCTGTAAGGGATATTCCTCGTGCCTATAACTTATGAGTTTATTGTCCGATCGGAAATTAATAGGGTTGGTCGATATTATTATTATCTACAGTAATTTTTATTATTATTAGGTGGCACTACAACCCATTTCGGGTTTTGGCCGACCTCAGCGTCTCTCTCCAGGCGCCTCTGCTCTTCGCGCGCCTCCTCCAATTGGAAATACCCAGTAGAGTAAGGTCCTTCTCTACTTGGTCCTTCCATCGAAGATTTGGTCGTCCCCTTCGTGGTCGCCCATAGTCGACCCTCGCTTCGAATACCTTCTGAGCTGGAGCTTCTTCATCCATACGCACAACGTGGCCGAGCCAGCGCAGACGTTGTATCGTGATGCGCCGGACCACGTCCACGTCATCGTACAACTCGTACAGCTCGTGGTTCATTCGAATGCGAAAGTCGTCCCCAATCCGAACGGGACCGAAGATCTTGCGAAGAATTTTTCTCTTGAACACTCCAAGCGCTGCTGCATCCGTCTGTGAAATTACCCATGCTTCTGCACCATATAAGAGCACGGGTAGGATGAGTGTCATGTAGAGTGTTAGTTTTGTTCGGCGAGAGAGGTCTCTATTGCACATTTGCCTACTCAGACCAAAGTAGCACCTATTGGCAAGTGTGATTCTTCGCTTGATCTCCAGGCTGACATCATTTTTGGTGTTAATGGCGGTGCCAAGGTACGTGAACTCCTTGACCACTTCGAAGTTATAGCTGTCGGCTACCACATGGGAGTCTAGGCGCCGCGTCTCCCTGCTTGTCGACAGCATATACTTCGTCTTGCCCTCGTTTACCGCCAAACCCACTTTTGCTGACTCCTTTTCGATAGCGGAAAATGCAGCAGTGACATCACGCTTGCTACGGCCAATGATGTCAATGTCATCGGCGTAAGCAAGGAGCTGGACACCTTTATAAAAAATAGTGCCAGATCGATGAACACCGGCTTTCCGCAGAACCCCTTCCATCACGAAGTTGAAGAGGTTGCACGACAGAGGGTCGCCTTGTCTGAAACCTCGAACGGTATTAAAAGGTTCGGAGAGGTTCGCTCCTACCTTGACAGAGCTGATGGTGCTGCTCAATGTCATCCTGCAAAGACGTATCAGCTTTGCAGGAATACCGAACTCAGACATGGTGGCATATAGGCTTTCCCTCGTCGGGCTATCGAATGCAGCTTTGTAATCGACAAAGAGATGGTGTGTGTCAATTCCATTTTCGTGGGTTTTTTCCAGGATTTGGCGCAATGTGAAGATCTGGTCTATGGTGGATTTACCAGGTCTGAAGACGCACTGATAAGGTCCGATCAGTGTGTTGGCATACGGCTTCAGTCGTTCACATATAACGCTCGACAGGACCTTGTATGAGATGGTGATCAGGCTGATTCCCCGGTAGTTGGCACATATCGTCGGGTCGCTTTTCTTCAGTATAGGACCAAGGACGCTGAGATTCCAATCGTTGGGCATGCTTTCTTCTAGCCATATTTTGCACAAGAGCTGATGCATGCACCTTATCAGCTCTTCGCCGCCGGCCTTAAACAACTCTGCAGGCAGTCCATCAGCACCGGCTGCTTTGTTGTTTTTGAGTCGCGTAATCGCAACTCGGACCTCGTCATGGCTAGGTAGTGGTATATCCACATTGTCGTTGATTGGTGGTATCGGGCTGTTTCCTCCATCGGCGGGATTGGTGCCGTCATCGCCTGCTAGCAGCTTGGAGAAATGCGCCCTCCATAACCTCAGCGTGCACTGCGCATCTGTAACCAGATTTCCATTATCGTCTCGACAGTTAGATGCTCCGGTCTTGAAACCTTGTGTCAGACGGTTGACTTGTTGGTAAAATTTTCGAGCATCATTCCTGTCTTGCAACACCTCAAGTTCCTCGCACTTTCGCTTTTCTTGCTCCCGCTTTTTCCGTCTGAAAAGTCGCCTCTCTTCCTTCCTTTTCTCCCTGTAACGTTCACACGTGGCTCGCGTTGCGCTAGACTGCAGCTTTTTTCTGTAGGCGGCGTTTTTTGCCGCAGCTGCGACGCGACACTCCTCGTCATACCATTGGTTCCGTGTGGGAGGGCGCTTGAACCCAATGGCTGTTTCAGCAGCAGCTCGCATGGAGTGGGATATGTGCGCCCAGAGTCCGCCAGCGTCAACAGGGTGAGGGGAAGGTTGGAGGAGCAGTTCCGAGAGGTGAGTGGAGTAGGCCATTGCTGTCCGTTGTGATCGCAGCTTAGTGACGGCAAGCTTTCGTTGCGTGATGGGGCGTATGTTTTTCGCACGGCATAGCCGCATGCGTATCTTGGCTGCGACAAGATAGTGGTCCGAGTCTATATTGACTCCACGAAACGTACGCACGTCCATCACGCTTGAGGCATGCCTTCCGTCTATCACAACGTGATCAATCTGGTTGCGCGTTTTTTGATCAGGGGACAGCCATTTGGCCTTGTGGATGTCGAGGTGTTGAAATCTGGTACTACTCACTACCATGTTTCGCGCCGCGGCGAAGTCAATCAGCCTGAAACCATTGTTCGAGGTGGTCTCATGGAGGCTGAATTGGCCGACGGTGCGGTCAAAGATGCGTTCGCGCTCAACCTTTGCGTTGAAGTCCCCGAGGATGATCTTCACGTCGTGGTTTGGGCAGCGGTCGTACGTGTCCTCGAGTCTCGCGTAGAACGCATCCTTAACAGCATCGTCCTTCTCCTGCTAAGATTGAAAAATCTAGCTTTGAGCGGATTGTAGCCAGCCGTTCACTCACTGGAGTGAAATTGGAGACGTGGTGGCGAAGTCTCCGGCTTACTACAAATCCGCATCCAAATTCGCGCCTCTCCGCATGGCAGCTGTAGTAGATATCACAATTTGCTCGCTTGGAGCAACCTTGTCCTGTCCATCTCATTTCCTGGATGGCGGTAATGTCAGCCTTTAATTTTTCGAGGGCATCCGCCAGTTGGATAGAGGCACCTTCCCAATTAAGAGTTCGGACATTCCAGGTGCATATCCTTAAATCGTAGTCCTTTTTTGTTTTGCGGTGGTCGTCATCATAAGGGGGGATCCTTTCCGAGGCTTTCGCTTTGGTTTTCGTTGGGTTTTCTTTTTCCGAGGCGGGTTCCAAACCCTGCGCTCAACCATTTAAAGTCCTGGTGACCCGCTGCACACATTAGCTCACTATCTAGCGGATGCTAAGATAGTTACCCAGGAGGTGCCACGAGGAGGCTGTGTGTCAACTTGCAATCATTCGTAGACAGAGATCGCACTGGCGGTCGCCAAGTTAACCGCGATCAGAAACTTTACTCTGTACGAATGAAGCCAAACCATCCCTATCCACAATAATACCTAAAAAAAATTCGGAAACTTTTCTACTTTTCCTATAATTTGATTTACCGATTTACAAAATCGATTTTTGGGGGCGGTAGGCGTGGCATCCAAAAGTTGAAATTCCGCATTCTCCGTAATGTTACCAGGCACCTTACTTTTAATTTTGGTGCTTCTAGCTTTTCTAGTGTTCTTTTAAACTATAAAAATAAGTTTTCTTAGAGGCGGTGGGCGTGGCATCTAAAATTTGAAAATCTGCATTCTGCGTTATGTTACCAGGCACCTTACTACCAAATTTGGTGCTTCAAGCTTTTCTAGTGTTCTTTTAAACTATAAAAATGTGTTTTATAGAGGCGTTGGGCGTGGCATCCAAAAGTCTAAAATCCAACTTCTGCATAATGTTGCGAGACACCCTCCTCCCAAATTTGGTGCGTTTATCTCTTTTCGTTATTGAATTATTTGGAAAAAATCGAAATACGCATTTATCGATTTGTGGAGGCGGTGGGCGTGGCACATCAAGTTTGAAATAAATTCGATCTACGTATTCAATACACGCACACTTCCACCAAGTCTGGTACCTCTAGCTCTTTTAATAGCTGAGATCTGTGCGTTCATACAGACGGACAGACAGACGGACATGACCAAATCGACTCGGCTATTGATGCTGATCAAGAATATATATACTTTGTATGGTCTGCCACGCCTCCTTCTGCCTGTTACATACATTTGCACAAAGTTAAATGGTAGCTCTCAATCAATACGGCTTAAGGAAAAATATATCAACAATATCAACAATAGACGCAACCCGTCCAGTCAATGATATAGCACAGGAAGCTATTGTTCGAGAGAGATGGAGAAGAAGTACTGCACCATGATCACCCACGACATCAGGAACGCTTTCAACTCGGTAACCATATCACGCAAGCGTTGCGAAACTTAGACCCAAATGACAAACCATGTCAGAATGGTTCCATGCCCATTCACTAAGAATAGCAGGACAAAAGACTGAAGAAGTTCTTGTCTCAAGTAGTAAATGAAACTTGAAACTGTAGCGCTCTGGATTGGTGGTTTTGATGTCCACACAGGACCCACGATCCTAATAAATGTCAGATTTAATTTTAGATTCAACATCTTAGCACAAAGTGAAATAGCAGCAAGAGTACAAATAGCGAATGCCCCTGCTCAATAAATATACACAAATTTTGTTTTCTCTGTTTATTACGCGTTTCAATTTTGCGCTTTCTTAGCGCGTCTACTTTTCAGAACTGTTCTGCATTGTCAGTGTAACCAAATCATAACAAAATCAAAATACCAATACTTTTCTCAAATTAAATAATAAATTCTTACACCCCCAGCATAAGCGCTGGCCAAATCAAAATACGCTCGAACCTATAACTCAGTGAATAGACATAGCGCACAGACAATCTGTAGAGTAGGGCGCTATACGAAAGGAATTATCGCCCTGCAGATAATAATTTGGATGAAAATGAATGTGGCAATGAAAATGGCACGCTGCCAAGAACGGTAGATGGATTTATCGACTTATAAATAATATTTATGAATGGGCCAAATGAAAAAAAGGCACATACGATTTTTATGTGTTCCAATTTCTTTCAAGCCATAGGTGTTTTCAAATATGGGCACCAACACCAGTATGTGCAGTAGGGTAAGCAAAACTGAAAGATGCGGATCAAATCTTCTTCCACTGTACCTATTATATGACAGAAAGGGATACAGGTAATAGTCAAAGACAGAGAAAGAAATACCATTACAGAAGAAAATGTCGTAGGTATTATGTTTAAAAAAAGAAAACTTGGAGTTCCTTAAAGAAATGTGCGCAAGAATAATGAAAGAATATGCTAGAAAGACTGCGACTTTTATTGTCGCAGCAACTCAAACATATTTATACATATAGGGTATAGCCAGGCTATATAGGACAACGTTCAACCCCTTGCGAAGAAATTTCTAACGGTAAAATTAAAAGGGATCACAAAAAAAAGCGATGAAAAAAAAACCGGAGAATGTTTTTTTTAGTTGGGTTAAAGTCTCCACACTATTGCCAACGGGTGGCAATACCACAAAATAAAACAAGTGAAGAAAGCTACAGTCGAGTGCACTCGACAGTAAGATACCATTTACCTTTGGCTGTTAAAAAAATTAATTAATTACTTTTATTCGCCGAACTAATACAACGCTTCGCAAATTTTCGAAGTCAAATAATAGACATGCATTGACGGCGTCAATTTGACGCTAATGGCACAGGCCGACTGCACGCTGACTGCACGCCGATTGTGCGTGCGCAGTCGGCGCAAGCATTGACGCCGAGCCTCTGCTCCGTCTCTGCTGCTGTATGCAAAACTTCTCGCGCCTATAATTTCTATACATAAATACATACATCCATATGTAATTAGCAGAAACAGACAATGTGCCTCGTTTGGTTTGTGGCTTGTTGTGAGAGTTGTCAGCTCTATAACTAAATGTCCCCGGTTCGAATCCCAGCGCAGGCTTCTTTTTTTTGTATTGCTTAGAACAAGTTTTTGGTTTTTCTTATTTTTTTTGCATCTTCCATGTTCGTCAATTTGATTAAAAATATCATACTATATTTTTCAGTATAGCGCAAAATTATTAAAAAACAAGTAAGGAAAGCTACAGTAGAGCGCGCGCGACTGTAAGATACCATTTACCCTATTCGAAGAAATAATCTATTATATAACAAGTGAAGAAAGCTACAGTCGAGTGCACTCGACAGTAAGATACCATTTACCTTTCGCTGTTTAAAAGTAATTCTTAATATTAATTACTTTTATTCGGCGAATAACAACGCATCGCATATTTTCGAGGACAAATTCACATGCATTGACGCACATGCCGACTGCACACTGACTACACGACGACTGTGTGTGCGCAGTCGGCGTGCGCAGTCGGCGTGCGCAGTCGGCGTGCGCAGTCGGCGTCGGCGTCGGGCCTCTACTGCTGTGAGCGAAACTTCTCGTGCCTATAACTTCTGTGTTTATTGTCCGATCGGATTTAAATTTCTAGGGTTAATAGATATTATTATTTCGGAAAAAAATTTCGGAAAATTTTCTGCTTTTCCTATAATTTGATTTACCGATTTACAAAATCGATTTTTGGGGGCGGTAGGCGTGGCATCCAAAAGTTGAAATTCCGCATTCTCCGTAATGTTACCAGGCACCTTACTTCCAAATTTGGTGCTTCTAGCTTTTCTAGTGTTCTTTGAAACTATAAAAATGTGTTTTTTAGAGGCGGTGGGCGTGGCATCCAAAAGTCTAAAATCCAACTTCTGCATAATGTTGCAAGACAACCCCTCACCATTTGGTGCGTTTATCTCTTTTCGTTATTGAATTATTTGGAAAAAATCGAAATACGCATTTATCGATTTGCGGAGGCGGTGGGCGTGGCACATCAAGTTTGAAATAAATTTCTTGTGTGTATTGAATACACGCACACTCCCACCAAGTCTGGTGCCTCTAGCTCTGGCTCTGGCGCGGGGCGATTTTTTTTCTTAATGTAAATTGTTTTTTTTTATTTTTATACCATTTATTTTATTTTGTATTATTTCTTCGAATAGGGTAAATGGTATCTTACAGTCGCGCGCGCTCGACTGTAGCTTTCCTTACTTGTTTTTTAATAATTTTGCGCTTTATGAAAAATATATTATGCAAAAAAAATAAGAAAAACCAAAAACTTTTTCTAAGCAATATAAAAAAAAGAAGACTGCGCTGGGATTCGAACCGCAGGTGAAGTACAATAGATCGTTGAAACGCTTTTTTCAAAAGCCCTGAGCCCCGTCGAAATACGGGAAGGCGGACTTACATATGTCGACGTATCTGCTGACGTCATAGCCAACGTCGCGGCTAGCCTGAAGGCAAATAAAGCGCCCGGACCGGATGACATACCCAGGGCATACAGGGCGCTAAAGCCATAGGTAAGCCATAGTCAAGCTTTCAGTGCTCCCAGACAGGTTTCAACAAGTGGGTTTCGTGGATGACATTGCGCTTGCGGAAAATCACGTTGCAAAGGAAAATGCTTCAAATACGTACAAAGTAGTCTATCAGATCATGTTCAACACCTGAGGGTCTAAGCAGGAACGCTGCGAGAAGCGGGGATCCGCAGCAGTATCTTCCGTGCTCAAAAAGGCAGGCCAGCTGCAATGGAGGCAACCTAAAGGACACTGGACCAAACAGCAGATCCCGGATGTGGAGCTTTGCTTCTTTCGGAGAAACGAGCAAGTCATTTTCTACATGACTCAGATCGTTAGTGGTCATGGCTGCTTCAGGGCATATTTAAAAGGATTCAGGTTCGACTACAGTGACGAATGGTGTGTGCATGTTGGAGGGTGCGCAACACGTGCTCTAGCTTCTAAAGCCAGTGGCAGAAAGAATGGGATGCGGTCTGCGCTTTCGCAGAAAGGAGAAGAAACGCCATATAGGTGCTGATTTTGCGCTTGCGAATTAATAGCTCTTTTAATAGCTGAGATCTGTGTGTGTTCATACCCATTTTCAATGGTAAATGGTATAAAAATGTGTTTTATAGAAGCGATGGGCGTGGCATCTAAAAGTTTAAAATCCAACTTTTGCATAATGTTGCAAGACACCCTCCTATAAAATTTGGTGCTTTCACTTTTTTATACCATTTACCCATTGAAAATGGGTAAAAAATGGTATATTAACTTTGTGCAAATGTATGTAACAGGCAGAAGGAGGCGTGGCAGACCATACAAAGTATATATATTCTTGATCAGCATCAATAGCCGAGTCGATTTGGTCATGTCCGTCTGTCTGTCCGTCTGTCCGTCTGTATGAACACACAGATCTCAGCTATTAAAAGAGCTAGAGGCACCAGACTTGGTGGGAGTGTGCGTGTATTCAATACACACAAGAAGTTTATTTCAAACTTGATGTGCCACGCCCACCGACTCCGCAAATCGATAAATGCGTATTTCGATTTTTTCCAAATAATTCAATAACGAAAAGAGATAAACGCACCAAATTTGGTAGAAGGGTGTCTTGCAACATTATGCAGAAGTTGGATTTTAGAATTTTGGATGCCACGCCCACCGCCTCTAAAAAACACATTTTTATAGTTTAAAAGAAAACTAGAAAAGCTAGAAGCGCCAAATTTGAAAGTACCTTATTTTCCTTGCCTGGTAACATTACGGAGAATGTTTGATTTTCAACTTTTGGATGCCACGCCCACCGCCCCCAAACTATTGCATTTTAAGAAAAGTAGGGAAATAACAAAACATTTTTTTAACACTCTTGTAGCTTACCATAGTATAGACCTACCCTATAAATTTCAATCCGATCGGACAATAAACAAAGAAGTTATAGGAGTTTGAATCTCCCATATAAAGTTGTGGGCGCTTAGAATTCCAACTAAAATGTTGAACTGACGCAGCAGAAGGCCGGCATCAATAAAAGTCTCATTTGCCGATTGCTCCTCGTAACTGTGTGTGGTCTAGATGGTTGCATGCAGGATTCTGGTGCGTGTGGTCGCGGGTTCGAATCCAGCAACGGGCAATTTTTTTTTTTTTTTTTTGGCGATCGCACTGCGTAACTGTGTGTGGTCTTGATGGTTGGCTCGCAAGTTTCTGATGCGTGAGGTCGCGGGTTCGAATCCTGCGCTGGGCAATTTTTTTATTATACCATTTACCCATTGAAAATGGGTAAAAAATGGTATATTAACTTTGTGCAAATGTATGTAACAGGCAGAAGGAGGCGTGGCAGACCATACAAAGTATATATATTCTTGATCAGCATCAATAGCCGAGTCGATTTGGTCATGTCCGTCTGTCTGTCCGTCTGTCCGTCTGTCCGTCTGTCCGTCTGTCCGTCTGTCCGTCTGTCCGTCTGTCCGTCTGTATGAACACACAGATCTCAGCTATTAAAAGAGCTAGAGGCACCAGACTTGGTGGGAGTGTGCGTGTATTCAATACACACAAGAAGTTTATTTCAAACTTGATGTGCCACGCCCACCGCCTCCGCAAATCGATAAATGCGTATTTCGATTTTTTCCAAATAATTCAATAACGAAAAGAGATAAACGCACCAAATTTGGTAGGAGGGTGTCTTGCAACATTATGCAGAAGTTGGATTTTAGAATTTTGGATGCCACGCCCACCGCCTCTAAAAAACACATTTTTATAGTTTCAAAGAAAACTAGAAAAGCTAGAAGCACCAAATTTGAAAGTAAGGTGCCTGGTAACATTACGGAGAATGTTTGATTTTCAACTTTTGGATGCCACGCCCACCGCCCCCACACTATTGCATTTTAAGAAAAGTAGGGAAATAACAAAACATTTTTTTCAACACTCTTGTAGCTTACCATAGTACAGATCTACCCTATAAATTTCAATCCGATCGGACAATAAACACAGAAGTTATAGGCACGAGAAGTTTCGCTCACAGCAGTAGAGGCCCGACGCCGACGCCGACGCCGACTGCGCACGCCGACTGCGCACGCACAGTCGTCGTGTAGTCAGTGTGCAGTCGGCATGTGCCATTAGCGTCAATGCATGTGAATTTGTCCTCGAAAATATGCGATGCGTTGTTATTCGCCGAATAAAAGTAATTAATATTAAGAATTAGTTTTTAACAGCGAAAGGTAAATGGTATCTTACTGTCGAGTGCACTCGACTGTAGCTTTCTTCACTTGTTTTTTAATAATTTTGCGCTATATGAAAAATATATTATGCAAAAAAAATAAGAAAAACCAAAAACTTTTTCTAAGCAATACAAAAAAAAGAAGACTGCGCTGGGATTCGAACCGGGGACATTTAGTTATAGAGCTGACAACTCTCACAACAAACCACTGAAGCACATGGTCTGTTCCTAGGCGCGAGAAGTTTTGCATACAGCAGCAGAGACGGAGCAGAGGCTCGGCTTCAATGCTTGCGCCGACTGCGCACGCACAATCGGCGTGCAGTCGGCATGTGCCATTAGCGTCAATGCATGTGTATTTAATTTCGGAAATATGCGATGCGTTGTTATTAATTCGAATAAAAGTAATTAATATTAAGAATTATTTTTAGCAGCCAAAGGTAAATTATAACTTACTGTCGAGTGTACTCGACTGTAGCTTTCTTCAATTTTTATTTTTTAATAACAAAGAAGTTATAGGAGTTCGAATTCCCCATACAAAGTTATGGGCGCTAGCGATTCCTAACCAAAACGGTAAATCGACGCAGTAGAGGGCCCGCGTCAATAAAAGCCTAATTTGCCGATCGCATGGCGTAAACTTGTGTGGTCTAGTGGTTAGACTCGTAAGTTACAAAGTTCGTGAGAGTTCTTGGGTTCGAATCTGGCGCGGGGCGATTTTTTTTCTTAATGTAAATTGTTTTTTTTTATTTTTATACCATTTATTTTATTTTGTATTATTTCTTCGAATAGGGTAAATGGTATCTTACAGTCGCGCGCGCTCGACTGTAGCTTTCCTTACTTGTTTTTTAATAATTTTGCGCTTTATGAAAAATATATTATGCAAAAAAAATAAGAAAAACCAAAAACTTTTTCTAAGCAATATAAAAAAAAGAAGACTGCGCTGGGATTCGAACCGCAGGTGAAGTACAATAGATCGTTGAAACGCTTTTTTCAAAAGCCCTGAGCCCCGTCGAAATACGGGAAGGCGGACTTACATATGTCGACGTATCTGCTGACGTCATAGCCAACGTCGCGGCTAGCCTGAAGGCAAATAAAGCGCCCGGACCGGATGACATACCCAGGGCATACAGGGCGCTAAAGCCATAGGTAAGCCATAGTCAAGCTTTCAGTGCTCCCAGACAGGTTTCAACAAGTGGGTTTCGTGGATGACATTGCGCTTGCGGAAAATCACGTTGCAAAGGAAAATGCTTCAAATACGTACAAAGTAGTCTATCAGATCATGTTCAACACCTGAGGGTCTAAGCAGGAACGCTGCGAGAAGCGGGGATCCGCAGCAGTATCTTCCGTGCTCAAAAAGGCAGGCCAGCTGCAATGGAGGCAACCTAAAGGACACTGGACCAAACAGCAGATCCCGGATGTGGAGCTTTGCTTCTTTCGGAGAAACGAGCAAGTCATTTTCTACATGACTCAGATCGTTAGTGGTCATGGCTGCTTCAGGGCATATTTAAAAGGATTCAGGTTCGACTACAGTGACGAATGGTGTGTGCATGTTGGAGGGTGCGCAACACGTGCTCTAGCTTCTAAAGCCAGTGGCAGAAAGAATGGGATGCGGTCTGCGCTTTCGCAGAAAGGAGAAGAAACGCCATATAGGTGCTGATTTTGCGCTTGCGAATTAATGCTTTATCGGCCATCAGCTGGCCAGATCATCTATAGATAAAATATTAATGGATTTGGTGTCAATAGATTTAGAAAGTTAAGTCTGATTTAATAATCGAATAAAAAACATGTGAAGAAATTTACAGTCGAGTGCACTCGACTGTATGTTGCTTCTTATAAAGCATTATTACCATACTTATTCGATGTGACCTTGAAGTACTTTTGTTCAAAAGAAAATTCTTGAATTTTATAGAAACATTTGTTTCTTCCCAGCAACAATTAAATGAACACTCCGTATTTAAATTTAAATGTATGTTATTTTATTATAACTCTTTTCAATGCGTACGCGCTCGTCGTCTAAAAGCAACTGACTGACAAGAAAATAAAGAAGTTCAGTCCAAGCCAAGGAATGCCAGCTTTGGATTCCTGGAACCTTTGATTTCCTAGAAGTAGTTGAGCGACTCGCTGTCGATCACTTTCATAAGAAATTGGTCAATGATGCTTTTGCATGAACTCAGAGTACATATATATAGCTTCCAAATAAAATCATGAACATATGTAAATATCTGCATCCTCAAAAGAATCATTGAGCAACTAGAGTTAGTACAAAAAATACAATTTTACTTATTTGACGAGCTTGTACATTCTGGGGTAAAATACAATTCTTATGATCCAGCATTTGCTGCGAAGGATTAGGAAAACCCAGTAAAACCTAACCAGATCATTTATAGTTAGAAAAATTTAACTTGAAATTTTCAAGAAAAATTCAGTTAGCAATTCGCTATAAGATGCAAAACAAATAAATTAAACATTAAAAAATTAAAAAAAAAACTCCAATGTTTCGAGGCGATGTTTTATTCAAATAGACCCAATTGTTGTCGCAGACTCAGGAATCTGGCTGTTGGTAATGGCTTCGTCAGAATATCTGCCAGCTGCAATTCTGTTGGAAGATACTTAATAGCAATTAGTTTCTTTTCAATCTGCTCTCTGGTAAAATTATATTTGATATCTATGTGCTTTGTTCGCTTGTGGCAAGTTGGGTTATTGGCTATACTAATGCAACCTTGGTTGTCTTCGAATATGCATATTGGTTCTTTTAACTCTATTTTTATTTCATTCATTAATGATTTCAACCATAATGCCTCTCTAACACTTTCAAACAATGCCATATATTCTGCTTCTGTAGATGAAGCAGCAACTGATCTTTGTTTCATAGTATTCCAGCAAATCAAACAAGAGTCGAATATATTAAAAAGAAAGCCTGTAGTGCTTCTTCTATCTGTCTCACAACCAGCCCAATCAGAATCCACATAACCAGTAATAATATTCTTATAATCGATATTCTTTACAAAAGTTAACTTTAAATTAACAGTACCTTTTAAATATCGCAGAACTCTCTTAAGACATTTCCATAGTTCTATATTATTATTATTGGTGTACCGACTCAATATACTTATTGATGTACTTAAATCTGGCCGCGTACACAGCATTATGTACATCAAACAACCGATTTAACTTCGGCAAGGTGCGTCATGTACTTCCTCTGATTGTAAAGCTGTATAGATGAATTTTTAAACCATATTGGTTTGAAAGTGCCAGTATAAATCTAAAACTTGAGATTCGTGCAACGGGTGCAAATGTTTCCTCATAGTCAGTCAAGTATTCTTGAGTAAAGCCGCGAGCCACTAATCTAGCCTTATACTTTATTACATTGCCAAATTCATTAAGCTTTATTGTAAACATCCATTTATAGTCTACTATATTCTTGTTATTTGGTCTTTCTACTAGGGACCAGGTGTTATTTTCAGAATGGGACTCTAATTCATCTTGAATGCCTTTTTCCCAACAGACTCTATCATTTCGGTGCTTAATTTCTTCAAAAGTGCTGGGAATATCATTGAAACCTGTATGAGCATTCATTAGACATTTTTGCAATGATCTATAAGATATTTTGGGTCTACCTTTTAATCTTTCACTTTTTCTGATTTCTTCACTTTCTTTGCGTTCTTCTGAATTTTGTATTTCTTCACCACCACACATAGTTGGACCGGCATTCTTAAGATTTGTGGAATTTTCACTAGGCTGTAAATTTGAAATATATATATCAGATTCCTCATTGATAGACTGTGACGCGGGCGCCTGCCCCGCTAGGCCGTCGCAAGCGTCACAGCGGTAACGAGCAGCAAAACCGCCTGGACGCCAATTACGGCAGCCGCCATAATTAGGAGGTAGCCCGCCCTCTGCCGATCATGGCTTAGCTAAGTAGCTCATAGCGCCCGGAGGTCAGTTGCGGCAGTCGCTGCAATTAGGAGGAAGCCCGCCATCTGTCGGTCGCGGCTTAATTAAGTAGCTTTTAAGAGAGAAATGAAATCGTAAGCGTGAGAGAGAGAGCGTGAGGTGAAGATCAGCAAGCTCACCACGAGCCTTGGCTGTGGTGAGTGCCGAGGACAGCTTCGCGATAGAGCGCGAGCGGCTCTCTTGCGTTCGACGAGTAGAGAAGTACGCAGGTGTGCACGAAAAGAAGTTCCAAGTGAAAATTATTGGTGACATAAAAGGAAACTGTGTTCAAACGGAAGTGGACTTGAAGTGAGTGTCTTTAATTGACTCTTTTTATATTGCAAGACCCCCTTTACGTCATCTAACTCCCCCCCCCTGTATTTGTTAATTCGGCGAGCCGAATCTAGTTAAAGCGAGTTTTACCAGTGCGTGTGAGTCGGCACGTGTCGACTCTACGGCAGAAAGGGTAGGCGCAGGCACAGGCGACTGAACAGACAACTGGAGTGTTAGGAAAGGCGGCGGCGCGTGGCACACCACCGAATTCCCCAGCCTTAGACAGTGAGATAGGTGTCGGCAGCGAAGGTGAGGTGCGTCCCTCTTAAGAGCTCCGACTTAGATAGGGCAGTGTAGTCGCCGTGGACGCGACGCGGCGCTTCCCCGTCAATGCACCAGCGAGAGGAAAAGTGTAGCGCCTAAGCGG
Organism: Zaprionus bogoriensis; assembly: GCA_035046045.1. NCBI lineage: Eukaryota > Metazoa > Arthropoda > Insecta > Diptera > Drosophilidae > Zaprionus > Zaprionus bogoriensis. The sequence goes on from JAWNOI010000154.1 coordinate 124,521, forward strand.
CAGAGGCGAATCGTAGGGTATCGCGAGTGTAGTACTGGACTGTGTGAGTGGGGGTAGTCCCGAGGTGCCTCAAGTCGCTGGCGTCTCGGCGACTTACAAATCTTCTTGTAAGGCGGCCCCGGTCAGACTGAGTTCTGCACCCCGGCCTTAGACTTCTTTACAAGTGGCGCCCGAGCAGGGACGCCTTGGCGTCGATAGGCGCGGTAGTTGATCGGATTAAAGCCCCGACAACTACCACCAACTCGCGGACACCCTCCCTTTAATTTTTTTTTTTTTTCATATATATATATATATATTATACACACTAAAAATTTACACACTCATATACACTATATATAGAGCAACGAGGAACGGACCGGAAAAGGAGAGATGCGACAACCCAGGAGTAGCAACCGGATGGGTGTACTACTGCCGTAAGGAGGATCTGGAGGGAGCCCTGCAGGAGCTAGGGCTGGACGCCGAGGGAAACGTGGATGAACTGCGCAAGAGGTTAGCTGCCTTCATCAAGGAGGGCAAACACAGCCCGGTTATCTGGAATAAGATGTCCGAGTGGGAGGCCCGGTTCTCGCGAGGAGCGGAGGCGACTGCTGCCGCGTCAGGGCTATCGAGCTCTGGCCCCAAAGTTTTGCTGTCCCCGGACTACTCCCCTGTGGGTAGAGTGCGAGCCGCAAGCGCGCTCAGGACACCCGTCGGAGCAACAGGAAGTGCATGGAGCACTCAGCAGTCGATATATCTGACACCGGAGAGCACGCGTACCTGTCTCATACCGGAGCACGTACGCAAGTGTGGCATTCGCTTCGACGGCAAGGAGGACCCGCTGGCCTTCATCGAGGAGCTGAAGGAGCGAGCGGTATCCTACGGCGTCGACTTGGACCGCCTACCCAGGGCAATGAGCGAGGCACTGACGGACCGAGCGGCGCGCTGGTTCACGGTCAGTGGCCTCAGGGGAGCGACGTGGGACACGTTCCAGAAGGAATTTCTGGAATTTTTCCTGCCCCCTCAATACTTCGACAGGCTTGAGGACGAGATCCGCGCTCGCGTGCAGCGTCCGGGCGAAGCATTCAAAGACTTCGTACTGGACATGACGATTCTTATGTACCACGCTGGGTACCGTCCGGAGCAGGAGCTACGGCGCATCTATGTAAACTCCGCGCCCGAATACCGCATCCATATTCGACGAGGCGATTTCTCGAACCTTTCGCAGCTCGTTCAGATGGCTGCGGAATATGAGATCGTCAGGAATCAGGTGGACGCGTATGCCTCGAGGTTCCGGCAGTCCAGCCGAGGTGACGACGAAGGAACATCCCTGGGCATGACGAACCCCTTCCGTACACAGCAGCCTTCCTCGCCCCCACCACGGCCCGAACGAGCACAGGATCACGCAGCCCGAGAACGCCGAGGAATAGGAATTCGCACTCGCTCGTGCTTCGGATGTGGTCAGGAGGGCCACTTCGCGAAGGAGTGTCCGTCTCGACTCAGGCAAGGAGGCGATGACCCGGGAGGAAACCGGCTTCAGGTGGCGGGAAATGGGCAACGGCCTCGTCTGGATCGGAGCAACTCCCAGACCTAGTTTATCCCCTCAAGGTGTACGAAGGCCGGATCGTCGCTACCATAAGCATCGGGCAGCGAATGATGACGGCGACAGTCGACACGGGGGCGACGCGGAGCTTCATAAGCGCAGAGCTCGCTGGAGCCATCGCCTCGGAAGGCGAGACGGTAGAGGCAGACGCCAGGATTCGATTGGCGGATGGGTCGACGGTGGATGTGAAGAACATCTTGCGGGTTCAAGTCGGGCTGGCTGGCGACAAGGCCACCATGGACTTGCTCATCCTGACCTCGATGTTGGACAGGATCATCCTTGGGATGGATTTCCTGTACAGGATGGGCACCATAATCCAGTGTGGGTCGGCGAAGCTGATTATGGATACGGCTGACGGGAGGATACTTGCGAAGAAGAAAAAGGACACTCGATACCGGAAAAGAGGCAAGCCTCTGGAAACTGGTCAAGGGAAGTCTCCAGGGAAGACTGTGCCGGTGGAGTCGACGAGGGAGACACGGACGCCAGATAAAGAGGAAGGAGCAAAAGGAAGCCGTCGGCAGCCCCCGAAAGGTCAGGAGACACATTTGGGGCAGGCCAAGGTGACGGATCAGGGTCCAGGAAAGGCACCAGGGCGTGCAAGGGCCAATGGAGAAGCAGACTCCATTCCGGAGAGGAACAGAGTCGACGCATCGACAAGTAGGCCTTCCCGAGGAAAGAAGGTGAGACTCGCGGCGGTGAGGGGATCGTCAGACCCGGAGGTGGAGGCAAGGAGTGCTTCCCGCGGGAGAGACCTAGAGGCGACATCGGATGCCCTTCCGCAAGGAGTGGCGGAATTGGCAATGGTAGCGGAAGAGGAGACTGCCGGAAACGAGAGGGTATGGCCCGAGGAGCTGGAGCCGATATACCAAGAATTTCTGGAAGAGGAGCTGAAACTGTTCGAGGGGCTGCAAGGGGTGTCAAAACAAAGGTACTACCCGAAAAACCCAGCGATGCAGCAAGTAATAGACGAGCAGGTGGATGAGCTTATCCGAGCTGGCGCGATCGAGCCGTCCCGGAGTCCGCACAGCACGCCAATAGTTCTGGTGAAGAAGAAGACTGGCGAATGGCGGATGTGCATCGACTACCGTCAGCTCAACGCACACTCAGTTCCAGACGCGTACCCCGTTCCCAAGGTAAACCACATCTTGGAACGCCTGAGGCACGCCAGGTTCATCTCGACGTTGGACCTCAAGCATGGATACTGGCAGATACCTGAAGCTGTTGGTAGTCGCGAGTGCACTGCGTTCCCGTGCCCGGACGAGGATTGTTTCAATGGCGAGTCATGCCATTCGGACTGCATTCGGCCTGCGCTACGTTCCAAGAGCGTTGGACACCGTCATAGGACCGGATATGGAGCCCCACGCGTTCGCATACCTAGACGACATAGTCGTCATCGGCGAGACCGCAGAGCAACATGGAGGCTAAGATCGGCGAACCTGAAGATAAACCAAAAAAAAAATTTGGTTCTTTCGAAAGGAGCTCGTTTATCTAGGACATGTGGTCAGTAGCGAAGAGATTCGCACCGACTCTGCGAAGGTGGAAGCGATCAGGTGTTTGAAGCCACCCTTAAATTGTAAGGAATTGCGGCAATGCCTAGGCATGGCGTCCTGGTACCGGCGATTCGTGCCGAACTTCGCCACCCTCGTACAGCCTATGACAGCATTGCTGAAGAAAAGCTAAAGGTGATCTTGGGGAGAAGACCAACAGGGAGCACTGGACGCCCTCAAGGGTAAGTTGACGTCGACGCCAGTCCTGGCTTGTCCTGATTTCGCGGAAAAATTCACGCTGCAGACGGATGCAAGTGATCACGGTCTGGGCGCAGTATTGACCCAACAGATCGACGGAGAGGAGCGGGTGATAGCCTATGCCAGTCGAAAGCTGATAAAGGCGGAGGAGAACTACTCGGCAACAGAGAAGGAGCGTCTCGCCATAGTATGGTCGATTCGGAAGATGAGGTTCTATCTGGAAGGTTATCGATTCGATGTAGTCACCGATCATTTAGCGCTGAAATGGCTGAATTCTATCGAGAGTCCATCCGGAAGGATTGCTCGATGGGCTTTGGAATTGCAGCAATTTCAATTCGACGTGCGGTACCGTCGAGGGAAGCTCAACGTGGTCGCCGACGCGTTATCCCGGCAACCACAGGAGTCTTTGCAACTGACAAGAGCGGAGGAGCCGCCTTGTAAATGGATCGCCACACTACGGGGGAAGATCGAGAAGGAGCCGGAGAAATATGCTGACTACACGGAAGAGAATGGAAATCTTTATCGGCACCTGGGCCACCGTGCAGAAGATGAGGATTATATCCCTTGGAAGCTATGTGTTCGCGACGACGAGAAAGGGAGAGTGTTACAAGGATGGCACGATGCACCAACGGCCGGCCACCAAGGAGTTCGGAAGACCATCATCAGGTTGGCTCAGCGTTACTACTGGTCTGGGATGTTCAGTCGAAACATGGTAACACTATGCTCCTGGTGTTCCATGATGCGTTTTCGAAATGGGTGGAGTTGGTCCCATTAAGGAGAGCAACTACGGCGCACTTGCAGCAGGCCTTCCGAGAAAGGATTCTGACCCGATTTGGGATTCCGAAGTCGTTCGTTTGTGATAACGGCGTTCAGTTCACCAGTCGCGCCTTCAAGACTTTCCTCTCTACGCTCGGCGTGGAGTTGCAGCACACGGCGCCCAATTGTCCCCAGGAGAATCCGACGGAAAGAACCACCATGACGGTGAAGACGATGATAGCGCAATATGTCTCGGGGCACCAGAACTCATGGGACGAGCTGCTCCCGGAGATATCGTTGGCTATCAATACCAGCGTCGCTGACTCCACGGGATTCTCGCCAGCGTTCTTGATGCAGGGGAGGAAACCACGTTTGCCGGCCTCCCTGTATCACGAGACGACGCCAGGATCGGCCAGCGTCTCCAAACGGAGAGGGCAAAGAAGCTGAAAGAGGTCTTCGACATCGCCCGAACCAACATGCAGCGCGTCTCTCGCGACCAAGGAAGTCACCACAACCTCCGCCGTAGGGAGTGGCGGCCCACCCTGCGCTCCGCCGTACTCGTGAGGACGCATCAGCTGTCCAACGCAGGCGAAGGTTTTGCGGCCAAGCTCGGTGCGAAGTACGAAGGACCATTCATCGTGAAGAGTTTCATCTCTCCCAACATCGTACGGCTGGTGAAGGAAGGAGAGAAGAAGAGTAAAGTGGCCAACGTTGCTCAACTGAAACCTTACCACCGGCACGAAGACGACACTGGCAACGGTGATGAAGTCGAGGCGACTGCGGAAGAGGGGCAAGACGAACGCTCCCCCAACGCCTTCCGCGTGGGGAGGGCAACACTAAACTAAACCTGTCTAACACCTAACCGCTCTCGACTAACCTTTCAAGAGACCGACAAGTAATCCTATTTTTCGAAATTGCATCCCCTTAGGTTATGGAGAACGAAATAATATGTGTTAGCAGCGAGGAGGAGAACTCGATGCCATTCCACCCGGCCGAGTCAGAGCAGGAGTTTGGCGACGAAGACGTGGCGGTGTATCAACCGGTGTCGGAGCCGGAGTTCGAGGAGGAGGACTCGATGATGGGCGATCCGGCCGTGTCAGGACCAGAGCTCGACGAGGAGGACTCGATGCTGGGCGATCCGGCCGAGTCGGAGGAGGGATGCGACGACGATGAAGAAGGCCTTACTATACGTTCGAGAATGAGGAGGACGAGGAGACGACCCCACCCCGCCAAGAGTTAGACGACGAGGAAGAAGGCTCGATGCCGTATTATACGGTCGAGGACGAGGAGCCGACCCCGCCCCGCCAGGAGTACCGATCCCGCGAACCCCGCCGGAATCGTCCGGGTTAAGGGCAGCGCATGCGTCCGGAGTCCCCGCCCTCTTTCCCTCACTCGGTCCATCTTACGCAGGAAACCGTAGTGGAGAAGCTGGACGGGGGGTCATGGTAATGGTCGTGGAGAAGACCACCTTCTTCGTCCAGGTCCCCGGGATGCGGCCATCCCCACCCTATGTGGAGGAGCCGGTGTCCCCACCTCCACTGCCGGCCATCGAGGGAGGGCCTCCATCCCCTAAGCGGCCCCGCACAGCCGCCGCTACGAGTGACGACGGGGAGGAGCTCCTGCTTGCGTCACCAAGGTCCTCCGTCCCCGAAGCGACCTCGCCCGGCAACCGACGCCTGCAAAAAGAGGAAGAAAGACGCGGGATAGCTACGCAATCCCCCATTATCCGCCGGGGACTACTGGGACCCGCTGGAGAGGGATTTGACCACCCTGTTCGGTTCGCTCACCGAGCCGCGCAGGAAGCCGGAGGCCGGAGGGCTCTCGGCAACCAGTTCCAAGGGCCGCTATAGAGGGGGAAAAAGACCGTCGGGGCGTACCCCGGTGATGCCGTCCCCGGAGGTTGGCGCGACGACTGTTCCCCTTCCGTCGATCAGGAAGAGCGCCACGTCGCCGCTGGAAAAGGCTGCCAAGGAGGAAGAAGACTCGTCGCGAGGCGGGGAACGTTCCGGGAAGTTGCTTCCGAAATGGAGGGTGCTACCCGATTGTGAATTTCCGAAGATCCGAATTGCTTTCGTGGATGAGGCCCAGGGCGGCCCGGACAAGGAGGGACAGAAAAGGACGATCGAGGAGTTGATCGTCTCGATGACGAAAGTTCGCATCGAGTCGAGGGCCCCGACCCCTGAGCCGGAGGTTTTTGAAGGAGTCGATGGCTGGGAATAAGGGCTGGAGGAGGATATAATGGGGAGCGCGGAACAACAAGAGCTTCCCCCACCCCGGATGTTCAGCAACATACCCATCGATTGGACACCCCAACCCACCGGCGTGGGTTGTGGACCGGGTGCGTCAGATCACCAAACGAGGAACGTCCAAGAAGAGGGTGCGGTTCCAGTTGCGGGCAACAGAAGGCGAGTACCGGGTGACGATCCACTCGGACAGCAGGGCACACCTTTCCTTTCGGAAGAAAGGGGGGGTGTGACGCGGGCGCCTGCCCCGCTAGGCCGTCGCAAGCGTCACAGCGGTAGCGAACAGCAAAAGCGCCTGGACGTCAATTACGGCAGCCGCCGTAATTAGGAGGTAGCCCGCCCTCTGCCGATCATGGCTTAGCTATGTAGCTAATAGCGCCCGGAGGTCAGTTGCGGGAGTCGCTGCAATTAGGAGGAAGCCCGCCATCTGTCGGTCGCGGCTTAATTAAGTAGATTTTAAGAGAGAAATGAAATCGTAAGCGTGAGAGAGAGAGCGTGAGGTGAAGATCGGCAAGCTCACCACGAGCTTTGGCTGTGGTGAGTGCCGAGAACAGCTTCGCGATAGAGGCGCGAGCGGACGCTGGCTCTCTTACGTTCGACGAGTAGAGAAGTACGCACGTGTGCACGAAAAGAAGTTCGAAGTGAAAATTATTGGTGAAATAAAAGGAAACTGTGTTCAACGGATAATAAAAAACGGAAGTGGACTTGAAGTGAGTGTCTTTCATTGACTCTTTTTATATTGCAAGACCCCCTTTACGTCATCTAACTCCCCCCCCTGTATTTGTTAATTCGGCGAGCCGAATCTAGTTAAAGCGAGTTTTTCCAGTGCGTGTGAGTCGGCACGTGTCGACTCTACGGCAGAAAGGGTAGGCGCAGGCACAGGCGACTGAACAGACAACTGGAGTGTTAGGAAAGGCGGCGGCGCGTGGCACACCACCGAATTCCCCAGCCTTAGACAGTGAGATGGGTGTCGGCAGCGAAGGTGAGGTGCGTCCCTCTTAAGAGCTCCGACTTAGATAGGGCAGTGTAGACGCCGTGGACGCGACGCGGCGCTTCCCCGTCAATGCACCGGCGAGAGGAAAAGTGTAGCGCCTAAGCGGCAGATGCGAATCGTAGGGTATCGCGAGTGTAGTACTGGACTGTGTGAGTGGGGGTAGTCCCGAGGTGCCTCAAGTCGCTGGCGTCTCGGCGACTTACAAATCTTCTTGTAAGGCGGCCCTGGTCAGACTGAGTTCTGCACCCCGACCTTAGACTTCTTTACAAGACTCATTACATTCCATATTCATAAATGGAAAATTACGCTTTTCAGTTTCTTTATTTGAACACTGAAAATCAACTTTACGATTATTATCGTTTTCCAAGTCTTCAATCTTTTCCATGCTTTCAAGTTCAAACATCTGTTTGACACTATCAGCCACAGTCCTAGAATTTATGATGTTTATTTCATCCACCACAACATCTCTAGCTGTCATAAATTTCTTCGATTCCATATTCCACAATTTAAATCCGCTCGTACCCAACAAGGATACACTTAATCGATTTCTCATCGAATTTTCGCTTTCTTGTTTTATTAAGAACGTAAACTGTTGAGCCAAATATCCTAAGATATTTCAACATAGGCTTCTTATCAAGCCACATTTCATATGGTGTTTTCTCTAAATCCAGCAATGCTTTACTTGGGCTTCTATTTATTAAAATATGTCGCTGCTAAAACAACTTCGCCCCAAAAACTTTTATGCAATTTTGCACCATTGATCATTGCTCGAGCCTTATCAGTTATTGTCCTGATCATTCGCTCAGATACACCATTCAATTGTGGAGTATGGGGAACCGTTAAATGATAGCTGATGCCTTTTTCTATACAAAATTCACGCATTTCATTAGAAAGGTACTAGAGAGTATATCTATATTATCTATATATAGGTTTACCACCTTTAAGTGAGCTTCTGCTTTTGAAACAAAATCTTTGAAAACAGAAAATACATCAGATTTATAACTAATTAAATAAGTTACACAATAGTGAGTATATTGATCAATGAACACAACATAGTAGCTCTTGTTGTCAATTGTAGAAGGAAATCTTTGTTTTGCTCTACATTCTTTAATAAATCAATATCACTAAACATTATACCTATTTGCCCAATCTTTCATGCCACAAACGATACTCTGCACTTTTTGATCTTTCGGATACATACACTTTATGATTCAATTCAATTTAATAATTGGAATATTATACTCACAGTTGGAATCAAAAACAAACCGACCATTTTTGGTGACCTTTACACCTCCTGAATTAAATTCAATGGTCATGCCCGCATCCTGCATCTTCCTCACAGATAATAGATTGTGCGGAAGATCTTTGTAGAATAGGACTTCTTCTAGTGTTATTTGATTTCCGGAGTTTCTGAGTTGTACGATTCCTTTGGCGCTTGTGCTACATCATCCCCTTGCCTCATCATATAAGCGAACCCTTACTGAGGCCGAGCTATCACTACCTGAGCCTGTTTCTCTGTGCCTACATTTTATACCATTTACCCATTGAAAATGGGTAAAAAATGGTATATTAACTTTGTGCAAATGTATGTAACAGGCAGAAGGAGGCGTGGCAGACCATACAAAGTATATATATTCTTGATCAGCATCAATAGCCGAGTCGATTTGGTCATGTCCGTCTGTCTGTCCGTTTATCCGTCTGTATGAACGCACAGATCTCAGCTATTAAAAAAGCTAGAGGTACCAGACTTAGTGCCGCCTCCGTAAATCGATAAATGCGTATTTCGATTTTTTGCAAATAATTCAATAACGAAAAGAGATAAACGCACCAAATTTGGTAGGAGGGTGTCTTGCAACATTGTGCAAACGTTGGATCTTAGACTTTTGGATGCCACGCCCACCGCCTCTAAAAAACACATTTTTATAGTTTAAAAGAACACTAGAAAAGCTAGAAGCACCAAATTTGGAAGTAAGGCCCCTGGTAACATTACGCAGAACGCGGATTTTTAAATTTTGGAAGCCACGCCTACCGCCCCCAAAAATCGATTTTGTAAATCGGTAAATCAAATTATAGGAAAAGTAGAAAAGTTTCCAAATTTGTTGTAGATAATAATAATATCAACCAACCCTATAAATTTAAATCCGATCGGACAATAAACACAGAAGTTATAGGCAGGAGAAGTTTCCCTTACAGCAGTAGAGGCCCGACGCCGACGCCGACGCCGACGCCGACTGCGCACGCACAGTCGTCAGCGCGCAGTCGTTTGAACTTTTTTGAGTTTCACTTAAGCGTCTACTTTCAACTCTTTACCAGAGTTACCAGTACTCAATGGTTTTCTACTCATGCCTTCACCACATTTGCCAAATCCGCTTTACTCAATGTCTCACTCAGTCAGTCAGAACATTGAGTGAGAGTACCAAATGCTGCTTTGACTGTATTCATGTAGACATCTGTGTGCAGCTGAAATTAATTTGCCACATTGATTGCCACTGATACGGAAAATGAAACAAGGATGTTGCAGTTGTAGAATGATATGTCCCAACTGAATGAGATGATGGCTCAGCTTATTAATCAACAAGGCAGTATTACTGAGCAAGTTGCAGACAGTCAGCGAATAGAGAATAGGTCACCGAATATGGAGAACGAAAGATGTCATGCTTCACAACCAATTGCCAACACCAGACATGCATCTGTTAAGGAGTGATGTTAATACTATATCAGTGGAACAGTCGTGTCAACAAAATCTAACGACGTGCGAGTGGTTGCCGTGAAATAGTATTGCTTTTGTTTTGGATCACAGCATCGTGAGCTCCAGCAAAGTATTACAACCATTACTTTTTCATCTATGAAGCAGGTTCTCGATACCCTGGAATCTTATTTCATCAATAGAGGAAAGATACAAACAGCAAAATATGACCCGCCTAAATGTAACCAGGTCGAACCTAAGCAGGAGATTGTCGTTCATCCTGCAAAGACGAAAGCAACTTTAAAATGTTATAATTGCGGCAAAAAGGGCATTTCGTAAATGTCCAACGCCGCAGAAAAATTCCAGCTGCTTTACTTGTAATATACTTCACCCCGAAATAAGAAATGGAAACCCGATGATTCAAATCTACGTCGTTTTGGTGCAGTGAATCGGGACGAGTGGTTCACAAGGAAAATCTTTATTTTGTCTTTGCCGTACACATCGACACACGATGCTAAGCTAGCATCGTTCGCAAATCAGTGGCGGAATCAAACAACCTCGCACGTCGTAAGTGTTCTATGCAGAAAAATGGCATTTGTGGAGGCACACAGATATTTGAGGAATCAATGAAATTGGACATTATCATTAAGGGAAATGCAATCACAGCCGAAGTTTATATAGTCAACGATGAAATGATTGAAAACGACTTTTTGTTAGAACAAGATGTCATGGTCAGCTTATGCTACCTCTGGAGAATGGACATTAAAATTTTGGAATTAAGAAAGCAGTACCGCAAGTTATTAGGCTTCAGAGGAAATTTTCGAAAGTTCGTCCTTAGATATTCAATAGTATCGGAACCTTTGTAAAATCCTGTGTGGGTTGTGTCTTTAATAAACAACCAGGAGGACGTCAAGAAGAAGAATACCATTATGCTAAATCAATCCGATACCATTTTCTACTCTACATACTCTTAGCTCAAAGCTCTAAGGCTGCAAACAAAGTGCGCGCTGAGACGAAGACGAAGATGAAGACGAAGCTGAAGACGAATTGCTTGTGATGCGAGTAGGTTGCATAGTGCAAGACGAATTTGATGCGATTTTGTAATTTTAGTCACAACGGATTTCTCATCAGATGATGAGCTCCTGTTAGAGGAAAGTTTATTTTTTAAATAAAACCGAAACAAAAAAGTGAATGGAAGAAATAAGCTGTTTCAAGATGGCCAAAGATTTTGTAAGGAAGTCCCCAATTAAACTACAAATAGTCCCTGATGGAGTCGTTAAACCGTTCCCAATGTTTGTAAACAATTTTTTCAACAGCTTATTTCTTCTGATGTTATGCAGCTGTATATGGATAACATTGTTGTTTACGTCGCATCACCAGATATTTGTATGCAGAACCAAAGTTGATGATGGAGACAGCAGCGCAGTTTAGCCTTAAAATCGAGTGGAAGAAGTGTTGCCTCTTGCGGACGCGACTAAGCTTCGCTGGTTATTATTGAAGGCGGGCGTATTTGGCTGAGCACGGAGAAGACAGCAGCAGTTCAAAAGTGTGCGCCTTTCTGGGACTTACGGGATTCTTTAGGAAATTCTTTCCAGAATACGCACAAGTTGCACGGCTACTCAACAATCTTCTGAAGAAAAAAGCAGCAGTCAACATTGGCAAAGACAAGAAGCAGTCACTTCAAAGTTTAAAGCAGTTCCTTGCAATGTGACCCATATTGCGCATTTATTCGAGAGAAGCTTCATCAAAACTTCATACAGATGCATATAAGCACGGCTTGAAGCTGTTCTACAGCAGTTTGATGGACGTTTTCATCAAGTTTATTTTTGGAGCAAAAAATGTATAGAAGCCAAGCCAAAGCGCCACAGTTACTATTTGGAAGGCAAGATAGCGACCAAAGCGGACATTTCAAGAGAAGTTGCCTAATGGATTATGCGTATGGAAGGCTTCACATTCAATGCAGAACACCGCCCAGGAGAAAAAATGAAACACGTTGACTGTCTCAGACGTTTCCTGCAGTCAGGAAGATAACTTCAAATAAGCAGTTGTTGAAATTCTAATTGAATGTCCGCATTTATACAACAAGTTGAAAGGCGAATTGTTGTTCAAGGTCGTCGAAAGCAATGAGTTGCTTGTTGTACCAAAGCTGATGGAACGTGAAATAATTCAAGGAGCGCATAACGTTTGCCAAGGGGGATACACCACTACATATGCTGTGCGTTGATCATTTGCTGGCTATGGTGAGGATCGGCTCTTGGAAATACTCAGCGAATTCCCTAGCCCACACGAAGTTGTTAAAATTACACGAAACGGCCGATACGGCGTCAGGAAGTTGGTGCATGTAGACTAAATTTTCGAACAGCAAGCAGTGACAACATGAAGCTTTGGCATTTTATAACAGAAAACAAGTAAGGAAAGCTACAGTCGAGCGCGCGCGACTGTAAGATACCATTTACCCTATTCGAAGAAATAATACAAAATGAAATAAATGGTATAAAAATAAAAAAAAGCAATTTACATTAAGAAAAAAAAATCGCCCCGCGCCAAGAACTCTCACGAACTTTTTAACTTACGAGTCGGACCTCTAACCACTAGACCACACAAGTTTACGCCATGCGATCGGCAAATTAGGCTTTTATTGACGCGGGCCCTCTACTGCGTCGATTTAACGTTTTGGTTAGGAATCGCTAGCGCCCATAACTTTGTATGGGGAATTCGAACTCCTATAACTTCTTTGTTATTAAAAAAAAAAATTGAAGAAAGCTACAGTCGAGTGCACTCGACAGTAAGTTATAATTTACCTTTGGCTGCTAAAAATAATTCTTAATATTAATTACTTTTATTCGAATTAATAACAACGCATCGCATATTTCCGAAATTAAATACACATGCATTGACGCTAATGGCACATGCCGACTGCACGCCGATTGTGCGTGCGCAGTCGGCGCAAGCATTGAAGCCGAGCCTCTGCTCCGTCTCTGCTGCTGTATGCAAAACTTCTCGCGCCTAGGAACAGACCATGTGCTTCAGTGGTTTGTTGTGAGAGTTGTCAGCTCTATAACTAAATGTCCCCGGTTCAAATCCCAGCGCAGTCTTCTTTTTTTTGTATTGCTTAGAAAAAGTTTTTGGTTTTTCTTATTTTTTTTGCATAATATATTTTTCATATAGCGCAAAATTATTAAAAAAAAACAAGTAAGGAAAGCTACAGTCGAGCGCGCGCGACTGTAAGATACCATTTACCCTATTCGAAGAAATAATACAAAATAAAATAAATGGTATAAAAATAAAAAAAAAAGCAATTTACATTAAGAAAAAAAAATCGCCCCGCGCCAGATTCGAACCCAAGAACTCTCACGAACTTTGTAACTTACGAGTCGGACCTCTAACCACTAGACCACAGTTGTCAGCTCTATAACTAAATGTCCCCGGTTCGAATCCCAGCGCAGTCTTCTTTTTTTTGTATTGCTTAGAAAAAGTTTTTGGTTTTTCTTATTTTTTTTTGCATAATATATTTTTCATATAGCGCAAAATTATTAAAAAAAAAAAATTGCCCAGCGCAGGATTCGAACCCGCGACCTCACGCATCAGAAACTTGCGAGCCAACCATCAAGACCACACACAGTTACGCAGTGCGATCGGCAAAAAAAAAAAAAAAAATTGCCCGTTGCTGGATTCGAACCCGCGACCACTCGCACCAGAATCTTGCATGCAACCATCTAGACCACACACAGTTACGCGGAGCGATCGGCAAATGAGACTTTTATTGATGCCGGCCTTCTGCTGCGTCAGTTCAACATTTTAGTTGGAATTCTTAGCGCCCACAACTTTATATGGGAGATTCAAACTCCTATAACTTCTTTGTTTATTGTCCGATCGGATTGAAATTTATAGGGTAGATCTGTACTATGGTAAGCTACAAGAGTGTTAAAAAAATGTTTTGTTATTTTCCTACTTTTCTTAAAATGCAATAGTTTGGGGGCGGTGGGCGTGGCATCCAAAAGTTAAAAATCAAACATTCTTCGTAATGTTACCAGGCACCTTACTTTCAAATTTGGCGCTTCTAGCTTTCCTAGTTTTCTTTTAAACTATAAAAATGTGTTTTTTAGAGGCGGTGGGCGTGGCATCCAAAATTCTAAAATCCAACTTCTGCATAATGTTGCAAGACACCCTCCTACCAAATTTGGTGCGTTTATCTCTTTTCGTTATTGAATTATTTGGAAAAAATCGAAATACGCATTTATCGATTTGCGAAGGCGGTGGGCGTGGCACATCAAGTTTGAAATAAACTTCTTGTGTGTATTGAATACACGCACACTCCCACCAAGTCTGGTGCCTCTAGCTCTTTTAATAGCTGAGATCTGTGTGTTCATACAGACGGACAGACGGACAGACAGACGGACATGACCAAATCGACTCGGCTATTGATGCTGATCAAGAATATATATACTTTGTATGGTCTGCCACGCCTCCTTCTGCCTGTTACATACATTTGCACAAAGTTAATATACCATTTTTTACCCATTTTCAATGGGTAAATGGTATAAAAAAATTGCCCAGCGCAGTATTCGAACCCGCGACCTCACGCATCAGAAACTTGCGAGCCAACCATCAAGACCACACACAGTTACGCAGTGCGATCGGCAAAAAAAAAAAAAAAAAATTGCCCGTTGCTGGATTCGAACCCGCGACCACACGCACCAGAATCTTGCATGCAACCATCTAGACCACACACAGTTACGCGGAGCGATCGGCAAATGAGACTTTTATTGATGCCGGCCTTCTGCTGCGTCAGTTCAACATTTTAGTTGGAATTCTTAGCGCCCACAACTTTATATGGGAGATTCAAACTCCTATAACTTCTTTGTTTATTGTCCGATCGGATTGAAATTTATAGGGTAGATCTGTACTATGGTAAGCTACAAGAGTGCTAAAAATGTTTTGTTATTTTCCTACTTTTCTTAAAATGCAATAGTTTGGGGGCGGTGGGCGTGGCATCCAAAAGTTGAAATTCCGCATTCTCCGTAATGTTACCAGGCACCTTACTTTCAAATTTGGCGCTTTTCCAGTTTTCTTTTAAACTATAAAAATGTTTTTTTTAGAGGCGGTGGGCGTGGCATCCAAAATTCTAAAATCCAACTTCTGCATAATGTTACAAGACACCCTCCTCCCAAATTTGGTGCGTTTATCTCTTTTCGTTATTGAATTATTTGGAAAAAATCTAAATACGCATTTATCGATTTGCGGAGGCGGTGGGCGTGGCACATCAAGTTTGAAATAAACTTCTTGTGTGTATTGAATACACGCACACTCCCACCAAGTCTGGTGCCTCTAGCTCTTTTAATAGCTGAGATCTGTGTGTTCATACAGACGGACAGACGGACAGACAGACGGACATGACCAAATCGGCTATTGATGCTGATCAAGAATATGTATACTTTGTATGGTCTGCCACGCCTCCTTCTGCCTGTTACATACATTTGCACAAAGTTAATTTTTACCCATTTCAATGGGTATATGGTATAATTATGAAATCTAATCATCTGGGAAAGATGAGAATGATCAGGAGAGTTGAATGGAAACTGTAGAGCACTTCTGCATTAACCCAACACTGACAATTCAGAACTAGCCGGTTAGAAGTGAAAAACCATATGTTGCAGCTGCTGCGTTTGAATTATCATAAAATTGAATTTTACAATTAAGCCCCCATTATTTTGTATTAAAGTCCAAAAACCATGTTTAATAAACATTAAGATAACATTAATCTATTAATTATAGAAAAAAAATTATAGTCTATAAGTCTATTTACATAACCCTAAAGCCAGTACGATTATTTTACAACGGACATTTTCGTTTTGCAATATAAAAAGGAAACACGAAATTTTACCGCTAATTAAATATGTGAATGCTCTCGATTGGGGAAACTGGCGAAATTGCATCAGACCATGACATTTGCTTGCAGTCGATGCCAAATGCTTCACTCGCGCCCTGTGTCAAGCTTGTATGTGTGCTTGTGTGTGTATTTGGGTATGGTCAATACACACTAATTGCGCTTAACAAGCTAAAAGAAGTAACCAGCGAGAAATCCAGAAAAAAATGAGCGAAAATGCAGTGAACAAAATACGAAAGAATTTTCAGGAGGAAAGAGCAGGGGAGGAAGCGTGGCATTTGGCAGCTTTCGCCTGTGTGGGTAAAAAAGATGATAACATGCTCCTAATGGACTTGACATGCAAATTGTCATCATCAAAAGCATCGCAAACGAGCAGAGGCATCCGCACAAATAACCCGCAGCGGCCAATGGACAGAGCAAGCATGGGAGGAGGAGAAACAGCATGCATGAAGAACGAGCTGATGTAGACGTAGAAGCAGAAGTAGGAGAAGTAGTAGGGGATTGAGCAGAAGCAGCAGCAGGACAGTGTGGTAGAAGGCAAGGCATTGGAGGTTTGATTATAAAGGGCCGGGAAGGTTA
Source organism: Zaprionus bogoriensis (assembly GCA_035046045.1). Lineage (NCBI taxonomy): Eukaryota > Metazoa > Arthropoda > Insecta > Diptera > Drosophilidae > Zaprionus > Zaprionus bogoriensis. The sequence goes on from JAWNOI010000154.1 coordinate 140,990, forward strand.
TGCGGGAAATGGTAGTGTCACGATGGCATTAGACGGCGACGACTGCTTGGATTTTGATTGTTGATTACCTTGACTGTGGGATTTGCTAGTTCCATCGGCGACTTTACTCTAGCTGCTGCTATTGCTGCATTGCAAATTGCGTTAGGCACTCGGACACCCCGGTACTGCAAGATCGCCTGGCAGCTTTTATTGCATACATTTGTTGTGACGGATGCGGGACGAGGGTGCGGGGCTTGGACCAACATCAATTTGTGGCCGGCAGCAAATCGATCAGCACATTCGCAATCATTAACGGAATTGCCTTCCTTCATCGGCATAAGTCAGTGAAGCAAAATTGTGTGTGTGCCTGGTGAGTGTGCATGAGGACAAAAGTTTGTGGTTGTGCAACTGCAATTTGGTCATAATTTGCCATCAGCATTTCCGTAGTCGGAATTTTTGAAGTTAAAGTCCAAAATAAACTCCAGACTGAATTGAACTGAACTGAAACAGAACAAGTAACAATAGCTTCAGTTGAGCGCGCCCGTCTGTATAAAATTTAAAAAAACTATTACAAATTCGAAATACTGTTTCTTCTGTTTAACGATTTATTAACAATGTTGTTTGTGATAGAGCACATATGCATTACAGCCGGTATTTCTGCTTCTGCAATCGCTGTGATCGAGGCGTACATATCGTACATGGCTAAATCGACTGAGGCTTGAGTCATGTCATGAGTAATTTCAAAATTAACGACTATCGGTATTGTTTTTCAATTATAACTGAAACTGACTCCGATGAGCGGAAAACATACATTTCCGATTACATTATTATTACTCAGCTTGAATGGTAGCGGACTGCTGAAATATGCTTTAACTGATGCCCAATGTGCCAC
>JAWNOI010000155.1:0-361408 GCA_035046045.1 Zaprionus bogoriensis
ACCCATTGAAAATGGGTAAAAAATGGTATATTAACTTTGTGCAAATGTATGTAACAGGCAGAAGGAGGCGTGGCAGACCATACAAAGTATATATATTCTTGATCAGCATCAATAGCCGAGTCGATTTGGTCATGTCCGTCTGTCTGTCCGTCTGTCCGTCTGTATGAACACACAGATCTCAGCTATTAAAAGAGCTAGAGGCACCAGACTTGGTGGGAGTGTGCGTGTATTCAATACACACAAGAAGTTTATTTCAAACTTGATGTGCCACGCCCACCACCTCCGCAAATCGATAAATGCGTATTTCGATTTTTTTCAAATAATTCAATAACGAAAAGAGATAAACGCACCAAATTTGGTAGGAGGGTGTCTTGCAACATTATGTAGAAGTTGGATTTTAGAATTTTGGATGCCACGCCCACCGCCTCTAAAAACCACATTTTTATAGTTTAAAAGAAAACTAGAAAAGCTAGAAGCGCCAAATTTGAAAGTAAGGTGCCTGGTAACATTACGGAGAATGTTTGATTTTCAACTTTTGGATGCCACGCCCACCGCCCCCAAACTGTTGCATTTTAAGAAAAGTAGGGAAATAACAAAACATTTTTTTAACACTCTTGTAGCTTACCATAGTACAGATCTACCCTATAAATTTCAATCCGATCGGACAATAAACAAAGAAGTTATAGGAGTTTGAATCTCCCATATAAAGTTGTGGGCGCTTAGAATTCCAACTAGAATGTTGAACTGACGCAGCAGAAGGCCGGCATCAATAAAAGTCTCATTTGCCGATCGCTTCGCGTAACTGTGTGTGGTCTAGATGGTTGCATGCAAGATTCTCGTGCGTGTGGTCGCGGGTTCGAATCCAGCAACGGGCAATTTTTTTTTTTTTTGCCGATCGCACTGCGTAACTGTGTGTGGTCTTGATGGTTGGCTCGCAAGTTTCTGATGCGTGAGGTCGCGGGTTCGAATCCTGCGCTGGGCAATTTTTTGTATACCATTTACCCATTGAAAATGGGTAAAAAATGGTATATTAACTTTGTGCAAATGTATGTAACAGGCAGAAGGAGGCGTGGCAGACCATACAAAGTATATATATTCTTGATCAGCATCAATAGCCGAGTCGATTTGGTCATGTCCGTCTGTCTGTCCGTCTGTCCGGCTGTCCGTCTGTCCGTCTGGCCGTCTGTATGAACATTTTTTTTTAACTCTCTTGTAGCTTACCATAGTACATAGTACTTGTTTTTGCATAATATATTTTTCATATAGCGCAAAATTATTAAAAAAAAAAAAAATTGCCCAGCGCAGGATTCGAACCCGCGACCTCACGCATCAGAAACTTGAGAGCCAACCATCAAGACCAGACACAGTTACGCAGTGCGATCGGCAAAAAAAAAAAAAAAAGTTGCCCGTTGCTGGATTCGAACCCGCGACCACACGCACCAGAATCTTGCATGCAACCATCTAGACCACACACAGTTACGCGGAGCGATCGGCAAATGAGACTTTTATTGATGCCGGCCTTCTGCTGCGTCAGTTCAACATTCTAGTTGGAATTCTAAGCGCCCACAACTTTATATGGGAGATTCAAACTCCTATAACTTCTTTGTTTATTATCCGATCGGATTGAAATTTTTAGGGTAGATCTGTACTATGGTAAGCTACAAGAGTGTTAAAAGCATCAATAGCCGAGTCGATTTGGTCATGTCCGTCTGTCTGTCCGTCTGTATGAACACACAGATCTCAGCTATTAAAAGAGCTAGAGGCACCAGACTTGGTGGGAGTGTGCGTGTATTCAATACACACAAGAAGTTTATTTCAAACTTGATGTGCCACGCCCACCGCCTCCGCAAATCGATAAATGCGTATTTTGATTTTTTCCAAATAATTCAATAACGAAAAGAGATAAACGCACCAAATTTGGTAGGAGGGTGCCTTGCAACATTATGCCTTGCAACATTATGCCTTGCAACATTATGCATATTTTAGAATTTTGGATGCCACGCCCACCGCCTCTAAAAAACACATTTTTATAGTTTAAAAGAAAACTAGAAGAGCTAGAAGCGCCAAATTTGGAAGTAAGGTGCCTGGTAACATTACGGAGAATGTTTGATTTTCAACTTTTGGATGCCACGCCCACCACCCCCAAACTATTGAATTTTAAGAAAAGTAGGGAAATAACAAAACATTTTTTTTAACACTCTTGTAGCTTACCATAGTACAGATCTACCCTATAAATTTTAATCCGATCGGACAATAAACAAAGAAGTTATAGGAGTTTGAATCTCCCATATAAAGTTGTGGGCGCTTAGAATTCCAACTAGAATGTTGAACTGACGCAGCAGAAGGCCGGCATCAATAAAAGTCTCATTTGCCGATCGCTCCGCGTAACTGTGTGTGGTCTAGATGGTTGCATGCAAGATTCTGGTGCGTGTGGTCGCGGGTTCGAATCCTGCAACGGGCAATTTTTTTTTTTTTTTTTGCCGATCGCACTGCGTAACTGTGTGTGGTTTGATGGTTGGCTCGCAAGTTTCTGATGCGTGAGGTCGCGGGTTCGAATCCTGCGCTGGGCAATTTTTTAATAATTTTGCGCTATATGAAAAATATTTTATGCAAAAAAAATAAGAAAAACCAAACACTTTTTCTAAGCAATACAAAAATAAGATGACTGCGCTGGGATTCGAACCGGGGACATTTAGTTATAGAGCTGACAACTCTCACAACAAACCACTGAAGCACATGGTCTGTTCCTAGGCGCGAGAAGTTTTGCAATGCTTGCGCCGACTGCGCACGCACAATCGGCGTGCAGTCGGCATGTGCCATTAGCGTCAATGCATGTGTATTTAATTTCGGAAATATGCGATGCGTTGTTATTAATTCGAATAAAAGTAATTAATATTAAGAATTATTTTTAGCAGCCAAAGGTAAATAATAACTTACTGTCGAGTGCACTCGACTGTAGCTTTCTTCAATTTTTTTTTTAATAACAAAGAAGTTATAGGAGTTCGAATTCCCCATACAAAGTTATGGGCGCTAGCGATTCCTAACCAAAACGTTAAATCGACGCAGTAGAGGGCCCGCGTCAATAAAAGCCTAATTTGCCGATCGCATGGCGTAAACTTGTGTGGTCTAGTGGTTAGAGGTCCTACTCGTAAGTTACAAAGTTCGTGAGAGTTCTTGGGTTCGAATCTGGCGCGGGGCGATTTGTTTTTCTTAATGTAAATTGCTTTTTTTTTTATTTTTATACCATTTATTTTATTTTGTATTATTTCTTCGAATAGGGTAAATGGTATCTTACAGTCGCGCGCGCTCGACTGTAGCTTTCCTTACTTGTTTTTGTATTGCTTAGAAAAAGTTTTTGGTTTTTCTTATTTTTTTTGCATAATATATTTTTCATATAGCGCAAAATTATTAAAAAATTGCCCAGCGCAGGATTCGAACCCGCGACCTCACGCATCAGAAACTTGTGAGCCAACCATCAAGACCACACACAATTACGCAGTGCGATCGGCAAAAAAAAAAAAAAAATTGCCCATTGCTGGATTCGAACCCGCGACCACACGCACCAGAATCTTGCATGCTACCATCTAGACCACACACAGTTACGCGGAGCGATCGGCAAATGAGACTTTCATTGATGCCGGCCTTCTGCTGCGTCAGTTCAACATTTTAGTTGAAATTCTAAGCGCCCACAACTTTATATGGGAGATTCAAACTCCTATAACTTCATTGTTTATTGTCCGATCGGATTGAAATTTATAGGGTAGATCTGTACTACAAAGAGCTACAAGAGTGTTTTGTTATTTCCCTACTTTTCTTAAAATGCAATAGTTTGGGGGCGGTGGGCGTCGCATCCAAAAGTTGAAAATCAAACATTCTCCGTAATGTTACCAGGCACCTTACTTCCAAATTTGGCGCTTCTAGCTTTTCTAGTTTTCTTTTAAACTATAAAAATGTGTTTTTTAGAGGCGGTGGGCGTGGCATCCAAAAGTCTAAAATCCAACTTCTGCATAATGTTGCAAGACACCCTCCTACCAAATTTGGTGCGTTTATCTCTTTTCGTTATTGAATTATTTGGAAAAAATCGAAATACGCATTTATCGATTTGCGGAGGCGGTGGGCGTGGCACATCAAGTTTGAAATAAACTTCTTGTGTGTATTGAATACACGCACACTCCCACCAAGTCTGGTGCCTCTAGCTCTTTTAATAGCTGAGATCTGTGTGTTCATACAGACGGATAGACGGACAGCCGGACAGGCGGACAGACGGACATGACCAAATCGACTCGGCTATTGATGCTGATCAAGAATATATATACTTTGTATGGTCTGCCACGCCTCCTTCTGCCTGTTACATACATTTGCACAAAGTTAATATACCATTTTTTACCCATTTTCAATGGGTAAATGGTATAACAAGTAAAGAAAGCTACAGTCGAGTGCACTCGACAGTAAGATACCATTTACCTTTCGCTGTTAACAACTAATTCTTAATATTAATTACTTTTATTCGGCGAATAACAACGCATCGCATATTTTCGTGGACAAATTCACATGCATTGACGCTAATGGCACATGCCGACTGCACACTGACTACACGACGACTGTGCGTGCGCAGTCGGCGTGCGCAGTCGGCGTCGGCGTCGGGCCTCTTCTGCTGTGAGCGAAACTTCTCGTGCCTATAACTTCTGTGTTTATTGTCCGATCGGATTTAAATTTATAGGGTTGGTCAATATTATTATTATCTACAATAATATTTAAAAAAAATTTCGGAAACTTTTCTACTTTTCCTATAATTTGATTTACCGATTTACAAAATCGAATTTTGGTGGTGGTAGGCGTGGCATCCAAAAGTTGAAAATCAAACATTCTCCGTAATGTTACCAGGCACCTTACTTCCAAATTTGGCGCTTCTAGCTTTTCTAGTGTTCTTTTAAACTATAAAAAAGTGTTTTTTAGAGGCGGTGGGCGTGGCATCCAAAAGTCTAAAATCCAACTTCTGCATAATGTTGCAAGACACCCTCCTACCAAATTTGGTGCGTTTATCTCTTTTCGTTATTGAATTATTTGAAAAAAATCGAAATTCGCATTTATCGATTTGCGGAGGCGGTGGGCGTGGCACATCAAGTTTGAAATAAACTTCTTGTGTGTATTGAATACACGCACACTCCCACCAAGTCTGGTGCCTCTAGCTCTTTTAATAGCTGAGATCTGTGTGTTCATACAGACGGACAGACGGACAGACAGACGGACATGACCAAATCGACTCGGCTATTGATGCTGATCAAGAATATATATACTTTGTATGGTCTGCCACGCCTCCTTCTGCCTGTTACATACATTTGCACAAAGTTAATATACCATTTTTTACCCATTTGCAATGGGTAAATGGTATAACAAGTGAAGAAAGCTGCAGTCGTGTGCACTCGACAGTAAGATACCATTTACCTTTAGCTGTTAAAAAAATAATTCTTATTATAAATTACTTTTATTCGCATCTTTTCGAAGTCAAATACACATGCATTAACGCTAATTTCACATGCCGACTGCGCGCTGACGACTGTGCGTGCGCAGTCGGCGTCGGGCCTTTGCTGCTGTAAGGGAAACTGCTCGTGCCTATAACTTCTGTGTTTATTGTCCGATCGGATTTAAATTAATAGGGTTGGTTGATATTATTATTATCTACAATAATACCAAAAAGAAATTCTGAAACTTTTCTACTTTTCTTATAATTTTATTTATCGACTTAAAAAATCGACTTTGGGGGCGGAGAGCATGGTATCCAAAATTGTAAAATCTGCATTATTTGTAATGTTACTAGGGATCTTAGTACTAAGTTTGGTGCTTCCGGCTTTTCTAGTGCCCTTATAATTTAAAAAAATCGTTTTATAGGGGCGGTGGGCGTGGCATCCTAAAGTCTAAAATCCAAACTCTGCATAATGTTGTAATACACCCTCCATCAAGTTTGAAATAAACTTCTTATGTGTATTGAATACACGCACACTCCCACTAGTTTTGTGCCTCCATCTCTTTTACTAGCTGAGATCTGTGTGTTCGGACAGACAGACATGACCAAATCGACTCGGCTATTGATGCTGATCAAGAATATATATACTTTGTATGGTCTGCCACGCCTCCTTCTGCCTGTTACATACATTTGCACAAAGTTAATATACCATTTTTTACCCATTTTCAATGGGTAAATGGTATAAAAAGCGATTACAAAAATGGAACTAACTTATAACAATTTTAAGTCTTAAAACGAAAGCTCGCTGCCGCTACCGCTGCTGCCGTTGCTGTTGACGATCCCGCGTTGGCGCTGGTTGCGCAAGTGTCCCATGATGGATATTATGCTGACACAGGGCACGTGTCACTCCCTGTTGCTTGCGATGCTGACCTAGGGCATGTGGCGGATGTTCTGCAGAATTTGCAGAGCTTGCAGATTTGGCTGAGTGCATTTCAGGTGTCGATGCATTCTGCAGACTTTGCAGAGCTTGCAGAATTGGCTGAGTGCATTTCAGGTGTCGATGCACTTAGCCACCTTCTGATGTGTCAACATTGTTGTCAAATCCTTCCCCTTTAAGCGCGGACGTCCTCGGACGCAATGTTGAAGCGTTTTCGCGTTCCATTGCTTGAAGTTTCGACTTTCTGTGCTTCTGTGACCTTCTGTAATTCTGGAGCGGATTTCAGCTTCCATACCCATATGGCCATTATGATAAATGTTATCACTAAGATACCAAAAAGTCCGAAACTGATGGAGTTTGCCTTGAAGCTCTCAGTTCTTAGAGTATCCAGTTTCCGAGTGTTATTGATGTTGATAACTTTCAGCATTTGTAGCGAAAGAACCTCTTCTGTTAACGTCTTTTCGGCCATTAATTGGAAAAGTGGGGGGTTGCCTCTGCGTATTTTGCTTCTATTGACTCGTACTTGTCTTCGTTGACGTAGACTGTGGAGTTAAGGAACTGTATTAGATAAGTTTCTTCTAGCTCTATTTCTTCTTTGTCGATTTTAATGTTGCCTTTAAAACTGTTGAGAAGGTTGGTGCCGGTCACTATCTCCTGATGATTTGGGATGTGTTGATTGTTGATGGCTTTGCAGTGTGGTTTTCTGTTCTGAAGTAGCGGTGCTATGCAGGAGTCGTTACTAAGATTAATAATATTATTTTTATTACAAATTGTCTTATCGCTAAATGTTTTGCATTCTTGTATTATGGCGTAAATAGTTTTGTTACAAATTATTATGTTTTCATAATTAAATTCATTTATTAAATTGTTTTGCTTAACTGCTTTAATTATCATAGAGTTACATGGTTGTGTTCCTACTACGGGTATGTTTAATATATAGAGCATACTATTGCCGTTTGTTGTTATCTTTATTTTAGCAAATTCAAGTAGTTCTTCTATATTGATAAACATTCCTTCTTCATTACTTAATATTTCTTCTATTTTATTTACTTCAATTTCTGATAATATAATTGAGTTTACAGCATTGGTTTTAGCCCAGCTTATTGCATTTACTAGATTGTTTAAGTCATTTTTTATACCATTTACCCATTGAAAATGGGTAAAAATGGTATATTAACTTTGTGAAAATGTATGTAACAGGCAGAAGGAGGCGTGGCAGACCATACAAAGTATATATATTCTTGATCAGCATCAATAGCCGAGTCGATTTGGTCATGTCCGTCTGTCTGTCCGTCTGTCCGGCTGTCCGTCTGTCCGTCTGTATGAACACACAGATCTCAGCTATTAAAAGAGCTAGAGGCACCAGACTTGGTGGGAGTGTGCGTGTATTCAATACACACAAGAAGTTTATTTCAAACTTGATGTGCCACGCCCACCGCCTCCGCAAATCGATAAATGCGTATTTCGATTTTTTCCAAATAATTCAATAACGAAAAGAGATAAACGCACCAAATTTGGTAGGAGGGTGTCTTGCAACATTATGCAGAAGTTGGATTTTAGAATTTTGGATGCCACGCCCACCGCCTCTAAAAAACACATTTTTATAGTTTAAAAGAACACTGGAAAAGCTAGAAGCACCAAATTTGGAAGTAAGGTGCCTGGTAACATTACGGAGAATGCGGAATTTCAACTTTTGGATGCCACGCCTACCGCCCCCAAAAATCGATTTTGTAAATCGGTAAATCAAATTATAGGAAAAGTAGAAAAGTTTCCGAAATTTTTTTTAGGTATTATTGTAGATAATAATAATATTGACCAACTCTATAAATTTAAATCCGATCGGACAATAAACACAGAAGTTATATGCACGAGAAGTTTCGCTCACAGCAGTAGAGGCCCGACGCCGACTGCGCACGCCGACTGCGCACGCACAGTCGTCGTGTAGTCAGTGTGCAGTCGGCATGTGCCATTAGCGTCAATGCATGTGAATTTGTCCTCGAAAATATGCGATGCCTTGTTATTCGCCGAATAAAAGTAATTAATATTAAGAATTACTTTTAAACAGCAAAAGGTAAATGGTATCTTACTGTCGAGTGCACTCGACTGTAGCTTTCTTCACTTGTTATTTATTATAACATTTACCCATTGAAAATGGGTAAAAAATGGTATATTAACTTTGTGCAAATGTATGTAACAGGCAGAAGGAGGCGTGGCAGACCATACAAAGTATATTTATTCTTGATCAGCATCAATAGCCGAGTCGATTTGGTCATGTCCGTCTGTCTGTCCGTCTGTCCGTCTGTATGAACACACAGATCTCAGCTATTAAAAGAGCTAGAGGCACCAGACTTGGTGGGAGTGTGCGTGTATTCAATACACACAAGAAGTTTATTTCAAACTTGATGTGCCACGCCCACCGCCTCCGCAAATCGATAAATGCGTATTTCGATTTATTCCAAATAATTCAATAACGAAAAGAGATAAACGCACCAAATTTGGTAGGAGGGTGTCTTGCAACATTATGCAGAAGTTGGATTTTAGACTTTTGGATGCCACGCCCACCGCCTCTAAAAAACACATTTTTATAGTTTAAAAGAACACTGGAAAAGCTAGAAGCACCAAATTTGGAAGTAAGGTGCCTGGTAACATTACGGAGAATGCGGAATTTCAACTTTTGGATGCCACGCCTACCGCCCCCAAAAATCGATTTTGTAAATCGGTAAATCAAATTATAGGAAAAGTAGAAAAGTTTCCGAAATTTTTTTTAGGTATTATTGTAGATAATAATAATATTGACCAACTCTATAAATTTAAATCCGATCGGACAATAAACACAGAAGTTATAGGCACGAGAAGTTTCGCTCACAGCAGTAGAGGCCCGACGCCGACTGCGCACGCCGACTGCGCACGCACAGTCGTCGTGTAGTCAGTGTGCAGTCGGCATGTGCCATTAGCGTCAATGCATGTGAATTTGTCCTCGAAAATATGCGATGCCTTGTTATTCGCCGAATAAAAGTAATTAATATTAAGAATTACTTTTAAACGGCAAAAGGTAAATGGTATCTTACTGTCGAGTGCACTCGACTGTAGCTTTCTTCACTTGTTATTTATTATAATATTTACCCATTGAAAATGGGTAAAAAATGGTATATTAACTTTGTGCAAATGTATGTAACAGGCAGAAGGAGGCGTGGCAGACCATACAAAGTATATTTATTCTTGATCAGCATCAATAGCCGAGTCGATTTGGTCATGTCCGTCTGTCCGTCTGTCCGTCTGTATGAACACACAGATCTCAGCTATTAAAAGAGCTAGAGGCACCAGACTTGGTGGGAGTGTGCGTGTATTCAATACACACAAGAAGTTTATTTCAAACTTGATGTGCCACGCCCACCGCCTCCGCAAATCGATAAATGCGTATTTCGATTTTTTCCAAATAATTCAATAACGAAAAGAGATAAACGCACCAAATTTGGTAGGAGGGTGTCTTGCAACATTATGCAGAAGTTGGATTTTAGACTTTTGGATGCCACGCCCACCGCCTCTAAAAAACACATTTTTATAGTTTAAAAGAACACTGGAAAAGCTAGAAGCACCAAATTTGGAAGTAAGGTGCCTGGTAACATTACGGAGAATGCGGAATTTCAACTTTTGGATGCCACGCCTACCGCCCTCAAAAATCGATTTTGTAAATCGGTAAATCAAATTATAGAAAAAGTAGAAAAGTTTCCGAAATTTTTTTTAGGTATTATTGTAGATAATAATAATATTGACCAACCCTATAAATTTAAATCCGATCGGACAATAAACACAGAAGTTATAGGCACGAGAAGTTTCGCTCACAGCAGTAGAGGCCCGGCGCCGACTGCGCACGCCGACTGCGCACGCACAGTCGTCGTGTAGTCAGTGTGCAGTCGGCATGTGCCATTAGCAGTCGGCATGTGCCATTAGATAAGAGATATCTTCTTTCTGTTTTTTGCTGATGGTTATATTCTTTTACTGTTTTAAAGATCAAGTCCTCAAAAGTGGCTGTAGAATCGTCTCGTTTAAGACACCTCAAGATTTCGGTCATAGTTGAATGAAATCTTTCTATTTGACCGTTGCTTGTGGAAGCATACGGTTGGGTCGTGAAAACTTCTACTTTAAGTTGTTCCTTTAATAAGAACTTGATTGATGCTGCGTTTAGAGCCTTTTCGTTGTCCATGACGACTAACTTTGGCATGCCAAATGCCATCATTACATCCCGTAGGGGCGTTTTTAGATCTTCTGAAGCTCTTGATTTTACTATTTTAATCTGAGCATATTTTGAAAATTCATCTATGGCCGTGAGTACTAAAGTTTTCTGAGTAATGTATAAATCTATATGGATAATTTCTCCAGGGTATGTAGGTATTGGAGTTGGTTGAATTTCCCCATGTTGAGGATGCCTATCATACTTAGAAAGTTTATAAGTTTGGCATTGCTTTGCGACAGCCATTACCTTCTTTGTTAAACCAGGGAAAAAAATTTGCTGAGGATTCGGATTTTGTTTTCGATTGGGTTTCTATGAGCTCGAACGTGCTCTTTGACGATTATCTCATTCTGGTCAGATTCTAAAAGAATATCCTCTACCTGGGTTTGTGTGTATCTTACTTTATAACTACTGAAATGAAAAGGGTAAATATTTTGAATTTTTCCCATTATTCTTTCAGAAGTAAGCAAACCGTTTACAATCTTTGGGTCAAGCCTTTCTTTTAAGATTTTTATCAGGTCTTCTTCAGAATACTCACTTTTCTTTACAGTATGTCGATGATACTGTGGAAATGGTAATTCAAATTCATAAGATTCCTTATCTGAAGTCAGTAATAATAATTGGTTTTTGCGCCTATTGCGTAATTTGAAGCATCTGTTGTGAGCTGAAATTCTTTCGTGAAATCTGGGTATGCAAGAGTTACGTCTTGCGAAACTAAAGTTTTCTTAATTTTTTCGAATGCGTTTTTACAATTCTGGTCGAAGACTATGTTTATTTTATGAGAGATATTTTTTGAAGAACGACCATTATCTGCTCTGAGTGGGGTTGTGAGTGACTTTGCTAATTTGGCGTAGACGCGAATAAAACGTCTGTAATAACTTGATAGCCCTAGAAAGGATCTCAAGTCCTTTAAGGTCTTTGGTACCGGAAAATTATTAATAGCCTTGACTTTTTCTTTGATTGTTTTACCCCGTTATTAGAAATAGTGAAACCTAGGAAATCAACTTCATTTCTGAAGAATTCATACTTATCGATTTGTACTTTCATATTTGCTTTGGCTAAAGTGGAGAATACTTTATCGAGATCTTGGGTGTGTTCATATTTAGATTTGCTACAAATTATTATATCATCGATATAGACATAGCATCTCGTTCCGATATGTTCTCGTAAGATGTCATCGAGAGCTCTTTGGAAAATAGATGGGGAGTTCTTTAAGCCAAACGGCAGTCGAGTGAATTCGAACTTTCCACCGTTTACTGAAAACGCTGTTTTCTCTATATCCTTCGCATTAAGCGGGATCTGGTGAAAACCGCTTTTCAGATCGAGCACTGTAAAATATTTATTTCTACCCAATTGGGCGATGATTTCGCCAATCTCAGGAATTGGGTATCGATCTGATATTGTTATAGCATTAAGTTTTCTATAATCTATAACAAGTCTATATTTCTTTTCACCAGATGAATCTGCTTTTTTGGGTACTATCCATACTGGGGCATTATAAGGTGACCGTGAAGGTCTTATTATGCCATCATCGAGCAACTGATTGATTTGTTTCTCGACTTCTGGTCTTAGAGAGGCTGGGTATGGTGCGGTGGTGCGGTGGTGTTCGTTAATTTTTCGTCAGGTTCTGAAAAAAATTCGGTATGTTTTATTACTATCTGATTGAGTATGTCTTTTTGACATACTGTCATGTGTTCTGTTCGGATTTTAATTTGATATACTGTCTGGGTTGCCAACTGCTTTATCTTTACTTTATAATTACCTTTTATAACAAGAATATCATTCTTTACGTCGATCACCGCATCGAGTTTTTTTTAGTGTATCATTACCCAAGATACCATGGAATGTTTTAAGAGTGGGTAATAAATTTGTCTGAATGTAATTTTGGTTGGAACCGGTGTCAATTAGAAATTTGAAAATTTCCTCGTCCCTCGTAGCACAATTGAAATAAGGCAACGAGGAACGAGTCTAAAAAATGGATATCGGAAGTATCGATTGTCTCTAAAACATGGCCCTCATTGGTCTGATCGTCCTCTTCATATGGATTAATTGATCCATTGTAGCATGCGCACATAGCGTATGTATAAATACATAAATACAAATACATTGTAACACTTTGTTGCAATGTTTATATAAACATAGGAACCAAGCATATTCCAAGTGCGATGCAATATGATCGTACCAATATGCCTGGGAACCAAGTAACTGCAGCGTCGGCATATTTCATGTAAGCGACGGCTGAAGTAAACATTCTCTCTCGCGCTCACGCTGTCTCCAGCGTCGAGCATATACATATATCTATTATATAAAAATGAATCGCAAAATGTGTTGGTAAGCGCATAACTCAACAACGCCTGAACCAATTTGGCCAAATTTTTTTTTAAATTGTTCGTTGAAGTTCAAGGTTTGTGGAAACGGCAAGAAAAATTAGAATTATTGCTGGGAAAACCGTTAAAATGACCATTTTCTTTTTCCCATACAAATTTTCCGGGCCACTTCAAGTAACCTTTCAAGAACACGTCAAAGTAAAACACACCTAAACACATTATTTGTAATACATAAACAGTCTACTTTTGCTCACCTAGCAGCAAGGTAGTTTTATTTATTTTAAAAATTAAAAATAAAAATTTAAAATCCCTCGACCACTAACCTGCGCGTTTCTTTTGCATTAGATTCGATGTTGTTATCTACTTTTTATGACTTCAAGTCATATCAAAATAAAAAAAAAAAAAAAGGCTTTTGTATTAGTTTCGATGTTGATAATCAAAATTAAAAAAAAAATGTCTTTTGTATTAGTTTCGATGTTGACATATATTTTTCATGACTTCAAGTCATATCAAAATTAAAAAAAAAAAAAATTGTTTGCCACCAAAACAACTGAGTTTGCTTTTGTCATGGATGGTTTTTTTATGGTTATAAATAAGAATTATTGCTGGATAAACCCTAAATAATGGCGATTTTCTTTTTCCCATAAAAATTTTCCCGGCCACTTCAAGGAACCTTCGACGAACACGTCAAAGTAAAACACACCTATACACATTATTTGAAATACATTAATAGTCTACTTTTGTTTGGTGGCTGACTTTTTTTTTTAAATTTAGATATGACTTGAAATCATAAAGTAGATAACATCGAAACTAAATAAAAAAAAAAAAAAAAAATTTTAAAATAAATAAAACTACCTAGCTGGTCGGTGAACAAAAGTAGACTATTTATGTATTTCAAATAATGTATATAGATTTGTTTTACTTTGACGTGTTCGTCAATGGCAGACACATATTTGAAATACATAAATAGTCTACTTTTGCTCACCTAGCAGCAAGGTACTTTTATTTATTTTAAAATCCCTCGGCCACTAACCAGCGCGTTTCTTTTGTAATAGTTTCGATGTTATCAACTTTTTATGACAAAAGCAAACTCAGTACACATGTCACCTATAAGACGATGTAATTTAGGAAGAAGAACCAGAAATGCTACAAACCAAGCTAATTACAGATTTAATCGAACTTCGCAAGAGCATGACGAGGAAAATGAACGAGAAAGAATTCGGATATCACAAACGCGTGAAGAAAAGAATTGGGAGAGGGACTGGGAGAGGGAGAAGGATTGGAAGAGGGATTGGAAGAGGGACTGGGAGAAGGATTGGGAGAGGGACTGGCAAAGCGACTGGCAAAGCGACTGGGAGAGGGACTGGGAGAGGGACTGGGAGAGGGACTGGGAGAGGGACTGTGAGAGGGACTGTGAGAGGGACTGTGAGAGGGACTGTGAGAGGGACTGGGGGAGGGACTGGGAGAGGGACTGGGAGAGGGACTGGGAGAGGGACTGTGAGAGGGACTGGGAGAGGGACTGGGAGAGGGACTGGGAGAGGGACTGGGAGAGGGACTGGGAGAGGGACTGGGAGAGGGACTGGGAGAGGGACTGGGAGAGCAACTGGGAGAGCAACTGGGAAAAGAATTGGGAGAGGGACTGGGAGAGGGACTGGGAAAGGGACTAGAAGAGGGACTGGGAGAACGACTGGAAGAAATATAGCCATCTGGTGGCGAAACGGAGTTCGCCGGGTTTGCTAGTAATATATATATATAAGCTTACACATAAGAACGGCGCTGCGCTGCCTGCGCAGCTACGCGACTTTAAGCTAAGACAATTATATGCTTAGCATTTAAGATTCATTCGAAATAAAGACATTCAACGAGCAACAGTGTGCGTTTTGCCTCTTTATGAAAACCAAATATTATATGGCGACCGTGACTTAGTCCAGGAGGACTAGACACGAAACGGCAGACGGCGACAACGACGACCGCTACGCTGGTGTCGACAAACAAACGCATCGCCAAGCGCAGCTCCCTGGTGGGCAGTGGTGCTGTGAAGCGTTCGAAGACCATAGCCGCCAGTTCCAATGATCTACTCGAATCGACAACGGAATCAACGACGACCACGGCCACTGCACAACTCGCTCCGACACAGATAACCGTTCAGACCACGACTGTCGTGCCCAGCGACACGAAGGTACACCAAGTGCGCCAGCAGCAGCAGCAACAACAACAGCAGCAACGGTATCAACAGCAGCAACGGCGGCAACGGCAGCAACGGCAGCAACGGCAGCAACGGCAGCAACGCATAAAATACAGATGCCCAAATTAAAGAAAGTCTGCCCGAACGACTGCGAGGGACCGCTCTATTCGCCTCATTGCGAATACACCTGTGCAGCCAGCACCGGTGCCCCATCAAAGTGACAACCTGTGCAGCCAGCACCGGTCCCGCCTGACGCAGCAAGTCAGGCCAATCAACAACCTGTGCAGCCAGCACAGGTACCGTCGGGCGTATCAAGCCCGACCCAAAAGGGGACCCTACAGCGCTACCAAGAGCGCATTATAATTATAAGTTGCACTGCGCTGCAAAATTTTTTCATATGACATGCACTGCGATGCATATTATACCATTTACCCATTGGAAATGGGTTAAAAATGGTATATTAACTTTGTGCAAATGTATGTAACAGGCAGAAGGAGGCATGTCAGACCATACAAAGTATATATATTCTTGATCAGCATCAATAGCCGAGTCGATTTGGTCATGTCCGTCTGTCTGTCCGTCTGTCCGGCTGTCCGTCTGTCCGTCTGTATGAACACACAGATCTCAGCTATTAAAAGAGCTAGAGGCACCAGACTTGGTGGGAGTGTGCGTGTATTCAATACACACAAGAAGTTTATTTCAAACTTGATGTGCCACGCCCACCGCCTCCGCAAATCGATAAACGCGTATTTCGATTTTTTCCAAATAATTCAATAACGAAAAGAGATAAACGCACTAAATTTGGTAGGAGGTTGTCTTGCAACATTATGCAGAAGTTGGATTTTAGAGTTTTGGATGCCACGCCCACCGCCTCTAAAAAACACATTTTTATAGTTTAAAAGAAAACTAGAAAAGCTAGAAGCACCAAGTTTGGAAGTAAGGTGCCTGGTAACATTACGGAGAATGCGGAATTTCAACTTTTGGATGCCACGCCTACCGCCCCCAAAAATCGATTTTGTAAATCGGTAAATCAAATTATAGGAAAAGTAGAAAAGTTTCCGAAATTTTTTTTAGGTATTATTGTAGATAATAATAATATTGACCAACTCTATAAATTTAAATCCGATCGGACAATAAACACAGAAGTTATAGGCACGAGAAGTTTCGCTCACAGCAGTAGAGGCCCGACGCCGATGCCGACGCCGACTGCGCACGCCGACTGCGCACGCACAGTCGTCGTGTAGTCAGTGTGCAGTCGGCATGTGCCATTAGCGTCAATGCATGTGAATTTGTCCTCGAAAATATGCGATGCGTTGTTATTCGCCGAATAAAAGTAATTAATATTAAGAATTACTTTTAAACAGCGAAAGGTAAATGGTATCTTACTGTCGAAAGGACTCGACTGTAGCTTTCTTCACTTGTTTTTTTTTATAATTTAAAAAACAATTGTAAAATTGAGCGACATTAAAGTTGCCCGATTAGCGTGTGGCCTGAAAACCACACAAAAAACTAGGCAGGAAAAATTATATACAAATTAAAAAAAAAAAGAATCTAAAAAAAAGAGGAGTTTAAAAAAATAATAAAAAAAAAAATTTTTTTTTTTCAAAAAAATTTAATTATAATATATATATATAGCATTGCTTATGAAAACCAAAGAAATAAGCAATGCTATAGAAACAAGTAATAAAAATATCCTAGAAGAAAAATTATACGAAACTCTAAAAGTACCGATTTTTAAAATGGGTTTAATTGACACAAAAACAGTGGACTCCACTGCAAATGTTATTAATAAAATAGAAAACCCAGATTTAACAATCGTTTCAACTCTACTGATAATAATTGTTATTCTTATGCTCACAAATGCATTGCTAAAGGTATATAAAGTACACAATAAGTGTCTTAAAAAGAAATACCAGAGCAGAGCAAATGATCTTGATAAGATCTAAATCAAGAAAAACAATTATTATCAGTATGGTAAAACAAAGAATACATAGGAGATTTAAAAAAAAAAAGATCAAAGGAAAGATGAAATATATATAGTAGCATATCTACACCCACATATCTACCACATAAACACATACACTCTACGCATTTGTCACAGTAAACAGAGAACCCTAAAATATCAGCCCCTACGAGAGGCCAACTAATGTAAACATCTCCTCAATTATCGGCTCCTATGAGTGGCCAGCTAATGTAAAGATTTCCTTGCGTTATAATCTAAATCTACTTAATATATTAGAGATGCAGATCAAAACAAAATCGCTCTCATACCCATTTCTCTCACGAGTGGCCACTTAACGTAAACATAAACATCGAGGAGCCACTTAAAGTAAACATAAACAAATGCCCCAATACTGTAAAATCGCAGACGCAGCTCAAACCAAGATCGCTCTCATTTTTGACACTCTCAATTTCTGAATTGCGTTCTCTCTCCCAATCGAAGGTTTGCCAAGCGTCAGCGTAGTTTCTAAGTTTGAGTTTTAAGTTGGACCTTGTAAAGAGAAGACGTATCTCTCCCAATTCGCGATCATACCATTTTGAAAATAAAGAATTATATTTTTTTGACAAAGTGCTGTTCGAGAATTGTTATTGGCGCAGCCGGTAGGATCAATAAGTGACTAATATCGGAAAGTATCGGTGAAAGACCTGACTCTCACATTGTCAAAAGGGTCTAGTGATATAAACGTTCGAGAATAATAGTTCACTATAAATTGATCCGCCAAAGAACTACGTGCATTCGCGAAGTGTACTCAGTCAAGTCGATTAAGAACTTAGTACTGTACACAATGAGTTAAAACGTATAAAGTGCATAACAGATATTGAAAGCTAAGTCAACTACGAACTCTAGTTTCATATCAAGTGCAAACTTAAACTTTAGCAACACGCTATCGAAGCTCAGGTTGCAAGGTTTACGAGTGACTGTGAAATATTAAAAAAAAAAAAAAATAATAAAATCTTTGTAAAAACCCGTTTAATCCAAGTATCGTAAAAGTTAGTGCCTTTGATCGAACACAAAGGTTACTAAAAAATAAAAACCTTAGTTCTCCCCCACCAGTGGTAAGAGACGAGGTATAAATTAACAAAACTAAATTAACAAACTAAATTCCAAAATAAATAAACTGTTAAATTTGTGAAAATTTTTTTATAAAAAAAAAGAAACAATTGAACAAAATCAACATGACGGAACCAGTGGTACTACTATCGGAAAACCACCTTAATCAAGCCCTGAGCCAGATCAGGCAAGTGCCGCAATTTGGAGGCAACACCCTCGAACTCAGCCCATTTATTAGAAGGATGGATTTCATTCTGGAGTTGTATCATACAACATGCATACGCCAGTCAAGCGTATTCTTCAGCGCCATCGAGATGCAGCTTTGTGGAGATGCCCAGAGGGTATCGCAATTGTCAGCAGCCAGATGCTGGAGAGACTTAAGGAACGCTCTCATCAACGAATATAAAACCCAGACGCCTTGTGAGGAACTTCTCAGACGACTATATAACACCCCTTTTCCTGGGTGTATACGTAAGTTTGTTGAGGACATCGAATCCAAATCATTCATAATTTTAAATAAGTTAGCCTTAGAAAATAATACCGCGAATACTATTCTATACACAAACGCTCTAAACAATACTGTCAAAGATGTAATTATGAAAAAATTGCCAGATAGATTATTCATGACATTGGCTAGGTATGATATTACCAATGCTAGTAAGTTAAAATGCGTAGCGCAACAAGAAGGTTGCTACGAAACATTTTATCCAAGTCCAAATGTAGATAAAAGAAATTATCAATCCAAAAAAAATACTAACAATACTAATAATCAACAAAATTACAAACCAAAACCAATACAAAAATCAGTACAACCAACAGGCTAGTACATCGCAGGGCCAATATAAGCCACATTATGATAACAATGAAACTTTATACGAAAATCATCCATTATATCAGGCAACGAAACAGGAATTTCAGGAGAACTTAAACTACAATCAGAATAAGAATCCTTTCAATAATCAATTACAGCAGAATAGGACTAATGTACCCAGTAAACCAATAAAAAGAAATCGTGAAAGTACAAGTGGCCATATGAGAATGGACACGGAAAATTTTCATCAGCAAGCCTCGGACACAAAACCAGAAATGGAAACCCCTACATACGAATCATCATGAATGATGAAAAGTTTCGCTGTGTTTTAGACACAGGCTCTTCCATTAATCTAATTAAAGAGAATTACTTTCATTTTCCGATCAGAAATATACCCCTAAAAGTTCACACCATAAATGGTAATATTCACTTAAATGAAGCCGTGGCTTACCGCGCAAGTAAGCTTTGTCCGACCGAACAAACATTTTGGGTCCATAATTTTTCCGATAGATATGACATGCTCCTAGGAAGAGAATATCTCGAAGCATGTAATGCAATTATTGATTATGAATCACAAGTGGTTAATTTAAATGGTTATCAATTTAGAATGAGATATAATTATAATGATTTCGGGAAAGGAGAAGCAGAAATTGATTGCTGCGATCCCCCACTTACAACAGATACAATATTTAACTTTGCAATAAATAATGAGTTGCAAGAAACTAATAAGTTTAGATTAGAACACCTTAATGACGAGGAAAAAGATAAACTAAAAAGAATTTTATATGAATTTAGTGACTTGCAGTATAAAGAAAGTGACAATTTGACTTTCACTAGTACTATCAAGCATGTTATTCATACAAAAACAGAACAAGCGGTTTATAGAAAACCATATAAATATCCTCAATCTTACGATCAAGAAGTTGATTTGCAAATAAAAGATATGCTCAAACAGGGTATAATTCGAAAGTCGAATTCCCCTTATTGCTCACCTATTTGGATAGTACCAAAAAAGGGTGATGCATCAGGAACAAAAAAGTTCCGTATCGTAATTGACTATCGTAATTTAAATGAAGTTACGGTAGATGACAAATACCCAATCCCGGTAATGGATGAAATATTAGACAAACTAGGTAGATGTCAATACTTCACCACTATTGACCTCGCGAAAGGTTTTCACCAAATACAAATGGATGAAAATTCTATTCCAAAGACAGCGTTTTCTACCAAAAATGGCCATTACGAATACACTCGAATGCCCTTTGGATTGAAAAATGCTCCTGCTACCTTTCAAAGGTGCATGAACAATCTCTTAGAAGATTTGATCTACAAGAATTGTTTGGTCTATATGGACGATATTATTGTATACTCCACTTCATTGGAGGAACATGTACTATCTTTGCGCAAGGTATTTGAAAAATTACGAGAAGCCAATCTCAAGCTTCAACTCGACAAATGCGAGTTCATGAAGAAGGAAACAGAATTCCTTGGACATATTATAACAACAACCGGTATAAAACCAAATCCACTCAAAATACAGGCAATACAAAATTTTCCAATACCCAAATCCCCAAAAGAAATAAAATCATTTCTAGGTCTTTGTGGTTTTTATAGAAAATTTATCCCAAATTTTGCTAAAACAGCAAAACCAATGACAAGCAAACTAAAAAAAGGCGTAACATTAAATATAAAAGACCATGACTATATACAAGCGTTCGAAAAACTTAAATTACTAATAATGTCCGATCCAATACTTATATACCCAGATTTCGAAAAGCCATTTTCCTTAACAACAGATGCGAGTAATATACATAGCTATAGGAGCAGTATTATCACAAAATCATAAACCAATTTGCTATGCTAGCAGAACCCTTAATGAACACGAAATCAATTATTCAGCAATAGGAAAAGAACTCTTAGCTATTGTTTGGGCCACCAAATATTTCAGGTCCTATCTTTTTGGCAGAAAATTTCTGATCTTAAGTGATCACAGGCCTCTAGTATGGCTCAATAATATTAAAGAGCCAAATATGAAATTACAGCGTTGGAAAATCAAACTAAACGAGTTTGATTACGAAATAAAATATTTGCCAGGTAAAGAGAACCATGTGGCAGACGCCTTATCTAGAATAAGAGTAGAGGAAGCTTATTTAGGAGAGACTTCCAGTAATTCAACTACAATATCAACAGTAGCTACAGTGCATAGTGCACAAGAAGATAATCAAAGTTACTTTTCAATAACAGAAAGACCACTTAATTATTATAACAGACAATTAGAATTTATAAGAGGAGATTCAAATGGAATCGAAACAATAAATTACTTTCATAAAAGAAAAATCATAATAACGTATAAAGAAATGACAATCGAGTACGCAAAACAATTAATAATCGAATACTTATCTACCAAGAAAAGCGTAATATATTTCCCAATTGATACAGACTTTTTAATTTTTCAAAGAGCATATGTTGAAATTATTAATCCAAATAACTCAACTAAAACGATGAAAAATAGTAGTAAATTGATAGACATTAATACATACGCAGAATTATTAAAACACACAGAGAACTCTTACATCCAGGAATAGAAAAACAAACAGAATTGTTTAAAGAAAAATATTATTTTCCCGATCATCAAAAATTAATTCAAAATTTTATTAACGAATGCGAAGTGTGCAACATCGCAAAAACAGAACACAGAAATACCAAGCTAGAATTACAAACAACCCCAGAAATTTTCAATCCAAGAGAAAAATATGTCATCGATTTCTATATGATAGATAATAAACAATATTTATCTTGTATAGATATTTATTCAAAATTTGCCACTTTAGTAGAAATAAACAGTAGAGATTGGTTAGAAGCAAAAATAGCATTACTCAAAGTTTTCAATGAAATGGGTAAACCAAATCAAATTAAAGCGGACAAAGATTCAGCTTTCATGTGTGCAGCATTGCAACTTTGGTTAAAATCTGAAAATGTCGTTATTGATATAACAACAACCAAAAATGGAATTTCTGATGTTGAGAGATTTCATAAAACAGTAAACGAAAAATTAAGAATTATAAACAGTGAAACAGACATAGAAAATAAGCTAACAAAATTTGAAACCATTCTTTATGTTTATAATCATAGAACAAAACATAATACTACAGGCAGAACTCCTGCAGATATTTTCCTCTTCGCGGGAACCCCAAAATATAATACACAATCAGAAAAAATTGATAAAATAGGAAAACTGAATAAATCACGAAATAAATTTGAAATTGATACTAGATATCGACAAGCTCCACTAATAAAGTTAAAAACGACCAATCCGTTCAAAAAGACAGGAAAGATAACAAAAATAGATGATAATCATTACGAAGAAGTTAACAGGGGAAGAAAAATAATACATTATAAGTCTAAATATAAGAGAGCAAAGAAAATTAACAAAAATAAATACGATAATTCCAGGTGCATGCCGAATGAAAATCAAACCTAACCTGTTGATCAACATTATCGACATCATATTAATTTTAATACTTTTGGCAAAACTTACAAGTGGCCAAAATATGGAAATCAATCCCGTTCAAGCCAAGAATGGTTATTTAATATTCAAAACAGGAACCTTGAACTTACCAATTAATTATGAATATCATTGTTTAACCGTCAATCTAACAAAAACTGAAATAACATATACTAATTTAATGAAACAATCAGAAGAATTTTCAGGTCTAAAACAAATTGCCTATTTAACAGAAAAATTGAACAGAGAAATGAATGGAATCAGAATTGCAAAACGTAGTAGAAGAGGTCTTATGAATTTCATAGGCACAACATACAAATATCTATTTGGAACACTAGATGAACAAGATAAAGAAGAATTAATGAATAAAATTGAAAATTTATCACAAAACACAATTCAAGTTAACGAACTTAATACAATAATAGATGCAGTAAATAAAGGCATTGAAAGAATAAATCATTTAAGCTTAGCAAATGAAGCAGACGAAAGGCTAGCAATACTTATTTTCAATCTACAGGAATTCACCGAATACATAGAAGACATAGAACTAGGCATGCAACTTACTAGATTAGGCATCTTTAACCCTAAACTACTTAAGCATGACACCTTAACACACGTTAATTCAGAGAAACTACTAATAATAAAAACTTCTACTTGGTTACAAACCAATACTAATCAAATATTGATAATTTCTCATATCCCAAGAGACATTATGGAAACTCCTATATTTAAAATCTTGCCTTACCCAAATGAATTTAACAACATATTATCAGAACCCTTAGAGGACAAATATTATGTTCAGTTTAATCAAGTATTCTCATTTAATACAAAAGAAAAAATTACAAATAAATGCATTATAGGAATATTAAACCAAGCCAATGTCGAATGCAGATTTACAAAAATGTATAAAAAACATGAAACAAACTATATAGAACCAAATATTATAATTACTTGGAATCTACCGAAAACAATTTTAAATCAATCATGTATAAATAAAACAATAGTTGTCGAAGGGAATAAATTCATAAAAGCAATTAATTGTGCAGTACAAATCGAAGAAATTCAAATAACAAATACTATAATAGATTATACCCAAACTATTTATGTAAACAATAATGTAACAATGTTAGAGTCAATATCAAAAATTGAAGCAAAAGATATAATAGAAATACATACAAGAAAAAATCATACATTTCAAATTATAATCCTTACTATTTTAATTGTAATAATTATAATTTTAATGTTTTACTTCATTTATAAATTTAAGAGCATTCCGAAAAACATTGTAATTAAATTTAAAAATCAACAGAAAAACAATATTAAGAACTCAGAAAATATAACAGAATTAAACAATATTGCATCAAACGAAAATACCCTACAATTAAATGAAAATATTATACAAACTAATATACCCACTCACATATACCCTAATGTGCCCGCCTGAGGACAGGCTCTTTTCTAATGGATGGGGAAGTAGCATATCTACACCCACATATCTACCACATAAACACATACACTCTACGCATTTGTCACAGTAAACAGAGAACCCTAAAATATCAGCCCCTACGAGAGGCCAACTAATGTAAACATCTCCTCAATTATCGGCTCCCATGAGTGGCCAGCTAATGTAAAGATTTCCTTGCGTTATAATCTAAATCTACTTAATATATTAGAGATGCAGATCAAAACAAAATCGCTCTCATACCCATTTCTCTCACGAGTGGCCACTTAACGTAAACATAAACATCGAGGAGCCACTTAAAGTAAACATAAACAAATGCCCCAATACTGTAAAATCGCAGACGCAGCTCAAACCAAGATCGCTCTCATTTTTGACACTCTCAATTTCTGAATTGCGTTCTCTCTCCCAATCGAAGGTTTGCCAAGCGTCAGCGTAGTTTCTAAGTTGAGTTTTAAGTTGGACCTTGTAAAGAGAAGACGTATCTCTACCAATTCGCGATCATACCATTTTGAAAATAAAGAATTATATTTTTTTGACAAAGTGCTGTTCGAGAATTGTTATTATATATAAAAAAAAAAATGATGAACAAATGCAAATTTTGTTGATTTAGCCGATAAATATTTTAACAAGCATAATAATTAAAATCTCTTAGCATAATGAAAATAGATGTATACCTAAATGAGGTATATACAAAAGACCCAGAATTCAGAGTACGCGCATTAAACGTACTGCACAAACATAGAGACTATATGTCAATATATGAATTCGAGAACGAATACATGAAGACATACAGTACATGGTTTAGCCCCTTGTTCAATCTCGATAATACATTAAAAGGCATGATATTAAATACACTGCCATATGTATCCATCAAGATAGTGAAGGAATACCATCCGGTATTGGGCGAATGCACCATTACAATGGTAAAACTTCATAGATAGGAACTATGGAATGGATTGAATTAGCGAAGCGAATAAACGATTTTAAAGACAAATTCGAAAAATCCTATAAGTGTGTTAATAAGAACGCACCTATAAGAATAGAAACGCTAATTAACCATATAAATACAGTTGTACTAAACTACAACAACATAGTTCAACTCTACCTAGACAAGGAAAAGAGGCTCACAGACCAGCACATAAAGCAATGTCAAATAATAATAAAATCACTTGGGACTAGAATATTAAATATAAGCAAAAGACATAATATAATAATAAACATCCCAAGAGATTTAAATTTAATGGCAACTTTTGATTCAGATCAGCTTCAAGATTTGAATGAGTCCAAGCCAGCCCTAATTGACATTGAAGCTGAAAGTGACATTGAATCATTAGAAACATCTGAACCAACCATGACTAACCAAGCGGCTTTAGATCGCGAATATGTGAGACAAATATCGTCCACTATTCCTGAATTCGACGGCAAAAAGTTATCATTGGCCAGATTTCTGACGGCTCTAAGACTCGTCGAACGTACTAAAGGTACACAGGAAGACTTAGCCGTAGAGGTCATCAAATCCAAGATAACTAGCCCTATTTTGTACAAAGTACAAAATGAAACCACTATTATTGGTATCATAGCGAAACTTAATACCAACATCAAAGGCGAATCTACTGATGTTATCAAGGCCAAGCTGCAACATAAAGCAAAAAGGCAAGTCGGCCTCGCAATATACAGCTGAAATTGACAGTCTGCGTAAGCAACTCGAAGCAGCATATATTGACGATGGCCTAGACTATGATAACGCTGAAAAATTCGCCGCAAAGGAATCAATTTCAGCCATGACTAAAAATTGCGAATATGAGAAGCTTCGCATAATACTGGAAGCCGGCAATTTTAACAATTTCAATGATGCTATGGGAAAATACAT
Source organism: Zaprionus bogoriensis (assembly GCA_035046045.1). NCBI lineage: Eukaryota > Metazoa > Arthropoda > Insecta > Diptera > Drosophilidae > Zaprionus > Zaprionus bogoriensis. Next base: position 25,845 of record JAWNOI010000155.1, read on the forward strand.
CCAATGTAGCACAGAAATGACCGGAAGCTCAAGTACAATATTGTACTCTAGAGGCAGAAACGGTCGTGGAAATTACAACCGTGACTACCAAAGAGGTAGAGGCAATGGCCGCGATAATGGTAATTTCCACTACAATAACAATGCCAACGGCAGGGGAAATTTCAGAGGAAATCCCCGAGGTGGCAACCGAGGTAGAAACCGAGGTGGCCACCAAAACAATAACAATACAAACAATATCCGAGTAACTCAAGGTAACTCGGAAAACCAGCAGAACCCCTCAGATACTCAAAACTAATAATACTCAATTAAGACCATCAACCTTAACCTAAGCATATTTGTAAAAATTAGTAATGAAAGAACAGGTAAACAATTTACACTGTTGGTTGACACTGGTGCGGATATATCTATATTAAAAGAAAATATAGACATATTCGATAACGTAAACGAAAACGTTACTACCCAAATAACGGGAATTGGCGAAGGCATAACTTTTTCAAGAGGCTTGGCCTCTGTAGAACTCATTACTGGTAAATATATAATACCACACGACTTCCATTTAGTCGATCAAAGTTTCCCAATACCTAGTGATGGCATACTAGGCATAGATTTTATTAAACAACACAATTGCCAATTAGATTTCACTCAAAGTGGCGACTCACTCATTCTTCGTCCAACTAACTTAAAATATCCGATTAAATTGCAAATTCTTCATACTTGTGACAATAATGCGACAGTATTACCAGCACGTTCCGAAGTTATCCGAGAAATACAAATTCCATCAGCAGAAAATCAAATGCTGATATTAAATCAAGAGATTGATGAAGGAATTTATATCGCAAATACGATATCCAACCACAAGTACACTTATGTCCGAATTTTGAATACAACAAATAATACTAAAATCATAAATTTAAATAAAGTAAAATATGAAACTTTAAACGATTACGAAATAATAAAAGAAACTAACACAGCAAGAGACAATTTATTTATGAAAAAATTAACTAAAAACTTTCCGCCTTTATTTAAAAGCCAATTAAAAGATTTATGCACCAGATACACAGACATATTCGGACTAGAAACCGAATCAATAACTACTAATAATTTTTACAAGCAAAAGCTTAGATTAAAGGATGATGAGCCAGTTTATATAAAAAACTATAGAAACCCTCAAAGCCAAGTAGAAGAAATTCAAGTCCAAGTTCAAAAGTTAATTGACAATAAAATAGTCGAACCGTCTGTATCACCTTATAACAGCCCACTTCTGTTAGTTCCGAAGAAATCTCTTCCAGATTCTGACAAGAAAAAATGGCGATTAGTAATTGACTATCGTCAAATTAATAAAAAACTGTTGTCGGATAAATTCCCGCTCCCTAGAATTGATGACATTCTGGATCAACTAGGAAGAGCAAAATACTTTTCATGTCTTGACTTAATGTCAGGATTTCACCAAATTGAACTCGAAAAAAGTTCAAGAGATATAACGTCTTTCTCAACGAGCAATGGCTCGTATCGCTTCACGCGATTGCCATTCGGCTTAAAAATAGCGCCAAATTCTTTCCAGAGAATGATGACTATAGCATTTTCCGGATTAGAACCTTCTCAAGCTTTCCTTTATATGGATGATTTAATAGTCATTGGTTGTTCCGAAACACATATGCTCAAAAACTTAACTGATGTTTTTGAGAAATGTAGGAAATACAATCTTAAATTACATCCTGAAAAATGTTCATTTTGCATGCATGAAGTCACATTTTTGGGACACAAATGCACGGATAAAGGAATCTTGCCTGACGACAAAAAATACGACGTCATTAAAAATTACCCAGTCCCACATGATGCGGACAGCGCTAGACGATTCGTTGCATTTTGCAACTACTATAGACGTTTTATTAAAAATTTTGCCGACTATGCTCGTCACATAACAAGATTATGTAAAAAAGATGTAAACGCGAATGGACAGCTGATTGTCAGCATGCCTTCGAACATCTCAAATCGGCTCTAATAAATCCGAATTTATTGCAATACCCAGATTTCAGCAAAGAATTTTGCATAATAACAGATGCAAGTAAACAAGCATGTGGAGCAGTTTTAACTCAAAACAAAGATGGACTCCAACTTCCAGTTGCTTATGCATCAAGATCGTTTACTAAGGGTGAAAGTAATAAAAGTACAACAGAACAAGAATTGGCAGCAATTCATTGGGCAATAACTTATTTCAGACCATATATTTATGGTAGACACTTCACTGTCAAAACAGATCACAGACCATTAACTTACTTGTTCTCAATGGTAAATCCAAGCTCAAAGCTAACGCGCATGAGACTTGAATTAGAGGAGTATAACTTTACAGTTGAATATCTGAAGGGTAAAGATAATTTTGTAGCGGATGCGTTATCAAGAATAACCATTCAACAGCTACAGCAAATAAACGGAAACATAATGAAAGTCACTACAAGACATCAAAGTAGACAAAATTCCTGCGCAGGAAAAGAAAAAATAGAATTGCCAAGGCAATCTATAGAAAAAGCTTCAAAGCCCAACGTATATAAAGTCATTAACAATGACGAATGAAAATGTAAAATGTAAAAATGTATGTAAAAAATATGCTATGTTTTTTTAAACATGGTAAGAAAATTACTGCAAGATATGATGTTAGCGATTTATATACCAATGGAACTCTTGACTTAGGTAAATTTTTCCAAAGGCTTGAAACGCAAGCCGGTATAAAGAAAATCAGCCAACTCAAAGTGGCACCGTGGGAAAATATCTTTGAACACGTTTCAATTGATAATTTCAAAAATAAGGGCAATAAAATACTAATTTCATTGAGAGTAGCGCTACTCAACCCGGTGACCCAAATAGAAACAGTAAAAGAAAAAGAAGCTCTATTGTCTACATTCCATGATGATCCGATACAAGGAGGTCACACAGGCATCTTAAAAACCTTGGCCAAGGTCAAAAGACATTATTATTGGAAAGGTATGACTCGAGACATTACTGAGTACATACGAAAATGTCCAAAATGCCAAAAATCAAAAGTAACGAGAAAAATAAAAACTCCTTTAACAATTACTGATACGCCAATACATGCTTTCGACAGGGTTATAGTAGACACCATTGGTCCACTACCCAGGTCTGAAAATGGAAATGAATACGCAGTCACATTAATTTGTGACCTGACTAAATATCTAGTCGCGATTCCAATTCCAAACAAAAATGCCAACACAGTAGCAAAGGCGATTTTTGAGAATTTTATTCTAAAGTACGGTCCAATGAAGACGTTCATTACGGACATGGGAACAGAATACAAAAACTCAATAATAAATGATTTGTGCAAGTATTTACAAATAAATAACATAACATCAACTGCACACCACCACCAGACAGTTGGAACAGTCGAAAGAAGTCATAGAACTTTTAATGAATACATACGTTCATATATATCGGTTGATAAAACTGATTGGGACGTATGGATTCAATATTTCGTTTACTGTTTCAACACAACCCCATCTATGGCACTTAACTATTGTCCATACGAACTTGTTTTCGGTAAAACAAACAGTTCACCAAAACATTTTAACGGCACAGACAACATACAACCATTATATAATATAGATGATTATGCTAAGGAAAGTAAATATAGATTAGAAATAGCATATAAAAGAGCTAGAATTATGCTAGACGAAAATAAGCGAAACAATAAGGAATTATATGATAAAAAAGTAAAAGGCGTAGATATATCGGTAGGAGATAAAGTCTTACTCAAGAATGAAAGTGGACATAAGTTAGATCCAACATATTTAGGACCCTATACAGTAGAAAAGATAGAAGATAACAATAATATAATAATTAGGGATAATAAAAAGAAAAAACAAAAAGTTCATAAGGATAGACTAAAAATATTTAACAGTTAAATCATTAAAATTTGCAAAACAAAGATAAATTAAAAACAAATAACGGTCTGATCAACCGATGAAAATAATAAATAAAATAACATATATAATTTTGAATCTCATATATATTTTTTATTTTTTTTTTAATACAAAAACAAAAAAAATATAATTAAATACTACATTAAAAAAAAAATATATCTAAAAAAAAAAAAAAAATTTTTTTTAATAATAAAATAATTAAAATAATAATTAATAAAAATAATAAATAATTAGATTACGTTATTTTTCAAAAGGAGGGAGATGTAGCATGCGCACATAGCGTATGTATAAATACATAAATACAAATACATTGTAACACTTTTTTGCAATGTTTATATAAACATAGGAACCAAGCATATTCCAAGTGCGATGCAATATGATCGTACCAATATGCCTGGGAACCAAGTAACTGCAGCGTCGGCATATTTCATGTAAGCGACGGCTGAAGTAAACATTCTCTCTCGCGCTCACGCTGTCTCCAGCGTCGAGCATATACATATATAATATATATATATAAGCTTACACATAAGAACGGCGCTGCGCTGCCTGCGCAGCTACGCGACTTTAAGCTAAGACAATTATATGCTTAGCATTTAAGATTCATTCGAAATAAAGACATTCAACGAGCAACAGTGTGCGTTTTGCCTCTTTATGAAAACCAAAAATTATACCATTCTGTTCCCAAGCATCGTAGTAATCTTGTTCGGATGCTTCTTCAGGATATGGAGACGGATATTCATTATCTGCGATTTGTTCGGCTTCTCCTGTAGATACATGGAATTGCGGCGGTGGTCTTTTTCCCGCAAAGTTATTACTTGGACGAATCATATAATTTATACGATTGGACCTAATGGATGGATCTACGTCCATTGGTACTGGCTTAGGCTCTGGCTTTTGTCCAGTTGGACGAAGAGGTGGAATCTGATTGGTGACTTGAATCGGGCGTTGTGACTGGTAAGGCCCTAGTCCCATTTGTGGTTGTTGCCTATATGTCTGATATAAATGTGGTGGAGTACGGTTACTCATGGTGGGTTTACCACTTGGATGGTAATAGAGTCTAGGGTCAAAGCTCTTCCAATTGTTTTGAATGTTATTGGATATTTTTTGGCTAGTTGGTAAAGGTTGTCTCGGCGGTAGACTTAGAGGTGTTTGTCTAGATCTAGATACGAACATATTTCTATGCTCTTGGTTTTCAAGTAGAGTACAGAGATGTAAAGCATGACTTAAATCTCTTGGTTCCCTAATACCAAGATGTCTTGGTAAGTCCCCATTGAGACCTCTCACAAAGATGTCTAGAGCCTTTCCGCGATACACGCTTGTTAATGCTCTTATTGCTTCCGGAGATTCCTCCGTTGCTCTGATCTGGTTTAAGATCAGTGACAAATTGTGATAAATTGCCTGGTAAAATTGTATGGTCAAATATCCCTGCTTTAATGAGGACATCTGATACTCGAGGGTCTTAAGGTCTCTTTTGTCTGCATAATGTGCTGTAACGCATTTCGAAATTGCCTTCCAGTTTAGTGGGGTATTATAGGATTCGAGGACAGTTTCGGCTTCGCCAACTACCTTGGTTCGGATGGCCAGAGTAACCAGATAAAATCTGTGTGTTTCTTGCCCCTCCAACATGCCTATTATTCGATCAACATTCTTTTTCCAAGAGTTGAACGTTGCTCTATCTCCCGAATTTAATTAATTTACAAACGTCTGGGACTTTGTCTTGGTCATGGCCTGCTACAGGACTCACATAAGGTATGTCACTAAAGTGATCATGGCCATGAGCTGTTGACTCTGATGGGAGTGTTTCTTTGATCAGTGCGAGTATAACTTCTCTTAATTCTCGTCTAGCTACCGGAGTGCTGGTGGCAGTTGGTTCGCTCTTTCCTAATCGGGAACTACCGGCTAAATCGAGGTTATTCATGACTGTTGTTAAAAAATCGGGCATTATCTATTGGATAAGGTTTCTCAATTCGGACAATGTAAAACACTAGTTGATTTTAGACGGACCACTTTTTTTTAGAGATTATTTTATGTTTTAATTTGATATTCGAACAGCAAAATTTTAAGTGATATAAAATTGTTTCCGAAAATTCTTGAATATATTTTTCAAGTTTTCTTATAAATTTCTTCCGAATTCGTTTTCTTATTTTGTTTTTTAAAACCAGTAGCTGGTTTGTTCCTAAAGGATAGGAATCGTAGGATTGGAATAAGTTATACTGCGTTTGCAGTGTTTTGGATTTTTTATACCATTTACCCATTGAAAATGGGTAAAAAATGGCATATTAACTTTGTGCAAATGTATGTAACAGGCAGAAGGAGGCGTGGCAGACCATACAAAGTATATATATTCTTGATCAGCATCAATAGCCGAGTCGATTTGGTCGTGTCAGTTACATGGTTGTGTTCCTTCTAGGGGTATGTTTAATATATAGAGCATACTATTGCCGTTTGTTGTTATCTTTATTTTAGCAAATTCAAGTAGTTCTTCTATATTGATAAACATTCCTTCTTCATTACTTAATATTTTTTCTATTTTATTTACTTCGATTTCTGATAATATAATTGAGTTTACAGCATTGGTTTTAGCCCAGCTTATTGCATTTACTAGATTGTTTAAGTCATTTTTTAGAAGTTGAAGTTTGTATTTTAAGATTGATACAAAATTTTCTTTAATATCATTAGTGTCTATAGTGTGTTTAAATATTGCGTTTGTTACGCGACTCATTTCGTTTCTTTCTACAGTTAATTTTTTTATTGATTATTACCTGTCTATTGTAGTTTTCTAATTGTTCATTTAATTTTGCTATTAGAATTTCATGATCCCTTCTGTGCGGTGTACCGGCCAGCAATTTCCATGCTGTTCCTAAAGCATCGATGGATGTAATCTTTCGTTTGCTCGGTCTTAACCTACGTAACTCATTTTTAATTATATTCAGTTCGTATTCTAAGTATGGGTATAATTGATGAGAATAACTAACGTTCTTTAATGACTCGTCTAGCTTTGAGGTCATTTCTTCATATTCTTTTATGTCAAAACATGGATTAATTTAAATGTGCTTTCCTGGATTGCGGCGATTCCTGTTTTTATCGGGATTAGCTGTGAGTGTGAGTAATCTAATACGGTTGTCAATCCGTAGCATAATGGCAAAAAAAAAACCTGTGGACAAAATTACGTTTTTAAATTATTTTTATGGACAATTCTTCCTGATTGAGTTTTATCTGTTGTATTGTTGTCTTTTGCTACAATTTCTTTTCGATATCTAAGGGCTATTTTGGACCCTAGTCTTTTGTCAACTTTAATGAAAGTCGACAACTTTTTCATATTTATACCATTTACCCATTGAAAATGGGTAAAAAATGGTATATTAACTTTGTGCAAATGTATGTAACAGGCAGAAGGAGGCGTGGTAGACCATACAAAGTATATATATTCTTGATCAGCATCAATAGCCGAGTCGATTTGGTCATGTCCGTCTGTCTGTCCGTCTGTCCGTCTGTATGAACACACAGATCTCAGCTATTAAAAGAGCTAGAGGCACCAGACTTGGTGGGAGTGTGCGTGTATTCAATACACACAAGAAGTTTATTTCAAACTTGATGTGCCACGCCCACCGCCTCCGCAAATCGATAAATGCGTATTTCGATTTTTTCCAAATAATTCAATAACGAAAAGAGATAAACGCACCAAATTTGGTAGGAGGGTGTCTTGCAACATTATGCAGAAGTTGGATTTTAGAATTTTGGATGCCACACCCACCGCCTCTAAAAAACACATTTTTATAGTTTAAAAGAAAACTAGAAAAGCTAGAAGCGCCAAATTTGAAAGTAAGGTGCCTGGTAACATTACGAAGAATGTTTGATTTTCAACTTTTGGATGCCACGCCCACCGCCCCCAAACTTTTGAATTTTAAGAAAAGTAGGAATATAACAAAACATTTTTTTTAACACTCTTGTAGCTTACCATAGTACAGATCTACTCTATAAATTTCAATCCGATCGGACAATAAACAAAGAAGTTATAGGAGTTTGAATCTCCCATATAAAGTTGTGGGCGCTTAGAATTCCAACTAGAATGTTGAACTGACGCAGCAGAAGGCCGGCAGCAATAAAAGTCTCATTTGCCGATCGCTCCGCGTAACTGGTGCGTGTGGTCGCGGGTTCGAATCCAGCAACGGGCAATTTTTTTTTTCAATCCGATCGGACAATAAACAAAGAAGTTATAGGAGTTTGAATTTCCCATATAAAGTTGTGGGCGCTTAGAATTCCAACTAGAATGTTGAACTCACGCAGCAGAAGGCCGGCATCAATAAAAGTCTCATTTGCCGATCGCTCCGCGTAACTGTGTGTGGTCTAGATGGTTGCATGCAAGATTCTGGTGCGTGTGGTCGCGGGTTCGAATCCAGCAACGGGCAATTTTTTTTTTTTTTTTGCCGATCGCACTGCGTAACTGTGTGTGGTCTTGATGGTTGGCTCGCAAGTTTCTGATGCGTGAGGTCGCGGGTTCGAATCCTGCGCTGGGCAATTTTTTAATAATTTTGCGCTATATGAAAAATATATTATGCAAAAAAAAAAATAAAAACAAAAACTTTTTCTAAGCAATACAAAAAAAAGAAGACTGCGCTGGGATTCGAACCGGGGACATTTAGTTATAGAGCTGACAACTCTCACAACAAATCACTGAAGCACATGGTCTGTTCCTAGGCGCGAGAAGTTTTGCATACAGCAGCAGAGACGGAGCAGAGGCACGGCTTCAATGCTTGCGCCGACTGCGCACGCACAATCGGCGTGCAGTCGGCATGTGCCATTAGCGTCAATGCATGTGTATTTAATTTCGGAAATATGCGATGCGTTGTTATTATTTCGAATAAAAGTAATAAATATTAAGAATTATTTTTAGCAGCCAAAGGTAAATTATAACTTACTGTCGAGTGCACTCGACTGTAGCTTTCTTCAATTTTTTTTTTAATAACAAAGAAGTTATAGGAGTTCGAATTCCCCATACAAAGTTATGGGCGCTAGCGATTCCTAACCAAAACGTTAAATCGACGCAGTAGAGGGCCCGCGTCAATAAAAGCCTAATTTGCCGATCTCATGGCGTAAACTTGTGTGGTCTAGTGGTTAGAGGTCCGACTCGTAAGTTACAAAGTTCGTGAGAGTTCTTGGGTTCGAATCTGGCGCGGGGCAATTTTTTTTTCTTAATGTAAATTGCTTTTTTTTTTATTTTTATACCATTTATTTTATTTTGTATTATTTCTTCGAATAGGGTAAATGGTATCTTACAGTCGCGCGCGCTCGACTGTAGCTTTCCTTACTTGTTATACCATTTACCCATTGAAAATGGGTAAAAAATGGTATATTAACTTTGTGCAAATGTATGTAACAGGCAGAAGGAGGCGTGGCAGACCATACAAAGTATATATATTCTTGATCAGCATCAATAGCCGAGTCGATTTGGTCATGTCCGTCTGTCTGTCCGTCTGTCCGGCTGTCCGTCTGTCCGTCTGTATGAACACACAGATCTCAGCTATTAAAAGCGTTAGAGGCACCAGACTTGGTGGGAGTGTGCGTGTATTCAATACACACAAGAAGTTTATTTCAAACTTGATGTGCCACGCCAACCGCCTCCGCAAATCGATAAATGCGTATTTCGATTTTTTCCAAATAATTCAATAACGAAAAGAGATAAACGCACCAAATTTGGTAGGGGGTTGTCTTGCAACATTATGCAGAAGTTTGATTTTAGACTTTTGGATGCCACGCCCACCGCCTCTAAAAAACACATTTTTATAGTTTAAAAGAACACTAGAAAAGCTAGAAGCGCCAAATTTGGAAGTAAGGTGCCTGGTAACATTACGGAGAATGTTTGATTTTCAAATTTTGGATGCCACGCCTACCGCCCCCAAAAATCGATTTTGTAAATCGGTAAATCAAATTATAGGAAAAGTAGAAAAGTTTCCGAAATTTTTTTTAGGTATTATTGTAGATAATAATAATATTGACCAACCCTATAAATTTAAATCCGATCGGACAATAAACACAGAAGTTATAGGCACGAGAAGTTTCGCTGACAGCAGTAGAGGCCCGACGCCGACGCCGACGCCGATTGCGCACGCCGACTGCACACGCACAGTCGTCGTGTAGTCAGTGTGCAGTCGGCATGTGCCATTAGCGTCAATGCATGTGAATTTGTCCTCGAAAATATGCGATGCGTTGTTATTCGCCGAATAAAAGTAATTAATATTAAGAATTAGTTTTTAACAGCGAAAGGTAAATGGTATCTTACTGTCGAGTGCACTCGACTGTAGCTTTCTTCACTTGTTTTTTATTGGGTTTCGTTTCTGATTGTGATAAGAGATATCTTCTTCCTGTTTTTTGCTGATGTTATTACTAATCTGATTTCTTAAGCGTTCGAGTTCTTTAGGGTTTGAAATAAATTCATTGCCAAAAAATATTTCTATGGGTTTCTTTTTTGTAGTTGAGTGGATTGAGTGGTTATATTCTTTTACTGTTTTAAAGATCAAGTCCTCAAAAGTGGCGGTAGAATCGTCTCGTTTAAGACACCTCAAGATTTCGGTCATAGTTGAATGAAATCTTTCTATTTGACCGTTGCTTGTGGAAGCATACGGTTGGGTCGTGAAAACTTCTACTTTAAGTTGTTCCTTTAATAAGAACTTGATTGATGCTGCGTTTAGAGCCTTTTCGTTGTCCATGACGACTAACTTTGGCATGCCAAATGCCATCATTACATCCCGTAGGGGCGTTTTTAGATCTTCTGAAGCTCTTGATTTTACTATTTTAATCTGAGCATATTTTGAAAATTCATCTATGGCCGTGAGTACTAAAGTTTTCTGAGTAATGTATAAATCTATATGGATAATTTCTCCAGGGTATGTAGGTATTGGAGTTGGTTGAATTTCCCCATGTTGAGGATGCCTATCATACTTAGAAAGTTTATAAGTTTGGCATTGCTTTGCGACAGCCATTACCTTCTTTGTTAAACCAGGGAAAAAAATTTGCTGAGGATTCGGATTTTGTTTTCGATTGGGTTTCTATGAGCTCGAACGTGCTCTTTGACGATTATCTCATTCTGGTCAGATTCTAAAAAAATATCCTCTACCTGGGTTTGTGTGTATCTTACTTTATAACTACTGAAATGAAAAGGGTAAATATTTTGAATTTTTCCCATTATTCTTTCAGAAGTAAGCAAACCGCAATCTTTGGGTCAAGCCTTTCTTTTAAGATTTTTATCAGGTCTTCTTCAGAATACTCACTTTTCTTTACAGTATGTCGATGATACTGTGGAAATGGTAATTCAAATTCATAAGATTCCCTATCTGAAGTCAGTAATAATAATTGGTTTTTGAATACGTTAGCAACACTTGATACCGTCGTCGCATGCAGACGTATATTTATTGAGCTCCGGGAAAAAGTAGCCAATAAAATCACAAAAGTGCAGTGACTGTGTCAATAAATTTACAATAACGCGAAAAGACGCTCTCTGCGATGAAATCGCTATTGTTTATATTGTTAATTAGTTAACTAATATAAAACATTTAAAACACTTAAAACTCTAAGTAAATCAACCTCGATTATAATGAGTCAAAACGACCTTCGCACCCAACGTCAACGTGAGCAAGACGAGAGACGGCTCTCAGTACAACGAAACAACGCGTACTTCTCTTTCAAAGCAACTGAAAATAATGCAAGCTCTGATCAAGCGCGGTCAATTACCCCCAACCTGTCCGAATTCTTAAACGTAGAGAGCAATAGAGCGCGCTCTTGCTCTCCCTCGCTACCATCGATGTCACTGCAGCCTAAGAACGCAGTAACTAGCACCGCAATTTCGCTGACAACGTCAACCGTAACAACAACAACAACTGCAACTGTATCGACAGCGCGTTTAACGACGTCATCAGCTAGCGGCGCAAACATTATTACGTCTGCCGCCGCGCTGCCCGAAAAACGGAACAAAAACAATGAACATATTAAGCCGGCTGTGCAGACTGGTATGGATCGCTACATCCAAATCAAAAGGAAGCCGAGCCCCCTAAATTCTCAACGAAAAATAACCCGTGTCAATGCCAGCTTAGCTGAACTGGAAACGCCCATGAACTCAAACCGATTTAAAATCTTGGCAGACGCCTATGAGGATGAGGCGGCCGAATCTACTGAAGTCGAGAAAAAGAAGCCAAAGCCTCCGCCTATATACATACGTGAAAAAAGCTCCAATGTTCTTGTCAACAAAATTATTGAGCTTATTGGCAAGTATAACTTCCACATAATACCGCTTGTAAAGGGTAACATTCAGGAGACAAAAGTTCAAATGAAGTCTGAAGATAATTACAGAGTATTATGGAAATATCTTACCGAGAATAAAAAGAACTTTTACACGTATCAGCTAAAAAGCAGCAAAGGCCTGCAAGTCGTACTTAAGGGCATAGAACCCGAAGTACCGCCTGCAGAGATAACAAAGGCACTACAAGAGAAGGGATTCAGCGCGAAGACAGTCTTCAATATCCTCAACAGGGATAAAAAGCCGCAGCCCCTCTTTAAGGTTGAGCTCGAACCAGAAAATAAGCCCCTGAAGAAATACGAAGTTCACCCTATATGCAATCTTCAGTTCCTGATGCACCGCCGAATTACAGTTGAAGAACCGCACAAACGCAATGCTCCGGTACAATGTGCGAACTGCCAAGAATATGGCCATACTAGGTCATACTGTAAACTGCGCCCGGTGTGTGTAGTTTGCGGAGAACTTCATGACTCCGCACACTGCCCAGCAAGCAAAGATGACTGCAACTCGAAAAAGTGCGGCAACTGCGGTGGCAATCACACTGCTAACTACAGAGGTTGCCCAGTTTACAAGGATCTGAAAAGCCGATTCCACCAGAGAGGAATTACTGCCCGCACTCAAAATAAAGTGTTGATAGGCTTTTAATCTAACCCTGAAGTTTTCTTCTCGACTGCAGCGAGATCCTCACTACGACCCATTAATTCTGACAAAAAAGTGACATACGCAAGCGCATTAAAATCAGGACAGGCTATCCCTGCCTCAAAAAGTCCACTTCTGCAGTCATCATACCAAGAATCAAAAACGGCTCAGCAGCATCAATCGCTGGAGCAGCCAAAAAGCAACTTTGAAGTTATGATATGCAGCCTACAACAAAGCCTTACGGAATTTATGTCATTTATGCGCACAACTATGCAAGATTTAATGCGAAACCAAAATCTATTGATTCAAATGCTGGTCTCCCAACAATCCAAGTAATGGCTTCCCTACGGATATCTACGTGGAACGCTAACGGCGTTTCGCAGCATAAACTTGAGTTAGCTCAATTCCTACTCGACAATCAAATCGACGTAATGCTGCTCTCAGAAACACACCTAACAAACAAATACAATTTTCAAATACTCGGTACTAAAACCTATATGGATGTACGGCTCTCAGTTATGGGGAAATGCCAGCAATAGCAATATTGACATAGTCCAGTGAATCCAGTCGAAGATCCTGAGAACCATAACCGGGGCACCGTGGTACGCTCGCAACGATAACTTACATCGCGACTTAAACGTTCTACCAGTCAAAGATGCGATCGCCGAACAAAAGGAAAGGTACCTTACTAAGTTATTGCTGCACCCTAACCACCTGGCGAGAGGTCTAACAAGGTTGAGCAACCAATCACGTCTTCGTCGCAATGACTTACCCACCTAGCGACCGACTTGAGGGACGCGCAACCAGAATGCAATTTTAGTATATATATTGTCAGCTAAGTTGTAGTGTTAAGATTCGTAAACTTATTGTTAGTCTCAAGTTTAAGAGAAGATCCAATAAATAAAAGCAAAGTATAAAAAAAAAAAAAAAAAGAATACGTTATTGGTACGTTTGCGCAAGGTATAAGATTGTGCGATGAACTCTCGTCGCTATGAATTGTAGCTGTGGTGCTTTTTATCTGAGCACCTGGAGGATTTCTAGATAGGGCAGCTGCCACTACGTTAGAAGGATACAAGGATATTCGTTCTACGGAACAAATCATCCAGATGGTAAAGCACATGGTGGGACTGGAATTCTAATCAGAAGCCGTATTAAGCACCACTATCATAATAAATTTGCTAAAAACTTCCTACAGGCCACATCTATAAATATACAACTAAATACTGGCAACCAACTTACACTAGCCGCCGTATACTGCCCCCCTCGCTTCACCATTGCTGAAGATGACTTTATGCAGTTTTTCATCTCACTACGAGACCACTTCATAGCAGCAGGAGACTACAATGCCAAGCACACACATTGGGGATCTCGACTCGTGACTCCTAAAGGAAAGCAGCTGCTCTACAATGCAATTATCAAAGCCAAGAACAAGCTCGACTATGTTTCTTCTGGCACACCAACATACTGGCCGGCAGACCCAAAGAAACTACCCGACTTAATAGACTTTGCAATTACGAAAAACATTCCTAAAAATCTAATAAGCGCCGAATGCCTTTCGGACCTTTCATCTGATCACTCGCCTGTCCTGTTTATTCTACGCCGACATCCAGGAACATTGGAACATACATTTAAATTGACCTCACAGAAAACCAACTGGGTTAAGTACAGAAAGTATATTAGTTCACACATTACGCTAAGTCCTCACCTCAACGATGAAGCCGACGTAGACAGCTTTGTTAATTCACTGGAGTCTGTACTCATCTCTGCAGCTCGAGCCTCAACACCTCAAACTATAAATAAACAATGCAATCAAAAGAAGACAAATCTACAAATAGAACAGCTCGTCCTCGAAAAGCGACGCTTACGTCGAGAGTGGCAATTCCACAGATCGCCATCCGCTAAGCAAATCTTAAGACATGCCTCACGCCAACTTACTAAAGCTCTACAGCAAGAAGAGACATACGTCCACCGCCACTACATAGAGCAATTGTCAACCTCCAGTACAAAACACTCACTATGGAGAGCTCACCCAACTCTGAGCTCACCGAAAGAAACCGTGATGCCTATTAAGATCCCACAGGCGGCTGGGCGCGCAGCGATGCGCGATGCAGACAGAGCCAGCACGTTTGCGAATCACCTTCAAAATGTCTTCCAACCAAATCCTGCCACTAGTGCGTTTACCTTGCCGACCTTACCATATGAGCCTCAGCTTCAACATGAGCCAATTGAATTTCGCCCAAACGAAATCGCTAGCATCATTAAAAATCAACTAAATCCGAAAAAATCCCCGGGCTGCGATCAGATAACTTTTAGGTATTATTGTAGATAATAATAATATTGACCAACCCTATAAATTTAAATCCGATCGGACAATAAACACAGAAGTTATAGGCACGAGAAGTTTCGCTCACAGCAGTAGAGGCCCGACGCCGACGCCGACGCCGATTGCGCACGCCGACTGCGCACGCACAGTCGTCGTGTAGTCAGTGTGCAGTCGGCATGTGCCATTAGCGTCAATGCATGTGAATTTGTCCTCGAAAATATGCGATGCGTTGTTATTCGCCGAATAAAAGTAATTAATATTAAGAATTAGTTTTTAACAGCGAAAGGTAAATGGTATCTTACTGTCGAGTGCACTCGACTGTAGCTTTCTTCACTTGTTTTTTATTGGGTTTCGTTTCTGATTGTGATAAGAGATATTTTCTTCCTGTTTTTTGCTGATGTTATTACTAATCTGATTTCTTAAGCGTTCGAGTTCTTTAGGGTTTGAAATAAATTCATTGCCAAAAAATATTTCTATGGGTTTCTTTTTTGTAGTTGAGTGGATTGAGTGGTTATATTCTTTTACTGTTTTAAAGATCAAGTCCTCAAAAGTGGCGGTAGAATCGTCTCGTTTAAGACACCTCAAGATTTCGGTCATAGTTGAATGAAATCTTTCTATTTGACCGTTGCTTGTGGAAGCATACGGTTGGGTCGTGAAAACTTCTACTTTAAGTTGTTCCTTTAATAAGAACTTGATTGATGCTGCGTTTAGAGCCTTTTCGTTGTCCATGACGACTAACTTTGGCATGCCAAATGCCATCATTACATCCCGTAGGGGCGTTTTTAGATCTTCTGAAGCTCTTGATTTTACTATTTTAATTAATTTTTTAGGTATTGGAGTTGGTTGAATTTCCTCATGTTGAGGATGCCTATCATACTTAGAAAGTTTATAAGTTTGGCATTGCTTTGCGACAGCCATTACCTTCTTTGTTAAACCAGGGAAAAAAATTTGCTGAGGATTCGGATTTTGTTTTCGATTGGGTTTCTATGAGCTCGAACGTGCTCTTTGACGATTATCTCATTCTGGTCAGATTCTAAAAAAATATCCTCTACCTGGGTTTGTGTGTATCTTACTTTATAACTACTGAAATGAAAAGGGTAAATATTTTGAATTTTTCCCATTATTCTTTCAGAAGTAAGCAAACCGCAATCTTTGGGTCAAGCCTTTCTTTTAAGATTTTTATCAGGTCTTCTTCAGAATACTCACTTTTCTTTACAGTATGTCGATGATACTGTGGAAATGGTAATTCAAATTCATAAGATTCCCTATCTGAAGTCAGTAATAATAATTGGTTTTTGAATACGTTAGCAACACTTGATACCGTCATCGCATGCAGACGTATATTTATTGAGCTCCGGGAAAAAGTAGCCAATAAAATCACAAAAGTGCAGTGACTGTGTCAATAAATTTACAATAACGCGAAAAGACGCTCTCTGCGATGAAATCGCTATTGTTTATATTGTTAATTAGTTAACTAATATAAAACATTTAAAACACTTAAAACTCTAAGTAAATCAACCTCGATTATAATGAGTCAAAACGACCTTCGCACCCAACGTCAACGTGAGCAAGACGAGAGACGGCTCTCAGTACAACGAAACAACGCGTACTTCTCTTTCAAAGCAACTGAAAATAATGCAAGCTCTGATCAAGCGCGGTCAATTACCCCCAACCTGTCCGAATTCTTAAACGTAGAGAGCAATAGAGCGCGCTCTTGCTCTCCCTCGCTACCATCGATGTCACTGCAGCCTAAGAACGCAGTAACTAGCACCGCAATTTCGCTGACAACGTCAACCGTAACAACAACAACAACTGCAACTGTATCGACAGCGCGTTTAACGACGTCATCAGCTAGCGGCGCAAACATTATTACGTCTGCCGCCGCGCTGCCCGAAAAACGGAACAAAAACAATGAACATATTAAGCCGGCTGTGCAGACTGGTATGGATCGCTACATCCAAATCAAAAGGAAGCCGAGCCCCCTAAATTCTCAACGAAAAATAACCCGTGTCAATGCCGGCTTAGCTGAACTGGAAACGCCCATGAACTCAAACCGATTTAAAATCTTGGCAGACGCCTATGAGGATGAGGCGGCCGAATCTACTGAAGTCGAGAAAAAGAAGCCAAAGCCTCCGCCTATATACATACGTGAAAAAAGCTCCAATGTTCTTGTCAACAAAATTATTGAGCTTATTGGCAAGTATAACTTCCACATAATACCGCTTGTAAAGGGTAACATTCAGGAGACAAAAGTTCAAATGAAGTCTGAAGATAATTACAGAGTATTATGGAAATATCTTACCGAGAATAAAAAGAACTTTTACACGTATCAGCTAAAAAGCAGCAAAGGCCTGCAAGTCGTACTTAAGGGCATAGAACCCGAAGTACCGCCTGCAGAGATAACAAAGGCACTACAAGAGAAGGGATTCAGCGCGAAGACAGTCTTCAATATCCTCAACAGGGATAAAAAGCCGCAGCCCCTCTTTAAGGTTGAGCTCGAACCAGAAAATAAGCCCCTGAAGAAATACGAAGTTCACCCTATATGCAATCTTCAGTTCCTGATGCACCGCCGAATTACAGTTGAAGAACCGCACAAACGCAATGCTCCGGTACAATGTGCGAACTGCCAAGAATATGGCCATACTAGGTCATACTGTAAACTGCGCCCGGTGTGTGTAGTTTGTGGAGAACTTCATGACTCCGCACACTGCCCAGCAAGCAAAGATGACTGCAACTCGAAAAAGTGCGGCAACTGCGGTGGCAATCACACTGCTAACTACAGAGGTTGCCCAGTTTACAAGGATCTGAAAAGCCGATTCCACCAGAGAGGAATTACTGCCCGCACTCAAAATAAAGTGTTGATAGGCTTTTAATCTAACCCTGAAGTTTTCTTCTCGACTGCAGCGAGATCCTCACTACGACCCATTAATTCTGACAAAAAAGTGACATACGCAAGCGCATTAAAATCAGGACAGGCTATCCCTGCCTCAAAAAGTCCACTTCTGCAGTCATCATACCAAGAATCAAAAACGGCTCAGCAGCATCAATCGCTGGAGCAGCCAAAAAGCAACTTTGAAGTTATGATATGCAGCCTACAACAAAGCCTTACGGAATTTATGTCATTTATGCGCACAACTATGCAAGATTTAATGCGAAACCAAAATCTATTGATTCAAATGCTGGTCTCCCAACAATCCAAGTAATGGCTTCCCTACGGATATCTACGTGGAACGCTAACGGCGTTTCGCAGCATAAACTTGAGTTAGCTCAATTCCTACTCGACAATCAAATCGACGTAATGCTGCTCTCAGAAACACACCTAACAAACAAATACAATTTTCAAATACTCGGTACTAAAACCTATATGGATGTACGGCTCTCAGTTATGGGGAAATGCCAGCAATAGCAATATTGACATAGTCCAGTGAATCCAGTCGAAGATCCTGAGAACCATAACCGGGGCACCGTGGTACGCTCGCAACGATAACTTACATCGCGACTTAAACGTTCTACCAGTCAAAGATGCGATCGCCGAACAAAAGGAAAGGTACCTTACTAAGTTATTGCTGCACCCTAACCACCTGGCGAGAGGTCTAACAAGGTTGAGCAACCAATCACGTCTTCGTCGCAATGACTTACCCACCTAGCGACCGACTTGAGGGACGCGCAACCAGAATGCAATTTTAGTATATATATTGTCAGCTAAATTGTAGTGTTAAGATTCGTAAACTTATTGTTAGTCTCAAGTTTAGGAGAAGATCCAATAAATAAAAGCAAAGTATAAAAAAAAAAAAAGAATACGTTATTGGTACGTTTGCGCAAGGTATAAGATTGTGCGATGAACTCTCGTCGCTATGAATTGTAGCTGTGGTGCTTTTTATCTGAGCACCTGGAGGATTTCTAGATAGGGCAGCTGCCACTACGTTAGAAGGATACAAGGATATTCGTTCTACGGAACAAATCATCCAGATGGTAAAGCACATGGTGGGACTGGAATTCTAATCAGAAGCCGTATTAAGCACCACTATCATAATAAATTTGCTAAAAACTTCCTACAGGCCACATCTATAAATATACAACTAAATACTGGCAACCAACTTACACTAGCCGCCGTATACTGCCCCCCTCGCTTCACCATTGCTGAAGATGACTTTATGCAGTTTTTCATCTCACTACGAGACCACTTCATAGCAGCAGGAGACTACAATGCCAAGCACACACATTGGGGATCTCGACTCGTGACTCCTAAAGGAAAGCAGCTGCTCTACAATGCAATTATCAAAGCCAAGAACAAGCTCGACTATGTTTCTTCTGGCACACCAACATACTGGCCGGCAGACCCAAAGAAACTACCCGACTTAATAGACTTTGCAATTACGAAAAACATTCCTAAAAATCTGATAAGCGCCGAATGCCTTTCGGACCTTTCATCTGATCACTCGCCTGTCCTGTTTATTCTACGCCGACATCCAGGAACATTGGAACATACATTTAAATTGACCTCACAGAAAACCAACTGGGTTAAGTACAGAAAGTATATTAGTTCACACATTACGCTAAGTCCTCACCTCAACGATGAAGCCGACGTAGACAGCTTTGTTAATTCACTGGAGTCTGTACTCATCTCTGCAGCTCGAGCCTCAACACCTCAAACTATAAATAAACAATGCAATCAAAAGAAGACAAATCTACAAATAGAACAGCTCGTCCTCGAAAAGCGACGCTTACGTCGAGAGTGGCAATTCCACAGATCGCCATCCGCTAAGCAAATCTTAAGACATGCCTCACGCCAACTTACTAAAGCTCTACAGCAAGAAGAGACATACGTCCACCGCCACTACATAGAGCAATTGTCAACCTCCAGTACAAAACACTCACTATGGAGAGCTCACCCAACTCTGAGCTCACCGAAAGAAACCGTGATGCCTATTAAGATCCCACAGGCGGCTGGGCGCGCAGCGATGCGCGATGCAGACAGAGCCAGCACGTTTGCGAATCACCTTCAAAATGTCTTCCAACCAAATCCTGCCACTAGTGCGTTTACCTTGCCGACCTTACCATATGAGCCTCAGCTTCAACATGAGCCAATTGAATTTCGCCCAAACGAAATCGCTAGCATCATTAAAAATCAACTAAATCCGAAAAAATCCCCGGGCTGCGATCAGATAACTCCCAAAATGATTATCGAGCTTCCATATTGCGCCGTTTGCACTATCACCCAGCTTTTCAATAGCATCGCAAAACTTGGCCACTATCCGGTGAGATGGAAAAAGTCAATCATAATAATGATAGCAAAGCCGGGAAAAGACCACACAATCCCCACGTCGTATAGACCTATAAGTCTACTTTCATGCTTATCTAAACTCTTTGAAAAATGCGTATTGACTCAGATAAACACATACCTAAGACTCCAGGAAAGAATCCCGTCACATCAATTTGGGTTTCGTGAAAAGCACGAAACAATTGAGCAGGTCAACCGGATAACATCAGAAATTCGGAACGCGTTCGAAAAACGAGAGTACTGTACTGCCATATTTTTAGATGTCTCTCAAGCATTTGATAGAGTTTGGCTAGAAGGTCTAATGTACAAGATCAAGACAATGCTTCCATACAACACCCACAAACTACTAGAGTCTTACCTTTACGACAGAAGATTTGTTGTGAGGTGCAACACTGCTTTATCTGATGAGTTCACTGTTGGAGGTGGAGTTCCTCAAGCGTGCTAGGGCCGACATTATATGTCCTCTACACATCAGACATCCCGACAAGCACACGACTAACAACATCTACGTTTGCTGATGATACAGCTATACTTAGCCGCTCAAAATGCCCGATTCAAGCAACAGCGCAGCTAGCTCTTCATCTGCTCGATGTTGAAAAATGGCTATCAGATTGGAGAATTAAAGTGAACGAACAAAAATGCAAGCACGTTACGTTCACCCTGAACAGGCAAAACTGCCCGCCGCTTACGTTAAACAACACTCTACTCCCGCAAGTAAACGAAGTGATATATCTAGGAGTACACCTAGACAGAAGACTCACATGGCGCCGGCACATTGAAGCCAAAAGAACACACCTAAAGCTAAAAGCCAGTAGCCTTCATTGGCTTATCAATGCTCGGTCTCCTCTTAGCCTTGAATATAAAGTCCTGCTGTATAACTCGGTACTAAAACATTATATGGATGTACGGCTCTCAGTTATGGGGAAATGCCAGCAATAGCAATATTGACATAGTCCAGCGAATCCAGTCGAAGATCCTGAGAACCATAACCGGGGCACCGTGGTTCGCTCGCAACGATAACTTACATCGCTACTTAAACGTTCTACCAGTCAAAGATGCGATCGCCGAACAAAAGGAAAGGTACCTTACTAAGTTATTGCTGCACCCTAACCACCTGGCGAGAGGTCTTACAAGGTTGAGCAACCAATCACGTCTTCGCCGCAACCAGAATGCAGTTTTAGTATACTGTCAGCTAAATTGTAATGTTAAGATTCGTAAACTTATTGTTAAACTCAAGTTTAAGAGAAGATCCAATAAATAAAAGCAAAGTATAAAAAAAAAAAAAACAAGTAAGGAAAGCTACAGTCGAGCGCGCGCGACAGTAAGTAATAATTTACCTTTGGCTGCTAAAAATAATTCTTAATATTAATTACTTTTATTCGAATTAATAACCACGCATCGCATATTTCCGAAATTAAATACACACGCATTGACGCTAATGGCACATGCCGACTGCACGCCGATTGTGCGTGCGCAGTCGGCGCAAGCATTGAAGCCGAGCCTCTGCTCCGTCTCTGCTGCTGTATGCAAAACTTCTCGCGCCTAGGAACAGACCATGTGCTTCAGTGGTTTGTTGTGAGAGTTGTCAGCTCTATAACTAAATGTCCCCGGTTCGAATCCCAGCGCAGTCTTCTTTTTTTTGTATTGCTTAGAAAAAGTTTTTGGTTTTTCTTATTTTTTTTGCATAATATATTTTTCATATAGCGCAAAATTATTAAAAAAAAAAAATTGCCCAGCGCAGGATTCGAACCCGCGACCTCACGCATTAGAAACTTGCATGCAACCATCTAGACCACACACAGTTACGCGGAGCGATCGGCAAATGAGACTTTTATTGATGCCGGCCTTCTGCTGCGTCAGTTCAACATTCTAGTTGGAATTCTAAGCGCCCACAACTTTATATGGGAGATTCAAACTCCTATAACTTCTTTGTTTATTGTCCGATCGGATTGAAATTTATAGGGTAGATCTGTACTATGGTAAGCTACTTTTCCCTACTTTTCTTAAAATTCAATAGTTTGGGGGCGGTGGGCGTGGCATCCAAAAGTTGAAAATCAAACATTCTTCGTAATGTTACCAGGCACCTTACTTTCAAATTTGGCGCTTCTAGCTTTTCTAGTTTTCTTTTAAACTATAAAAATGTGTTTTTTAGAGGCGGTGGGTGTGGCATCCAAAATTCTAAAATCCAACTTCTGCATAATGTTGCAAGACACCCTCCTACCAAATTTGGTGCGTTTATCTCTTTTCGTTATTGAATTATTTGGAAAAAATCGAAATACGCATTTATCGATTTGCGGAGGCGGTGGGCGTGGCACATCAAGTTTGAAATAAACTTCTTGTGTGTATTGAATACACGCACACTCCCACCAAGTCTGGTGCCTCTAGCTCTTTTAATAGCTGAGATCTGTGTGTTCATACAGACGGACAGACGGACAGACGGATAGACAGACGGACATGACCAAATCGACTCGGCTATTGATGCTGATCAAGAATATATGTGGGGTATTTATTTATAAGTTGTTGTTTATTAAAATATATTTGTAGTTATTAAGTAATATTTAGTTTAGGGTTGTAATAGTATATAGTTGTAGTTAAGTTCTAGGGGTTAAACGTCTTCTTTTATACACACGTCGTTCGTCGTTCGCGGCTCTCTCTCAACTCTCGATCGCTTACTCTTGTCGTCGTTGCTCTATGCTGTTCTTTATACACACGTCGTTCGTCGTTCGCGGCTCTTTCTCAACTGTCGATCGCTTACTCTTGTCGTCGTTGCTCTTTGCTGTTCTTTATACACACGTCGTTCGTCGTTCGCTTACTCTTTCTCAACTGTCGCTCGCTTACTCTTGTCGTCGTTGCTCTTTGCTGTTCTTTATACACACGTCGTTCGTCGTTCGCTTACTCTTTCTCAACTGTCGCTCGCTTACTGTTGTCGGCGTTGCTCTATGCTGTTCTTTAAGGCGTCGTTGATGTTGCTTCAAACCAATCGTCGTTGTTGTAGTTGCTGTTGGTAATGTTCCAGGAATACCAATCCCACATTCGGCCATCCTGCGTTGGTGTTCGCCTCGAATACCTAGTCATCGGAGTCCTCATCGTTTTGGGACCATAGCTTCATATACTCTGCACATGTTGAGGAGCAAATGGGACCTTCAGATTTTCCCATTTTTTTGACGTCGTATGAATTGTTTCCCTTAACCTTTGTGATTTGGTAAGGGCCCAAAAACTTAGGCTTTAGTTTTAGACCTGATCCGAACTGGGTTCTTTTGATGGCAACTAGGTCGCCCAAATTGTACTGCGTTGCTGCTTTGCGTCGTAGGTTGTAAGTCTTCTTATTTTCTTCTTGTAGTTTGAGGATTTGCGATTTAGCTTTAGCACGTAGTTCGTCTCGGCTGTCGTTGAATGCATTTTTTGATTCCTCTTCAATTAGCTGGAGCAATTGACGGTCGTCACTGGTGCGCATCCTTACACCAATCAATAACTCGAACGGTGTAGCGTTAATGCTTCTTGCATACGTCGAATTGATTGCTTGTTGAACTTTGTTAACGTTTTTAAATTGGTACTGGCCACTCTGGGTTACGAATGAGGTATATTTACGGCTGGCCTCAGATACTGCAACGTGAAAAAATCCATTTTTCAAATCGATTGTGCTGAAGAACTTGGCATTTTGTAGACGGTCCAGTTGGTCATCTATAATGGGCAACGGAAAGTGATCTTTGACTATCACCTTGTTGATGCGCCTGTAATCAATACAAAGTCTTGGTGAACCATCTTTTTTTTTGACAAGCACAACAGGACTTGTGAACTCTGAATCAGATTCTTCAATTATATCATTACGCAACCACTCATCTATTTGATCTTCTACAATGTGAGCATCTTCAAAAGGAAGTCGTCGTGGTCGTGAATATATTGGAGTTTCATCGTTTAATATAATTTTTATTTCAACACCAGTTGTTTTAGTTTTCTTGGGGTTATAGTTTGAAATGATCTCACGCACTTCTTTCTGAATCGATGTATTAATGGCTGTATTTATATTTAGTTCATCTTCATTAACTACATTAATTTTCAATAAATTTGTTTCGTCATTTTCATAGCATTTCTCGTTTTCATTTAAAATCTTGCGAACATTTAAACCGTTACGCCCGAATAAAATGTCTGCTT
The DNA here is from genome assembly GCA_035046045.1 of Zaprionus bogoriensis. NCBI lineage: Eukaryota > Metazoa > Arthropoda > Insecta > Diptera > Drosophilidae > Zaprionus > Zaprionus bogoriensis. Next base: position 50,462 of record JAWNOI010000155.1, read on the forward strand.
GCATACATAGCTCTTCTCCTATTATTAGTTTAATGTCAATATAGTTTTTCTTAACCACGTAAAATTTTAAGCCGAACTCATTTCCATCGATCTCAACAGTGGACTCAAATAAACCAATCGGACGAATTTTGTTTTCTTGATTTCCGAATCCAATTAAGAAAATATGACATTGTTCAAGTAAGGGTTTATTTATCTCGTTATAAAGGTCTTCGCGCATAATATTAAACTTACTGCCAGTGTCAAATAAAGCGTTACACGAAATTTTACCGAATTGAACATTCTTGTGGGTTATATCAGTCTTTGAATTTATTGTACGCGTGTTTGTCTCGTTTAGAACAGCTTGAACACTTTCATTGCAGTTTTTGGAAATATGGCCAAATTTGTTACACTTGAAACATTTAGGGCCTTTGTCCTTGTTTTTACAGTTTGCCGACACGTGACCTTTTTTACCACAATTGTAACACATGGATTCATTTTTTGTATTATTTTCGTAGTTTTTCTTATTATTTTCATCGTTATTCTTCACGTTTTTTGAGTTCAATATTTTGATTTTTTGTTTTCCGGTTTCTATTTCGTAGTCTTTTAGTTTTCTCTTAAATTCACTTAGTGTCTTTGATCCATATAAAATAGATTTGTTCACCGAAACTTCGTCGATACCGTCTGTAACGTATTGAATTAGCGCGTCGTTTTCAACACTACCGCGTGATGCAATGTCTTTCATTCTGTAAAAATATTCATAAACGTTTTCATTACTGCGTCGTTTACTTTCGTCGAGTTGCTTATGAACTTGTTTACTGTTCACGTTTGAGCGGAATTCGTTAAGCAATGAGTCTTTTAAATTTTTCCAGGAATTTAAACCTCTCTCGTTAAGTACAAATAGTTTTGCAATGCCTCTCAATGATTTCTTGGCAAAAATTAGCTTATGTAGATCAGTCCAGTTCATTAGAATAGCGGTTTCTTCAAACTCAGCCAACCACACTTCCACAGGCAGGGCATTTGTACCATCAAACACACGAATAGACTCTTCTACGTCTCTATAAGTCATTGAAAATAAGGGTGGGTTTCTGTTGACTTCGTTTGCTGACACTAACATTGGCGACGCATTGGCGCGTGCCTCGCTTGCCAACGGTACTTCATGATCTTCATGTATTGAGTTTTGTGCACTTTCATACAAATTCATTTTTGTTATATTGTTCTCGTCCATTTCGTTATTATCGTCTATTTCATCATCTTCTTCAGAATTATTATTTATGAGTAGACTACCTCTGAGTAAATTTTTTAAAATATTTTCTTGTATATTGTCCTCTTCATATTTTAAATTTAACACATCACAAATTAATACATAGTCACGATCATTTAAATTTTCACTTAGATATATAAGTTTTTTCACCCATTCAGCACTCCCCTCTGCCCAACCAAATCCACAAAATTCTCGCAGTCTTTGGCGATTTTGCCTATCGCCTTCCACCTCAAAAATAAGTTTGTGGAGTGCAACAATACTTGCTTTGCTACTGTTTTTTAATTTGTTTGCAATTAGTTCATTTAAATTCATTTTGAAATCTACATATAAACTTTCGTCGTAAGCACAAATATATTTCGTCAATTCGCGGAAAAGAAAAAATTTTTACTTCACTTTTATCGTTTTTGTCCAAATCTATCCCGGGCGAGCTCCCAAAATGTGGGGTTTTTATTTATAAGTTGTTGTTTATTAAAATATATTTGTAGTTATTAAGTAATATTTAGTTTAGGGTTGTAATAGTATATAGTTGTAGTTAAGTTCTAGGGGTTAAACGTCTTCTTTTATACACACGTCGTTCGTCGTTCGCGGCTCTCTCTCAACTCTCGATCGCTTACTCTTGTCGTCGTTGCTCTATGCTGTTCTTTATACACACGTCGTTCGTCGTTCGCGGCTCTTTCTCAACTGTCGATCGCTTACTCTTGTCGTCGTTGCTCTTTGCTGTTCTTTATACACACGTCGTTCGTCGTTCGCTTACTCTTTCTCAACTGTCGCTCGCTTACTGTTGTCGTCGTTGCTCTATGCTGTTCTTTAAGGCGTCGTTGATGTTGCTTCAAACCAATCGTCGTTGTTGTAGTTGCTCTTGGTAATGTTCCAGGAATACCAATCCCACATATATATACTTTGTATGGTCTGCCACGCCTCCTTCTGCCTGTTACATACATTTGCACAAAGTTAATATACCATTTTTTACCCATTTTCAATGGGATAAATGGTATAAAAAAGAATACGTTATTGGTACGTTTGCGCAAGGTATAAGATTGTGCGATGAACTCTCGTCGCTATGAATTGTAGCTGTGGTGCTTTTTATCTGAGCACCTGGAGGATTTCTAGACAGGGTTTGTATCTTTTCCACCTTTTGAGTTTACCATTATGATTCTTGTTGCTTAATGCAAAAGTTAATGGTTGATGATCGGTGAATATTATGACTTTGGAAGTACCGTAAAGGTACATGCGTAAACTTTGGAGAGCCCACACTATGGCCAACATTTCTTTTTCATTCGTGGCATAGTTCTCTTCGGTGCTAGTTAGTGTACGCAAAATAAAAGTGATCGGTCTGCCATTCTGCTCTAGTACTGCGCCTATTGCGTAATTTGAAGCATCTGTTGTGAGCTGAAATTCTTTCGTGAAATCTGGGTATGCAAGAGTTACGTCTTGCGAAACTAAAGTTTTCTTAATTTTTTCGAATGCGTTTTTACAATTCTGGTCGAAGACTATGTTTATTTTATGAGAGATATTTTTTGAAGAACGACCATTATCTGCTCTGAGTGGGGTTGTGAGTGACTTTGCTAATTTGGCGTAGACGCGAATAAAACGTCTGTAATAACTTGATAGCCCTAGAAAGGATCTCAAGTCCTTTAAGGTCTTTGGTACCGGAAAATTATTAATAGCCTTGACTTTTTCTTTGATTGTTTTACCCCGTTATTAGAAATAGGAAACCTAGGAAATCAACTTCATTTCTGAAGAATTCATACTTATCGATTTGTACTTTCATATTTGCTTTGGCTAAAGTGGAGAATACTTTATCGAGATCTTGGGTGTGTTCATATTTAGATTTGCTACAAATTATTATATCATTGATATAGACATAGCATCTCGTTCCGATATGTTCTCGTAAGATGTCATCGAGAGCTCTTTGGAAAATAGATGGGGAGTTCTTTAAGCCAAACGGCAGTCGAGTGAATTCGAACTTTCCACCGTTTACTGAAAACGTTGTTTTCTCTATATCCTTCGCATTAAGCGGGATCTGGTGAAAACCGCTTTTCAGATCGAGCACTGTAAAATATTTATTTCTACCCAATTGGGCGATGATTTCGCCAATCTCAGGAATTGGGTATCGATCTGATATTGTTATAGCATTAAGTTTTCTATAATCTATAACAAGTCTATATTTCTTTTCACCAGATGAATCTGCTTTTTTGGGTACTATCCATACTGGGGCATTATAAGGTGACCGTGAAGGTCTTATTATGCCATCATCGAGCAACTGATTGATTTGTTTCTCGACTTCTGGTCTTAGAGAGGCTGGGTATGGTGCGGTGGTGCGGTGGTGTACGTTAATTTTTCGTCAGGTTCTGAAAAAAATTCGGTATGTTTTATTACTATCTGATTGAGTATGTCTTTTAGACATACTGTCATGTGTTCTGTTCGGATTTTAATATGATATACTGTCTGGGTTGCCAATTGCTTTTTCTTTACTTTATAATTACCTTTTATAACAAGAATATCATTCTTTACGTCGATCACCGCATCGAGTTTTTTTAGTGTATTATTACCCAAGATACCATGGAATGTTTTAAGAGTGGGTAATAAGAAGAATTTAATTGGGTGATCCGGACAATTGAATAAACTGAGGTGAGTGTGGTGGGTAATCTTAGTTTACCCTCCAACAAAATTTGCAAAAAATGGCTCTTCGTTAAGTTTCGGATTCTGTATCAAATTTGTCTGAATATAATTTTGGTTGGAACCGGTGTCAATTCGAAATTTGAAAATTTCCCCGTCCCTCGTAGCACAATTGAAATAAGGCAACGAGGAACGAGTCTAAAAAATGGATATCGGAAGTATCGATTGTCTCTAAAACATGGCCCTCATTGGTCTGATCGTCCTCTTCATATGGATTAATTGATCCATTCTGTTCCCAAGCATCGTAGTAATCTTGTTCGGATGCTTCTTCAGGATATGGAGACGGATATTCATTATCTGCGAATTGTTCGGCTTCTCCAGTAGATACATGGAATTGCCTTTGATACTTGAGAGGCTGGTTTGTTTGTGAAAGCGGCGGTGGTCTTTTTCCCGCAAAGTTATTACTTGGACGAATCATGTAATTTATACGATTGGACCTAATGGATGGATCTACGTCCATTGGTACTGGCTTAGGCTCTGGCTTTTGTCCAGTTGGACGAAGAGGTGGAATCTGATTGGTGACTTGAATCGGGCGTTGTGACTGGTAAGGCCCTAGTCCCATTTGTGGTTGTTGCCTATATGTCTGATATAAATGTGGTGGAGTACGGTTACTCATGGTGGGTTTACCACTTGGATGGTAATAGAGTCTAGGGTCAAAGCTCTTCCAATTGTTTTGAATGTTATTGGATATTTTTTGGCTAGTTGGTAAAGGTTGTCTCGGCGGTAGACTTAGAGGTGTTTGTCTAGATCTAGATACGAACATATTTCTATGCTCTTGGTTTTCAAGTAGAGTACAGAGATGTAAAGCATGACTTAAATCTCTTGGTTCCCTAATACCAAGATGTCTTGGTAAGTCCCCATTGAGACCTCTCACAAAGATGTCTAGAGCCTTTCCGCGATACACGCTTGTTAATGCTCTTATTGCTTCCGGAGATTCCTCCGTTGCTCTGATCTGGTTTAAGATCAGTGACAAATTATGATAAATTGCCTGGTAAAATTCGTGTATGGTCAAATATCCCTGCTTTAATGAGGACATCTGATACTCAAGGGTCTTAAGGTCTCTTTTGTCTGCATAATGTGCTGTAACGCATTTCGAAATTGCCTTCCAGTTTAGTGGGGTATTATAGGATTCGAGGACAGTTTCGGCTTCGCCAACTACCTTGGTTCGGATGGCCAGAGTAACCAGATAAAATCTGTGTGTTTCTTGCCCCTCCAACATGCCTATTATTCGATCAACATTCTTTTTCCAAGAGTTGAACGTTGCTCTATCTCCCGAATTTAATTAATTCACAAACGTCTGGGACTTTGCCTTGGTCATGGCCTGCTACAGGACTCACATAAGGTATGTCACTAAAGTGATCATGGCCATGAGCTGTTGACTCTGATGGGAGTGTTTCTTTGATCAGTGCGAGTATAACTTCTCTTAATTCTCGTCTAGCTACCGGAGTGCTGGTGGCAGTTGGTTCGCTCTTTCCTAATCGGGAACTACCGGCTAAATCGAGGTTATTCATGACTGTTGTTAAAAAATCGGGCATTATCTATTGGATAAGGTTTCTCAATTCGGACAATGTAAAACACTAGTTGATTTTAGACGGACCACTTTTTTTTAGAGATTTTTTATGTTTTAATTTGATATTCGAACAGCAAAATTTTAAGTGATATAAAAGAAGGAGGCGTGGCAGACCATACAAAGTATATATATTCTTGATCAGCATCAGTAGCCGAGTCGATTTGGTCATGTCCGTCTGTCCGTCTGTATGAACACACAGATCTCTGCTATTAAAAGAGCTAGAGTTACCAGACTTGGTGGGAGTGTGCGTGTATTGAATACACACAAGAAGTTTATTTCAAACTTTATGTGCCACGCCCACCGCCTCCGCAAATCGATAAATGCGTATTTCGATTTTTCCACATAATTCAATAACGAAAAGAGATAAACGCACCAAATTTGGTAGGAGGGTGTCTTGCAACATTATGCAGAAGTTGGATATAAGACTTTTGGTTGCCACGCCCACCGCCTCTAAAAAACACATTCTTATAGTTAAAAAAAAACACTAGAAAAGCTAGAAGCACCAAATTTGGTAGTAAGGTCCCTGGTAACATTACGCAGAATGCGGATTTTCAACTTTTGGATGCCACTCCTACCTCCCCCATTCATCGTTTTTATTCAATTTGTCAAGGAGTCTATTTGGCCGAGGTACAGATCTCAGTCTGTCCAGGGCCGCCTTACAAGAAAATTTGTAAGTCGCCGAGACGCCAGCGACAAAAGGCACCTCGGGACTACCCTACCCTACGTCTACCCTGTATTAATGGACTCAGACACAGACAACTACCGGCGGTCGCGCTATTTCTGAACGCCAAGCATCACCGAATCGAAGTCTCGCTACCCTGTAATCCGCCTACGCCGTATGAGACGCTGCACTGATTCCCCATCGGAGTCTTAACGGGTGCAATTCCACGTCTCGTCACCGACTTCTACCCTTCCCTAGCTAAGTCAGGGCTCTCGGGCGTCCTCCTCGTGTCGCCGCCTTTCTCACTACCACTACTGTCGTCCGTCAGGTCATTCACTTTCACGCTCGCGTCTATTTTCCTACACGGCACGTGCCGAAACACACTTCGACGGAACTGAGGTTGGATCGTAAAGATTCGGTTAGCCGATCAAATGGAGAACAGGGAGATCGAATAATTGAATGAAATAAACAACTCATTTTATTTCAGATGTCCAATAGTTCTTAGTTTATTATAACTTTGGTTTCCAAATTTCAGTTTTTCACACATTATTTTTTACTTCCTAACTCGAGTCCACTCCGTGTGGCCTTTTCAATCGTCCGAACGCAAGAGAGCGAGCCGCCGCTCCTGCATTCCTCGCCATCTAGCGACTATTGTGACCGGGCTACCAAAAAGCACGCACAGAAAAGTAGAAAAATAACAACATTGTAATTTAAAATACTTTTCGTTATTTTCGGTCGCAAAACAAAACAAAACGTTACAGTTTCACAGTGGAAAAACAAATGTTAATTACTAACAATAAACAAAATGAAAATAAAGAAGTAAAGAGTGCGAGTGCACTCGAAAGTAAGATACTATTTACCTTCAACTGTTAAAAAATAATTCTTAACATTAATTAATTTCATTCGGCGAACTAATAACAAGTTGTGTCGTCTCCGGTGTGTAGTGATGTATCCAAAAAATGTACTTTTATTATAATAACCATAATACTTATCAAGCTTCTCCTTCTTTTTTTCAACCGTTTTTGAACTAAAAAAAAAAAAAAATAAGGCTTATTGAGAGAGCGAAATTGGTGAATTCTTTCAATTAAAGCACATGTATTTAATATTATAAGACACAATTTACCTTTGGCTGTTAGAAAATAATTCTTAATATAAATTACTTTTATTCGGCGAACTAATAACAACGCATCGCATATTTTCGAAGTCAAATATACCTTATTGACGATAATGGCACATGCCGACTGCACGCTGACTGCACGACGGCTGTGCGTGCGCAGTCGGTTTCAGCGTCGGGCCTCTGCTGCTGTAAGGGAAACTTCTCGCGCCTATAACTTCTGTGTGTCCGACCGGGTTGTAATTTATAGGGTATGTGCATGTCTTCGAAAATATGCGATGCGTTGTTATTAGTTCGCCGAATAAAAGAATTTAATATTAAATTATATCTTACTGGATGTTACAAAAAAATAAAAAAAATCAATTGTTTCTAGTATTCGAACCTGGAACTCAATGTCATGTCAATGTCTCACACCAAGCCACCGACGGCAGTCAATATGTCAATTACAAATTTCGTTCTAATATCTCAGTTGAGGCGCATTGTCTGTTTCTAGTAAATACATACAATGTATGTGTCAGTTAACTAAGTGTCAACGACTTTAAGGTCTTGCAGGCGACTTGGCCGAAATTGCTGACCAGGCACCAAGCCGGACGTCGCTGCAATCTAACTAAGTGTCAAAGACCCTTAGGTCCAACAGTCGACTCGGCCGAAACTGCTGACCAAGCATAAGGCTGGACGTCGCTGCATAGCCGGCGAACACAGCATATTTGCGTGGCCGCTATGAGATGATCGCGTAACATTGTTATTCTTTGTTGCGCCTTCAGTGTACTCCATAAGAATTCATTTTTGTACCCCAATTCAGTTTTAAGCTTACACTCCAGCATGAAAGATCGTTTCTGCTGTCAAATATAAAAAGCTACTTAATAAAAAATCGTGTTTCATTCACACGGCTCCGCCTGTGATTTGACCGTATCACTTAATTGGCGCCCAACTAGTGGTATTAAGTTAGAATACCCACGCGTGTGATTGTCGTTGCTTTGTGCATAAACCTGAGAGCGATGTCACAGACAATAAACACAATTGTGACTAACCAGCAAGCTGCGCACTGGAAATAGTGAAGCTTTGCTGTAGTGAACCTTGTCTCCAGAATAAAAAAGAGTTTGGTGAAGCGCTTAAGCGCAGTAAATAAATACAACAAAATTTGTCACCGAAGCCACAGGAGCTCTTCGGACAGCGGAGACTGCAGCGTGGGAGCATAGACTCTACTGGAATCAACACCGGCTTTTTCCCTCTTAGTATTATTAATTTTTTTTTTAATATCATATTAAAAAAGAAAGAGAACAAGATAATATATAAGTGGAAACCTTTAACTCAATTGTTTTAAAATCTGCTAAATAAATTCAAATTTGTAAAAAATAAAAAAAACAAGTGAAGAAAGCTACAGTCGAGTGCACTCGACAGTAAGATACCATTTACCTTTCGCTGTTAAAAACTAATTCTTTATATTAATTACTTTTATTCGGCGAATAACAACGCATCGCATATTTTCGAGGACAAATTCACATGCATTGACGCTAATGGCACATGCCGACTGCACACTGACTACACGACGACTGTGCGTGCGCAGTCGGCGTGCGCAGTCGGCGTCGGCGTCGGGCCTCTACTGCTGTGAGCGAAACTTCTCGTGCCTATAACTTCTGTGTTTATTGTCCAATCGGATTGAAATTTATAGGGTAGATCTGTACTATGGTAAGCTACAAGAGTGTTAAAAAAAATGTTTTGTTATTTCCCTACTTTTCTTAAAATGCAATAGTGTGGGGGCGGTGGGCGTGGCATCCAAAAGTTGAAAATCCAAAATTCTCCGTAATGCTACCAGGCACCTTACTTTCAAATTTGGCGCTTCTAGCTTTTCTAGTTTTCTTTTAAACTATAAAAATGTGTTTTTTAGAGGCGGTGGGCGTGGCATCCAAAATTCTAAAATCCAACTTCTGCATAATGTTGCAAGACACCCTCCTACCAAATTTGGTGCGTTTATCTCTTTTCGTTATTGAATTATTTGGAAAAAATCGAAATACGCATTTATCGATTTGCGGAGGCGGTGGGCGTGGCACATCAAGTTTGAAATAAACTTCTTGTGTGTATTGAATACACGCACACTCCCACCAAGTCTGGTGCCTCTAGCTCTTTTAATAGCTGAGATCTGTGTGTTCATACAGACGGACAGACGGACAGACGGACAGACGGACAGACGGACAGACGGACAGACGGACAGACGGACAGACAGACGGACATGACCAAATCGACTCGGCTATTGATGCTGATCAAGAATATATATACTTTGTATGGTCTGCCACGCCTCCTTCTGCCTGTTACATACATTTGCACAAAGTTAATATACCATTTTTTACCCATTTTCAATGGGTAAATGGTATAAAAAGAGAAAAAGGAATTTAACTGCACATTAAAACAAAGTGTCAATACTAACGATAATTGAAGCAAATCTGTGTTTATTTCTTTTTGCCACATTGTGGTCATACTCGTACATGCTGTGTAGCACTCGTAATTCGACCCGCAGAAATTTTTTGTTATGTTGTAGTCTTTGCGCTCAGTCACCAACACATGGATTTGTGTGTTTTCTTTTTCGAGCACACTCAACGTTTTGGTCGATGAGATCGCCGTTCTCTAATTACAGAACCCCTCGGCAACATTCAAGCGATTCAGAGTCAGACGCTGATAGCCACATTAGAGTTCTTAGGAATAGAATTGTAAAAAGCTTCATCACCAACCATGGACCCAGATCAGCTCAGAGTAGTGGTTGAGGCAGCGATTCGAAATGCCTTAGCTGAACAAGCTACTGTGCACAATCGTGAGCAACAAGCACTGATACAGAAAATTAATGAGTTGGCTGATCAAGATCAAAACATGGCCCTCATTGGTCTGATCGTCCTCTTCATATGGATTAATTGATCCATTCTGTTCCCAAGCATCGTAGTAATCTTGTTCGGATGCTTCTTCAGGATATGGAGACGGATATTCATTATCTGCGAATTGTTCGGCTTCTCCAGTAGATACATGGAATTGCCTTTGATACTTGAGAGGCTGGTTTGTTTGTGAAAGCGGCGGTGGTCTTTTTCCCGCAAAGTTATTACTTGGACGAATCATGTAATTTATACGATTGGACCTAATGGATGGATCTACGTCCATTGGTACTGGCTTAGGCTCTGGCTTTTGTCCAGTTGGACGAAGAGGTGGAATCTGATTGGTGACTTGAATCGGGCGTTGTGACTGGTAAGGCCCTAGTCCCATTTGTGGTTGTTGCCTATATGTCTGATATAAATGTGGTGGAGTACGGTTACTCATGGTGGGTTTACCACTTGGATGGTAATAGAGTCTAGGGTCAAAGCTCTTCCAATTGTTTTGAATGTTATTGGATATTTTTTGGCTAGTTGGTAAAGGTTGTCTCGGCGGTAGACTTAGAGGTGTTTGTCTAGATCTAGATACGAACATATTTCTATGCTCTTGGTTTTCAAGTAGAGTACAGAGATGTAAAGCATGACTTAAATCTCTTGGTTCCCTAATACCAAGATGTCTTGGTAAGTCCCCATTGAGACCTCTCACAAAGATGTCTAGAGCCTTTCCGCGATACACGCTTGTTAATGCTCTTATTGCTTCCGGAGATTCCTCCGTTGCTCTGATCTGGTTTAAGATCAGTGACAAATTATGATAAATTGCCTGGTAAAATTCGTGTATGGTCAAATATCCCTGCTTTAATGAGGACATCTGATACTCAAGGGTCTTAAGGTCTCTTTTGTCTGCATAATGTGCTGTAACGCATTTCGAAATTGCCTTCCAGTTTAGTGGGGTATTATAGGATTCGAGGACAGTTTCGGCTTCGCCAACTACCTTGGTTCGGATGGCCAGAGTAACCAGATAAAATCTGTGTGTTTCTTGCCCCTCCAACATGCCTATTATTCGATCAACATTCTTTTTCCAAGAGTTGAACGTTGCTCTATCTCCCGAATTTAATTAATTCACAAACGTCTGGGACTTTGCCTTGGTCATGGCCTGCTACAGGACTCACATAAGGTATGTCACTAAAGTGATCATGGCCATGAGCTGTTGACTCTGATGGGAGTGTTTCTTTGATCAGTGCGAGTATAACTTCTCTTAATTCTCGTCTAGCTACCGGAGTGCTGGTGGCAGTTGGTTCGCTCTTTCCTAATCGGGAACTACCGGCTAAATCGAGGTTATTCATGACTGTTGTTAAAAAATCGGGCATTATCTATTGGATAAGGTTTCTCAATTCGGACAATGTAAAACACTAGTTGATTTTAGACGGACCACTTTTTTTTAGAGATTTTTTATGTTTTAATTTGATATTCGAACAGCAAAATTTTAAGTGATATAAAAGAAGGAGGCGTGGCAGACCATACAAAGTATATATATTCTTGATCAGCATCAGTAGCCGAGTCGATTTGGTCATGTCCGTCTGTCCGTCTGTATGAACACACAGATCTCTGCTATTAAAAGAGCTAGAGTTACCAGACTTGGTGGGAGTGTGCGTGTATTGAATACACACAAGAAGTTTATTTCAAACTTTATGTGCCACGCCCACCGCCTCCGCAAATCGATAAATGCGTATTTCGATTTTTCCACATAATTCAATAACGAAAAGAGATAAACGCACCAAATTTGGTAGGAGGGTGTCTTGCAACATTATGCAGAAGTTGGATATAAGACTTTTGGTTGCCACGCCCACCGCCTCTAAAAAACACATTCTTATAGTTAAAAAAAAACACTAGAAAAGCTAGAAGCACCAAATTTGGTAGTAAGGTCCCTGGTAACATTACGCAGAATGCGGATTTTCAACTTTTGGATGCCACTCCTACCTCCCCCATTCATCGTTTTTATTCAATTTGTCAAGGAGTCTATTTGGCCGAGGTACAGATCTCAGTCTGTCCAGGGCCGCCTTACAAGAAAATTTGTAAGTCGCCGAGACGCCAGCGACAAAAGGCACCTCGGGACTACCCTACCCTACGTCTACCCTGTATTAATGGACTCAGACACAGACAACTACCGGCGGTCGCGCTATTTCTGAACGCCAAGCATCACCGAATCGAAGTCTCGCTACCCTGTAATCCGCCTACGCCGTATGAGACGCTGCACTGATTCCCCATCGGAGTCTTAACGGGTGCAATTCCACGTCTCGTCACCGACTTCTACCCTTCCCTAGCTAAGTCAGGGCTCTCGGGCGTCCTCCTCGTGTCGCCGCCTTTCTCACTACCACTACTGTCGTCCGTCAGGTCATTCACTTTCACGCTCGCGTCTATTTTCCTACACGGCACGTGCCGAAACACACTTCGACGGAACTGAGGTTGGATCGTAAAGATTCGGTTAGCCGATCAAATGGAGAACAGGGAGATCGAATAATTGAATGAAATAAACAACTCATTTTATTTCAGATGTCCAATAGTTCTTAGTTTATTATAACTTTGGTTTCCAAATTTCAGTTTTTCACACATTATTTTTTACTTCCTAACTCGAGTCCACTCCGTGTGGCCTTTTCAATCGTCCGAACGCAAGAGAGCGAGCCGCCGCTCCTGCATTCCTCGCCATCTAGCGACTATTGTGACCGGGCTACCAAAAAGCACGCACAGAAAAGTAGAAAAATAACAACATTGTAATTTAAAATACTTTTCGTTATTTTCGGTCGCAAAACAAAACAAAACGTTACAGTTTCACAGTGGAAAAACAAATGTTAATTACTAACAATAAACAAAATGAAAATAAAGAAGTAAAGAGTGCGAGTGCACTCGAAAGTAAGATACTATTTACCTTCAACTGTTAAAAAATAATTCTTAACATTAATTAATTTCATTCGGCGAACTAATAACAAGTTGTGTCGTCTCCGGTGTGTAGTGATGTATCCAAAAAATGTACTTTTATTATAATAACCATAATACTTATCAAGCTTCTCCTTCTTTTTTTCAACCGTTTTTGAACTAAAAAAAAAAAAAAATAAGGCTTATTGAGAGAGCGAAATTGGTGAATTCTTTCAATTAAAGCACATGTATTTAATATTATAAGACACAATTTACCTTTGGCTGTTAGAAAATAATTCTTAATATAAATTACTTTTATTCGGCGAACTAATAACAACGCATCGCATATTTTCGAAGTCAAATATACCTTATTGACGATAATGGCACATGCCGACTGCACGCTGACTGCACGACGGCTGTGCGTGCGCAGTCGGTTTCAGCGTCGGGCCTCTGCTGCTGTAAGGGAAACTTCTCGCGCCTATAACTTCTGTGTGTCCGACCGGGTTGTAATTTATAGGGTATGTGCATGTCTTCGAAAATATGCGATGCGTTGTTATTAGTTCGCCGAATAAAAGAATTTAATATTAAATTATATCTTACTGGATGTTACAAAAAAATAAAAAAAATCAATTGTTTCTAGTATTCGAACCTGGAACTCAATGTCATGTCAATGTCTCACACCAAGCCACCGACGGCAGTCAATATGTCAATTACAAATTTCGTTCTAATATCTCAGTTGAGGCGCATTGTCTGTTTCTAGTAAATACATACAATGTATGTGTCAGTTAACTAAGTGTCAACGACTTTAAGGTCTTGCAGGCGACTTGGCCGAAATTGCTGACCAGGCACCAAGCCGGACGTCGCTGCAATCTAACTAAGTGTCAAAGACCCTTAGGTCCAACAGTCGACTCGGCCGAAACTGCTGACCAAGCATAAGGCTGGACGTCGCTGCATAGCCGGCGAACACAGCATATTTGCGTGGCCGCTATGAGATGATCGCGTAACATTGTTATTCTTTGTTGCGCCTTCAGTGTACTCCATAAGAATTCATTTTTGTACCCCAATTCAGTTTTAAGCTTACACTCCAGCATGAAAGATCGTTTCTGCTGTCAAATATAAAAAGCTACTTAATAAAAAATCGTGTTTCATTCACACGGCTCCGCCTGTGATTTGACCGTATCACTTAATTGGCGCCCAACTAGTGGTATTAAGTTAGAATACCCACGCGTGTGATTGTCGTTGCTTTGTGCATAAACCTGAGAGCGATGTCACAGACAATAAACACAATTGTGACTAACCAGCAAGCTGCGCACTGGAAATAGTGAAGCTTTGCTGTAGTGAACCTTGTCTCCAGAATAAAAAAGAGTTTGGTGAAGCGCTTAAGCGCAGTAAATAAATACAACAAAATTTGTCACCGAAGCCACAGGAGCTCTTCGGACAGCGGAGACTGCAGCGTGGGAGCATAGACTCTACTGGAATCAACACCGGCTTTTTCCCTCTTAGTATTATTAATTTTTTTTTTAATATCATATTAAAAAAGAAAGAGAACAAGATAATATATAAGTGGAAACCTTTAACTCAATTGTTTTAAAATCTGCTAAATAAATTCAAATTTGTAAAAAATAAAAAAAAAAAGAGAAAAAGGAATTTAACTGCACATTAAAACAAAGTGTCAATACTAACGATAATTGAAGCAAATCTGTGTTTATTTCTTTTTGCCACATTGTGGTCATACTCGTACATGCTGTGTAGCACTCGTAATTCGACCCGCAGAAATTTTTTGTTATGTTGTAGTCTTTGCGCTCAGTCACCAACACATGGATTTGTGTGTTTTCTTTTTCGAGCACACTCAACGTTTTGGTCGATGAGATCGCCGTTCTCTAATTACAGAACCCCTCGGCAACATTCAAGCGATTCAGAGTCAGACGCTGATAGCCACATTAGAGTTCTTAGGAATAGAATTGTAAAAAGCTTCATCACCAACCATGGACCCAGATCAGCTCAGAGTAGTGGTTGAGGCAGCGATTCGAAATGCCTTAGCTGAACAAGCTACTGTGCACAATCGTGAGCAACAAGCACTGATACAGAAAATTAATGAGTTGGCTGATCAAGATCAAAACATGGCCCTCATTGGTCTGATCGTCCTCTTCATATGGATTAATTGATCCATTCTGTTCCCAAGCATCGTAGTAATCTTGTTCGGATGCTTCTTCAGGATATGGAGACGGATATTCATTATCTGCGAATTGTTCGGCTTCTCCAGTAGATACATGGAATTGCCTTTGATACTTGAGAGGCTGGTTTGTTTGTGAAAGCGGCGGTGGTCTTTTTCCCGCAAAGTTATTACTTGGACGAATCATGTAATTTATACGATTGGACCTAATGGATGGATCTACGTCCATTGGTACTGGCTTAGGCTCTGGCTTTTGTCCAGTTGGACGAAGAGGTGGAATCTGATTGGTGACTTGAATCGGGCGTTGTGACTGGTAAGGCCCTAGTCCCATTTGTGGTTGTTGCCTATATGTCTGATATAAATGTGGTGGAGTACGGTTACTCATGGTGGGTTTACCACTTGGATGGTAATAGAGTCTAGGGTCAAAGCTCTTCCAATTGTTTTGAATGTTATTGGATATTTTTTGGCTAGTTGGTAAAGGTTGTCTCGGCGGTAGACTTAGAGGTGTTTGTCTAGATCTAGATACGAACATATTTCTATGCTCTTGGTTTTCAAGTAGAGTACAGAGATGTAAAGCATGACTTAAATCTCTTGGTTCCCTAATACCAAGATGTCTTGGTAAGTCCCCATTGAGACCTCTCACAAAGATGTCTAGAGCCTTTCCGCGATACACGCTTGTTAATGCTCTTATTGCTTCCGGAGATTCCTCCGTTGCTCTGATCTGGTTTAAGATCAGTGACAAATTATGATAAATTGCCTGGTAAAATTCGTGTATGGTCAAATATCCCTGCTTTAATGAGGACATCTGATACTCAAGGGTCTTAAGGTCTCTTTTGTCTGCATAATGTGCTGTAACGCATTTCGAAATTGCCTTCCAGTTTAGTGGGGTATTATAGGATTCGAGGACAGTTTCGGCTTCGCCAACTACCTTGGTTCGGATGGCCAGAGTAACCAGATAAAATCTGTGTGTTTCTTGCCCCTCCAACATGCCTATTATTCGATCAACATTCTTTTTCCAAGAGTTGAACGTTGCTCTATCTCCCGAATTTAATTAATTCACAAACGTCTGGGACTTTGCCTTGGTCATGGCCTGCTACAGGACTCACATAAGGTATGTCACTAAAGTGATCATGGCCATGAGCTGTTGACTCTGATGGGAGTGTTTCTTTGATCAGTGCGAGTATAACTTCTCTTAATTCTCGTCTAGCTACCGGAGTGCTGGTGGCAGTTGGTTCGCTCTTTCCTAATCGGGAACTACCGGCTAAATCGAGGTTATTCATGACTGTTGTTAAAAAATCGGGCATTATCTATTGGATAAGGTTTCTCAATTCGGACAATGTAAAACACTAGTTGATTTTAGACGGACCACTTTTTTTTAGAGATTTTTTATGTTTTAATTTGATATTCGAACAGCAAAATTTTAAGTGATATAAAAGAAGGAGGCGTGGCAGACCATACAAAGTATATATATTCTTGATCAGCATCAGTAGCCGAGTCGATTTGGTCATGTCCGTCTGTCCGTCTGTATGAACACACAGATCTCTGCTATTAAAAGAGCTAGAGTTACCAGACTTGGTGGGAGTGTGCGTGTATTGAATACACACAAGAAGTTTATTTCAAACTTTATGTGCCACGCCCACCGCCTCCGCAAATCGATAAATGCGTATTTCGATTTTTCCACATAATTCAATAACGAAAAGAGATAAACGCACCAAATTTGGTAGGAGGGTGTCTTGCAACATTATGCAGAAGTTGGATATAAGACTTTTGGTTGCCACGCCCACCGCCTCTAAAAAACACATTCTTATAGTTAAAAAAAAACACTAGAAAAGCTAGAAGCACCAAATTTGGTAGTAAGGTCCCTGGTAACATTACGCAGAATGCGGATTTTCAACTTTTGGATGCCACTCCTACCTCCCCCATTCATCGTTTTTATTCAATTTGTCAAGGAGTCTATTTGGCCGAGGTACAGATCTCAGTCTGTCCAGGGCCGCCTTACAAGAAAATTTGTAAGTCGCCGAGACGCCAGCGACAAAAGGCACCTCGGGACTACCCTACCCTACGTCTACCCTGTATTAATGGACTCAGACACAGACAACTACCGGCGGTCGCGCTATTTCTGAACGCCAAGCATCACCGAATCGAAGTCTCGCTACCCTGTAATCCGCCTACGCCGTATGAGACGCTGCACTGATTCCCCATCGGAGTCTTAACGGGTGCAATTCCACGTCTCGTCACCGACTTCTACCCTTCCCTAGCTAAGTCAGGGCTCTCGGGCGTCCTCCTCGTGTCGCCGCCTTTCTCACTACCACTACTGTCGTCCGTCAGGTCATTCACTTTCACGCTCGCGTCTATTTTCCTACACGGCACGTGCCGAAACACACTTCGACGGAACTGAGGTTGGATCGTAAAGATTCGGTTAGCCGATCAAATGGAGAACAGGGAGATCGAATAATTGAATGAAATAAACAACTCATTTTATTTCAGATGTCCAATAGTTCTTAGTTTATTATAACTTTGGTTTCCAAATTTCAGTTTTTCACACATTATTTTTTACTTCCTAACTCGAGTCCACTCCGTGTGGCCTTTTCAATCGTCCGAACGCAAGAGAGCGAGCCGCCGCTCCTGCATTCCTCGCCATCTAGCGACTATTGTGACCGGGCTACCAAAAAGCACGCACAGAAAAGTAGAAAAATAACAACATTGTAATTTAAAATACTTTTCGTTATTTTCGGTCGCAAAACAAAACAAAACGTTACAGTTTCACAGTGGAAAAACAAATGTTAATTACTAACAATAAACAAAATGAAAATAAAGAAGTAAAGAGTGCGAGTGCACTCGAAAGTAAGATACTATTTACCTTCAACTGTTAAAAAATAATTCTTAACATTAATTAATTTCATTCGGCGAACTAATAACAAGTTGTGTCGTCTCCGGTGTGTAGTGATGTATCCAAAAAATGTACTTTTATTATAATAACCATAATACTTATCAAGCTTCTCCTTCTTTTTTTCAACCGTTTTTGAACTAAAAAAAAAAAAAAATAAGGCTTATTGAGAGAGCGAAATTGGTGAATTCTTTCAATTAAAGCACATGTATTTAATATTATAAGACACAATTTACCTTTGGCTGTTAGAAAATAATTCTTAATATAAATTACTTTTATTCGGCGAACTAATAACAACGCATCGCATATTTTCGAAGTCAAATATACCTTATTGACGATAATGGCACATGCCGACTGCACGCTGACTGCACGACGGCTGTGCGTGCGCAGTCGGTTTCAGCGTCGGGCCTCTGCTGCTGTAAGGGAAACTTCTCGCGCCTATAACTTCTGTGTGTCCGACCGGGTTGTAATTTATAGGGTATGTGCATGTCTTCGAAAATATGCGATGCGTTGTTATTAGTTCGCCGAATAAAAGAATTTAATATTAAATTATATCTTACTGGATGTTACAAAAAAATAAAAAAAATCAATTGTTTCTAGTATTCGAACCTGGAACTCAATGTCATGTCAATGTCTCACACCAAGCCACCGACGGCAGTCAATATGTCAATTACAAATTTCGTTCTAATATCTCAGTTGAGGCGCATTGTCTGTTTCTAGTAAATACATACAATGTATGTGTCAGTTAACTAAGTGTCAACGACTTTAAGGTCTTGCAGGCGACTTGGCCGAAATTGCTGACCAGGCACCAAGCCGGACGTCGCTGCAATCTAACTAAGTGTCAAAGACCCTTAGGTCCAACAGTCGACTCGGCCGAAACTGCTGACCAAGCATAAGGCTGGACGTCGCTGCATAGCCGGCGAACACAGCATATTTGCGTGGCCGCTATGAGATGATCGCGTAACATTGTTATTCTTTGTTGCGCCTTCAGTGTACTCCATAAGAATTCATTTTTGTACCCCAATTCAGTTTTAAGCTTACACTCCAGCATGAAAGATCGTTTCTGCTGTCAAATATAAAAAGCTACTTAATAAAAAATCGTGTTTCATTCACACGGCTCCGCCTGTGATTTGACCGTATCACTTAATTGGCGCCCAACTAGTGGTATTAAGTTAGAATACCCACGCGTGTGATTGTCGTTGCTTTGTGCATAAACCTGAGAGCGATGTCACAGACAATAAACACAATTGTGACTAACCAGCAAGCTGCGCACTGGAAATAGTGAAGCTTTGCTGTAGTGAACCTTGTCTCCAGAATAAAAAAGAGTTTGGTGAAGCGCTTAAGCGCAGTAAATAAATACAACAAAATTTGTCACCGAAGCCACAGGAGCTCTTCGGACAGCGGAGACTGCAGCGTGGGAGCATAGACTCTACTGGAATCAACACCGGCTTTTTCCCTCTTAGTATTATTAATTTTTTTTTTAATATCATATTAAAAAAGAAAGAGAACAAGATAATATATAAGTGGAAACCTTTAACTCAATTGTTTTAAAATCTGCTAAATAAATTCAAATTTGTAAAAAATAAAAAAAAAAAGAGAAAAAGGAATTTAACTGCACATTAAAACAAAGTGTCAATACTAACGATAATTGAAGCAAATCTGTGTTTATTTCTTTTTGCC
This sequence comes from Zaprionus bogoriensis, assembly GCA_035046045.1. NCBI lineage: Eukaryota > Metazoa > Arthropoda > Insecta > Diptera > Drosophilidae > Zaprionus > Zaprionus bogoriensis. Next base: position 70,228 of record JAWNOI010000155.1, read on the forward strand.
ACATTGTGGTCATACTCGTACATGCTGTGTAGCACTCGTAATTCGACCCGCAGAAATTTTTTGTTATGTTGTAGTCTTTGCGCTCAGTCACCAACACATGGATTTGTGTGTTTTCTTTTTCGAGCACACTCAACGTTTTGGTCGATGAGATCGCCGTTCTCTTTTACAGAACCCCTCGGCAACATTCAAGCGATTCAGAGTCAGACGCTGATAGCCACATTAGAGTTCTTAGGAATAGAATTGTAAAAAGCTTCATCACCAAACATGGACCCAGATCAGCTCAGAGTAGTGGTTGAGGCAGCGATTCGAAATGCCTTAGCTGAACAAGCTACTGTGCACAATCGTGAGCAACAAGCACTGATACAGAAAATTAATGAGTTGGCTGATCAAGTAGCAGCAGCTCACGTCACACCTCCAGTCGTTCAGGAATACAGTACTATTGACATCAGAAATGAAATTCAATGTGATGAGCCGTTGGACGCTGTCAAGTGCCTTCCTGAATTTAATGGGGCACAAGATTTATATGTCGCCTGGAGACAGGCAGCGGTTGCCGCCTAACATATTTTTAAACCTTATAATGGCAGTTCTCGCCACTACCAGGCAGTCATCATTATTAGGAGTAAAATTAGGGGAGCCACTGATGCAGTTCTGTCATCATTCGGCACAGTTTAGAACTTCGACGCAATTATTAGCCGTCTCGACTTTAAATATAGCGATAAGCGACCGATTCATCTCATAGAGCAGGAATTGGGCACTCTTAGACAGGGAGGGCAGTCGCTTCTCCAATACTACGATGAAGTAGAGAAGAAGCTTACACTATTGGCCAACAAGGTTAATATGTCGTATGATCCAGTCATGGCAAAAGGCCTATGTGTAAAATTCCGGGATGATGCTCTGCGAGTGTTCATATCAGGCCTCAAGCGCAGTCTTACCGATGTTCTCTTCGCGGCGAAGCCGAAAAACTTGCTTTCGGCATTGGGTCCGGCCCAAGAGGTCGAGTCAAACCATGAAAGATCTGCATTCGCTGCAAATTTCGCCAAAAGCCTCGAACATAAAGAGCGCAAACCAAACGCGAAGGCGTCTGGTCGCCAGCAAGATAAACAGCCTCAGCAAGCTAGCAACCAATTGGGCAGTGGAAAAAACCCGCACTTTGTTAAACAAAACAAGCCACAGGGCCAGTTGGAACAGGGACACAACAGACAACCAAATAACACTGGTGCACCTGTGCCCATGGAGGTTGATCCTTCTCTTTCAGGGGAATTACAGCCCACTCAGGCCCCAGCTTTTGTTAACAAAAGATCGGGTGGGTCCGCTCGCTCAGGTGGCCAGAGAAGTCAGCAAAAGCTGAATCGCGTCATGCAAGCCGCGGAGCAGGGAACAGAAGCCTATGCCAGTGCTGCCGCAAGTGCAGAGGCGCAAGTCTATGATGAAGCCAATGCAGGCTATGACTCTGATGGCATCAATTTTTTAGGGGAACGTCCCTGCTACCCGTCATCAGACGAAGAGTAGCAGGGATAGACATGAAGTTTCTAATAGACACAGGTTCGTCTAAGAACTTCAGCCGACCGCATAAGGGGTTAAAAGCCGTTCGGTCAGTAGAGTCCCCATTCACAATCCATTCAATTCACGGCGCAACAAAGATTACACAAAAGTGTGCATTTCTTAACATTAGGGCAACCTTTTTTATTCTACCAGACCTTTCAACATTCGATGGAATAATCGGCCATGACCTGCTAAGGCAGGCGGGCGCGTCACTTTGCTTAGCCTCAGGGCGGCTCAAGTGGGGTTCGGAGGAAGAACAAATTTCCTTCAATACCTGCACGGATGTCAATCATACAAATGTAGATTGCTCGGATGCACCCCTCTTCATTAAGAAAGCTTTCCTCAGGATGATAAAGGGCAATAATAAGGTCTTCGCAGACCCTAACGAATCTTTGCCATACAACACAGCGGTGGTAGCCACTATTAGAACGGTGGACGAGGAACCAGTTTATGCCAGACATTACCCGTATCCAATGGGAGCAGCTGATTTCGTAAACAAAGAAATCCAAAGTCTGCTGAAAATGGCATAATACAGAAGTCAGTCTCCCCTTTTAATAACCCAATATGGGTGTTAGATAAGAAAGGCACTGACGAGGACGGTAATCGTAACATGCGGTTGGTAATGGACTTTCGGAAACTCAACGAAAGGACAATTCCCGATAAATACCCCATGCCAAATATCTGTATGATATTGGGAAATTTAGGCAAGGCAAAATTTTGTTCAACACTGGATCTTAAGTCTGGTTATCACCAGATAATACTCGCTGAACGCGACCGTGAGAAAACATCTTTTGCAGTAAACGACTTCAAGAAGCCGTTTGATCTGACGCTTCGGCATATGGCATAGGTGCAGTGCTTTCCTAAGAGGGACGTCCCATTACAATGATCTCAAGAACATTGAAGGACAGAGAAGTCAATTATGCTACAAATGAAAGAGAGCTATTGGCCATAATTTGGGCCTTGGCCAAGTTGCGGCACTATTTCTATGGAGTTAAAGACATCAACATCTTTAGAGACCATCAGCCTCTAACCTTTGCGGTGTCAGAATCAAATCCGAATGCGAAGATTAAAAGGTGGAAAGCGCGCATTGACGAGTCCAATGCGCGGATTTTTTACAAACCTGGCAAAGAGAACCTCGTGGCGGACCCCCTGTCCTGACAACAGCTTAACGCTGTAGAACAACAGGAAATCCACTCTTGTGCTGCGACAGTCCACAGTGAAATATCCCTCACTCACGCTATCGAAACAACAGACAAGCCGCTGAATTGTTTCCAAAATCAGATAGTGCTAGAAGAGGCCCGTTTCCCATTAAAGTGTACCTTCGTTTTATTTGGGAACAAAAGACGACACACAATCAGCTTCACATGTAAGGAAGCCCTACTAGATGAGCTGAAGACACAATTATACCCACCGGTGTTAACGCCATCCATTGTGACTTGCACACGCTTGCAACAATACAGGATGAAATAAACACCAAAGTCCAAGATCAAATTAACAAATTAACGTCAACCGTCAATCAAATCCTTGATGTAGCTAAAAAGTCACAAGTCGACACAAGTCATCTATATGAAACCTTATTGGCTAGAAATAGGATGTTGATGATGGAGTTGCAAAATTTAATGCTTGCCATAACCCTAGCAAAGGCTAACATCATAAGCCCAAATATCCTAGATCACGCAGATTTAAAATCAGTTTGGTTGAAGATGCCCACAAATACTCCCATAGGGGATATTATGTCCGTCTCATCCGTAAAGGTTATTCAATCCATTAAAATACTTTACTCTATATAATTAAGTTCGCATGTAGGAAAATAACCATATTCCCGGTCTCTCATAAAGGCTTCATACTAAGCCTACCAAGCAACGTCATAGCCGACTGCGACGGAGTAACCCACGCTCTCGAAGGCTGCAACGAGTCCCCTGGAGCTACGTTTTGCCGCCTGTCGTCGAAGAGTTCTAGTGCCAGGGAAATACATGCCGGAGGTGTAGCACACTGCGAAATCCAGCCGAGTAGTCTGAATTCGATCACCCAGGTGGACGACGGAATTGTCATCGTCAACGACAGATCTGCAAAAGTGCAGGTAGACATTGGCACCGAGATCTGTATACACGGTACGCAGCTTATCACCTTCAGCGACCGGACCACCATCAATGGAACTCTATACGTCAATCGTAATAACATTCAAGATAGAGTCCCAGCAATTTCCAACTCTCCTCTGCTGAACATCACCGCCAGTCAAGATGTTCTTAGCCTCCCTTACCTTCATCTGTTAAATGAACGTAATCTGCAGGCAATCCAGAGGATTAAAGAGTCTACCGAAGCCGGTCGCACGTACCTGGTGGCCCTTATCGTGGTGGCCATATGCTGCGTTCTTATCTGTCTTGGCCTCTTATACCAACGGATCACCATGACAAAGAAGTCTGCGCGTCGGCTAAGAGAGGTGGTCGCTGGATTGGAGTCACCCGAGGGCGGCCTTGGTCTTGAAGGGGGAGAAGTTAACTAAGTGTCAACGACTTTTAGGTCTTGCAGGCGATTTGGACGAAATTGCTGACCAGGCACCAAGACGTCGCTGCAATCTAACTAAGTGTCAAAGACCCTTAGGTCCAACAGTCGACTCGGCCGAAACTGCTGACCAAGCATAAGGCTGGACGTCGCTGCATAGCCGGCGAACACAGCATATTTGCGTGGCCGCTATGAGATGATCGCGTAACATTGTTATTCTTTGTTGCGCCTTCAGTGTACTCCATAAGAATTCATTTTTGTACCCCAATTCAGTTTTAAGCTTACACTCCAGCATGAAAGATCGTTTCTGCTGTCAAATATAAAAAGCTACTTAATAAAAAATCGTGTTTCATTCACACGGCTCCGCCTGTGATTTGACCGTATCACTTAATTTGTCTACATATGTAAACATGTTTTAAGCGCGAAAATTTTTGTATACAGCAAAAGAAACGCAGCAGAAGCTCGGGGTCAATGCTTGCGCCGCGCACGCACAGTCGCCGTGCAGTCGGCATGTGCGCTGGGAATCGAACCCGGGACATAAAGTTATGATGCAAAAAAAAAAAACAACAATTTGTTTTTAGCAATACAAAAAGAAGCCTGCGCTGGAAGTCGAACCCGGCACATAAAGTTATAAATTTCGACCTAATATCTCAGTTAAGGCACATTGTTTGTTCCTAGTAAATACATATGAATGTATATATTTATGTATAGTAGTTGTATACGAGGTGTGTTCAAAAAGTAAGGTGACTTTTCAAATTTCGCGGGCAACATATTTTCGATTATCGATTGTTTTGTTTTGTTATATTGGTACACTCTTCCCTAACATCTGTACCAAGTTTCAATGGAACATCCTCTTTTGTTTGGTTGTGAGAGGCGTAAAGTTACAAGTTATTTTGCGAGCTCGGCGATTTTTTGCTATCGAAAAATATGGATCAAAGGATTTGCATCAAATTTTGTGTAAAAAATAAAATTAAGTGCTCTGAAACACTTGAAATGTTGACAGTGGCATACGGTGAAACTGTTCTGAGTAAAAAAAATGTGTACAAGTGGTACAAACTCTTCCAAGATGGCCGGGAAGATGCCAATGACCAGCCTCGCTCTGGACGCCCAAGCACGTCAACAACTGATGAAAACGTTCAAGCAGTGACGAAAATTGTTTTGGAAAATCGTCGAATCACTATCAGAGAAGTTTCTGAAGATGTCGGAATATCGCTTGGCTCGTGTGTCAGCGAAGTTTGTTCCGAAATTGCTGAATTTTGACCAAAAGAACCGTCGCATGAGCATCGCTCAAGAGCTGTTGAATGACGTCAACGACGACCCAGATTTACTCAAAAGGGTCATAACTGGTGACGAATCATGGGTATATGGTTATGATATCGAAACCAAAGCCCAATCGTCCCAATGGAAGAGCCCAGGCGAGCCAAGACCGAAAAAAGACTGCATCGCTGCAAGAGCTCAAGGCTATACCGAAAAGTGCTTATGGGAAGTGCTTTGAGGATTGCAAAAACCGTTGGCATAAGTGTATTGTATCTGAGGGGGATTACTTTGAAGGGGACAACATAAATATTGATAAATAAATTAATAGTTTTTCTTGAAAATACAAAGTCACCTTACTTTTTGAACACACCTCGTATATGTATGTATGGGACGTACAACCCAATGCGCACTAAGGAAACATATTGTTAATAAATGTATAATTATATTTACTTGCATTAATGTACATTTATTGTATCATTCAATATTAAATTTTATTATCTTCGTGATTATATTTAAATGTCAAAATATATCGATATCAGCGATATCGGTAAGCGATATCGATAAGCGATATCGATAAGTAGAACAACGTCTCTGCTGCTGCTCAATATAATCACTTTTTAGCTTGCGATTGGCGTACAGGGTATTTTAAATTCAAAGCGTTTGATTATAGAATTTTTAACCAGATTTAATTTGTATTATTTTTTCGAATAGGTAAAGGTATTTTACAGTCGCGCGTGCTCGACTTTAGCTTTCTTAACTTGTTTTTTTTATTTAGATTGTCTTTTTTTTTATTTTTGCATCATCATCAAATTGTCGAACATGTTGTTATATTTTCAGAGTAATTCGTAAAAGCAAAAAGATGATGTTTATTCAGTGACTGTAACTTATAGACTCAAATACAAAATAATCGGGCACATTCATTTGCCCATTCGATTAGTCTTATCGATACATAAATTTGCGTTGCAACAATGCGATTTCTTATTTATCAACACCTCTTCTCAACACAAATTTTCTTTCATTCCTTAAATGTTTAACATTATTTTTTAAACAATTTATCTTTTTCAAATTCCGTTAAACCAATCAATTTCATAAATTTAAGATGCTTTAGCTTACATAAATTTTTAGCACATATGTCTGCTATCATATTCTTAGTGTCAATGTATTCAAATACAATTTCTTTGTTTAATATTAATTCTCTGATAAAATGATAGCGTATATCAATATGCTTGCTTCTTGCATGGAACATACTATTTTTAGCTAATTGCTGTGAACTTAAATTATCTCCATATACTCGTAATGGTTGGTCATGAGGAAAACAACCAATTTCGTTGATCAGTCGTCTTAAGTACACCGCTTCTTTTCCAGCTGCTGACAAAGCCATGTACTCTGCCTCTGTACTGCTTAACGCCACTGTAGTTTGCTTCCGCGATTCCCATGAAAACGCCGCTCCAGCCAAGAAGAATATGTAGCCTGTGAAAGATTTTCGGTCAATTACGTTGCCGCCCCAATCCGCATCTGTGTAGCCTTCTATGGGTTGTCCACATTTCTTGTAGTGTATCTTTAAATCTTTTGTGCTCGCCAAATACCGTAGAATATGTTTTACTCCACACTCGTGTTCTTTACTTGGACATATGTTCATCTGGGCCAATTTGCAAATAGAATGCAATATGTCAGGCCTAGTGCATATAGCCAAATACATTAAGCTGCCAATTATCGCCTGATATGCCTTTGGATCCACCAATTGGTCTTCTTCTGTAGGTGGTTTGATGTGATAACCAGCATCCAATGGGGTTGCTACTGATCTACAGTTCGTCATTTGATTTTGTTGTAAGAGAGATTTTATATAAGATGTTTGACACACAAACACGTCGCCAGTCTCGCTTGTTCTCTCTATTTCGAAACCAAGGAAATTCTTAACTTCTCCTTTATCAACTGATTTGAATTGATTACGTATGTAGGTTTTAATTGAATTTAAGTCATCCTTAGATTTGCTGGCTATAAGGATGTCATCTACATAAACTGCAACGATATTAATGTTATGGTTAATAAATAAAAAATATAAACATGGTTCGTTGTTGCATGGCCTAAAGCCGAAATTCTGTAAGGCCTCGTCTAGTTTTGTGTTCCATTCTCTACCGGATTGTTTTAATCCATAAATGGCTTTGTTTAGTTTAGCCACTCGATTTGGAAATCGTTTGTCTTCAAACATTTTTGGTTGATCCATATATATCTCATCAGTTAAAGTTCCATTTAAATAAGCTGTGGATACGTCCATTTGGTGCAAGTATAATTAAAGTTCTGCGGACAATGCAAATACCATTCTTATTGTCCCGTAACGCACTACGGGGGAGTACGTCTCTTGATAGTTGACGCCATACTGTTGACTGCAACCCTTTGCAACGAGCCTTGCTTTGAATCTTTTGATGTCGCCATCTCCCTTTTTGGTAAATACCCATTTGTTGCCGATACTCCTTTTGCCTGGGGGCAAATCTACCAAATGCCATGTGTTGTTTGCCATAAGGGAGTCATACTCGACCTTCATAGCATCTTGCCAGCAAGCTAATTCCTTAGAATTCAATGCTTCTTGTAAGTTCTCTGGAACTGCTACCTCTTCTGTTTCCTGTAGGACGTTTATTTGATTTTTTATTTTACTTGGTCTGCCTGGACGACCTGTGCGCTCGATCCATGGCCTTCCCGGTCCATAGATAGGGATTTTATTTTCATCATTATTTGCATCATCGATTGACTGCCCTACTTCAGAATCGGCATCTTCAAAAGATAAACTGCTTTCTGAATCAGAAGAGTTAGAATTTGAATAATCATGTTTAACAGGTTGCTCTATGTTTTCGTCTATGCCATCGTTTATAAGGCTGTAAAAATCAATTTTATTGTGTCCTCCCATTAGATAGTTCTCATCGAATTGAACATCACGCTTAACTACAATTTTGTCTGTTTCTGGATCATAAAGCCTGTAGCCCTTGACTTCTTTGCTGTATCCAACGAATATTAGTTCTTTACCTTTAGCTTGGAATTTATTCTTCTGAGTTTTTTCAAGACCAACAGCCAAACAGCCAAATGTTTTAAAGTGCTTTACACTTGGTTTCCGCCCAAACCATATTTCGAATGGAGTAACATTCTCCAGTGCTCTTGTTAATGCTCCGTTCTTAATATATGCTGCACACGCACATGCTTCTGCCCAAAACTTTTCATTTAAGCCCGAATGAACCAACATTGATCTGGCCATTGTCACAATTGTTCTATTATAGCGCTCAGCTACGCCATTCTGCTGAGGCGTATGTGGGACTGTGAGTTGACGATTGATACCTTCGTTACGCAGATATTGGTCAAATTCTTTATTAACAAATTCACCACCATTGTCACTTCTAAGTGATTTTTTTTTTGATTTGTTTGCTTTTCGACAAATGTTTTATAATTTTTAAATAGTTCGAAAATTTCTTTCTTTTGTTTCATAAACATCACTACTGCATATCGGGATTTATCGTCTATGAAAGTAATAAAATATCTAGATCCACCAATAGAATCCACATTAAATGGCCCACAAACATCGGAATGAATTGTTTTTAATAAATTTGCGGCTCTATAATTTGATTCCTCATAAGGTTTTGAACAAATTTTACTCTTCATACACGGTACACACACACTATTTGTTGTTTGTAATTTTTCAATTCCATGCACAATTTCATTTTTAAACAGTTTTTGTAGACTTTGCATATTAATATGTCCAAATCTATTATGCCATTTCATTATATTTTCGACACACGATATATTTAGCGATTCATTTAAATTTTGGAAAAAATATAAACCATTAAATTTATTAGCAACTGCTATAAGTAAATTTTCACTTTTGTCTTTTTAGTCCATTTTCAGTTCCTTTTGCCACTGAGAAAAAATTGGTTTGCAATTCCGGAATGTGCAAAACATTTTTTAGTTGGAAACTACACTTTTCTGTTGTAATTTTTATCGTCCCAATACCGATCGCCTTCAAAAACTGTTCACCCGCCACCAAAACTTGTTGTTGTGTTTCTAAGTATTCACAAAATAACGCGCGATTCTTAGACATGTGAGATGTGGCGCCACTGTGAACGCACCAACCCTCACGACAAAGTCTGTATTCGTTAGAAAAGTCCCGTTTTATACACACATACGAACGTTCTTTTTGTTGTTTCTTTTCATCATTACTTGATGTGCTTTGTTGGTTTTTATCTGTTTCGTCTCTCTTTGCATTCCGACACACTGCTGCAAAATGACCACGTTTACCACATGCAAAACATTTCCCGGTATTACGGTTCTTCTCGGAATTCCACATTTTTGTGTTTTTTGCTATATACGCTTGTTGTTCGTTTTTCGTGAAAATTTTTTAACTACGCCGTTCAGCCTCTTCCAACAATTTACTTTTCAATGTCAAAAAATTAGGGAGCTCATCTCTCATTTCCACTACTACTACAAAGTTTTCGTATGATTCCGGCAAACTGGCTAGCAATATAATTACTTTTGTTTCATCACTCAACGAAAAGCCGGTTAATTTGTCAACCATATTTGAAAAATCATTTAAATATTTAACAATATTCATGTCCTCTGACAAACGAAGATTTAGCAATTTTTTAAAAAGAGTCACTTTCCGCGCAGGACCCTTAGGCTCATATATTTCTTTTAGTTTTAGGCAAGCTTCTGCTGCTGATTTACACTGTTTTATGTAATTGAACTGGGTAGGTTTAACCGCCAAAATAATAAGTCCCAATGCCTTTTCATCTTTTATTTCCCATTCTTCACTGTTCTCAACTGGTCTTTTAATATCACCACACGCGATACGCCATGACTCCGAATGAATAAGGATAGCACGCATTTGAACACTCCAGACGTCATAATTTTTGTCGTCTAATTTGTCTATTCCGTACAAATTATTGGCCATTTTGGACACACCGCTCAATAATGTTTTCAATTGTTAAAAAATTCCCCGACACCGAAAACCGCTGGACACACCGAACGAATTCTTTTATTTCAACTTTTTTCTACGAAACGCTCAAGACACTTCCTGGGCCCATAACCTTTGTTGTTATATTTTCAGAGTAATTCGTAAAAGCAAAAAGATGATGTTTATTCAGTAACTGTAACTTATAGACTCAAATACAAAATAATCGGGCACATTCATTTGCCCATTCGATTAGTCTTATCGATACATAAATTTGCGTTGCAGCAATGCGATTTCTTATTTATCAACAGAAAATGGATGATACAAAACAAGTAAGGAAAGCTACAGTCGAGCGCGCGCGACTGTAAGATACCATTTACCCTATTCGAAGAAATAATATAAAATAATATAAATGGTATAAAAATAAAAAAAAAAGCAATTTACATTAAGAAAAAAAAATCGCCCGGCGCCAGATTCCAACCCAAGAACTCTCACGAACTTTGTAACTTACGAGTCGGACCTCTAACCACTAGACCACAAAAGTTTACGCCATGCGATCGGCAAATTAGGCTTTTATTGACGCGGGCCCTCTACTGCGTCGATTTAACGTTTTGGTTAGGAATCGCTAGCGCCCATAACTTTGTATGGGGAATTCGAACTCCTATAACTTCTTTGTTATTAAAAAATAAAAATTGAAGAAAGCTACAGTCGAGTTTACTCGACAGTAAGTTATAATTTACCTTTGGCTGCTAAAAATAATTCTTAATATTAATTACTTTTATTCGAATTAATAACAACGCATCGCATATTTCCGACATTAAATACACATGTATTGACGCTAATGGCACATGCCGACTGCACGCCGATTGTGCGTGCGCAGTCGGCGCAAGCATTGAAGCCGAGCCTCTGCTCTGTCTCTGCTGCTGTATGCAAAACTTCTCGCGCCTAGGAACAGACCATGTGCTTCAGTGGTTTGTTGTGAGAATTGTCAGCTCTATAACTAAATGTCCCCGGTTCGAATCCCAGCGCAGTCTTCTTTTATTTGTATTGCTTAGAAAAAGTTTTTGGTTTTTCTTATTTTTTTTTGCATAATATATTTTTCATATAGCGCGAAATTATTAAAAAAAAAAAAATTGCCCAGCGCAGGATTCGAACCCGCGACCTCACGCATCAGAAACTTGCGTGCCAACCATCAAGACCACACACAGTTACGCAGTGCGATCGGCAAAAAAAAAATAAAATAAAATTGCCCGTTGCTGCATTCGAACCCGCGACTACACGCACCAGAATCTTGCATGCAACCATCTAGACCACACACAGTTACGCGGAGCGATCGGCAAATAAGACTTTTATTGATGCCGGCCATCTGCTGCGTCAGTTCAACATTTTAGTTGGAATTCTAAGCGCCCACAACTTTATATGGGAGATTCAAACTCCTATAACTTCTTTGTTTATTGTCCGATCGGATTGAAATTTATAGGGTAGATCTGTACTATGGTAAGCTACAAGAGTTGAGGGTTAAAAAAATGTTTTGCTATTTCCTTAATTTTCTTAAAATGCAATAGTTTGGGGGCGGTGGGCGTGGCATCCAAAAGTTGAAAATCAAACATTCTCCGTAATGTTACCAGGCACCTTACTTTCAAATTTGTCGCTTCTAGCTTTTCTAGTTTTCTTTTAAACTATAAAATCGATTTGCGGAGGCGGTGGGCGTGGCACATCAAGTTTGAAATAAACTTCTTGTGTGTATTGAATACACGCACACTCCCACCAAGTCTGGTGCCTCTAGCTCTTTTAATAACTGAGATCTGTGTGTTCATACAGGCGGAAAGACGGACAGACAGACGGACATGACCAAATCGACTCGGCTATTGATGCTGATCAAGAATATATATACTTTGTATAGTCTGCCACGCCTCCTTCTGCCTGTTACATACATTTGCACAAATGGGTAAATGGTATAACAAGTAAGGAAAGCTACAGTCGAGCGCGCGCGACTGTAAGATACCATTTACCCTATTCGAAGAAATAATACAAAATAAAATAAATGGTATAAAAATAAAAAAAAAAGCAATTTACATTAAGACCACACAAGTTTACGCCATGCGATCGGCAAATTAAGCTTTTATTGACGCGGGCCCTCTACTGCGTCGATTTAACGTTTTGGTTAGGAATCGCTAGCGCCCATAACTTTGTATGGGGAATTCGAATTCCTATAACTTCTTTGTTATTAAAAAAATAAAAATTGAAGAAAGCTACAGTCGAGTGCACTCGACAGTAAGTTATAATTTACCTTTGGCTGCTAAAAATAATTCTTAATATTAATTACTTTTATTCGAATTAATAACAACGCATCGCATATTTCCGGAATTAAATACACATGCATTGACGCTAATGGCACATGCCGACTGCACGCCGATTGTGCGTGCGCAGTCGGTGCAAGCATTGAAGCCGAGCCTCTGCTCCGTCTCTGCTGCTGTATGCAAAACTTCTCGCGCCTAGGAACAGACCATGTGCTTCAGTGGTTTGTTGTGGGAGTTGTCAGCTCTATAACTAAATGTCCCCGGTTCGAATCCCAGCGCAGTCTTCTTTTTTTTGTATTGCTTAGAAAAAGTTTTTGGTTTTTCTTATTTTTTTTGCATAATAAAATTATTAAAAAAAAAAAAATTGCCCAGCGCAGGATTCGAACCCGCGACCTCACGCATCAGAAACTTGCGAGCCAACCATCAAGACCACACACAGTTACGCAGTGCGATCGGCAAAAAAAAAAAAAATTGCCCGTTGCTGGATTCGAACCCGCGACCACACGCACCAGAATTTTGCATGCAACCATCTAGACCACACACAGTTACGCGGAGCGATCGGCAAATGAGACTTTTATTGATGCCGGCCTTCTGCTGCGTCAGTTCAACATTTTAGTTGGAATTCTAAGCGCCCACAACTTTATATGGGAGATTCAAACTCCTATAACTTCTTTGTTTATTGTCCGATCGGATTGAAATTTATAGGGTAGATCTGTACTATGGTAAGCTACAAGAGTTAAGAGTTAAAAAAATGTTTTGTTATTTCCCTAATTTTCTTGAAATTCAATAGTTTGGGGGCGGTGGGCGTGGCATCCAAAAGTTGAAAATCAAACATTCTCCGTAATGTTACCAGGCACCTTACTTTCAAATTTGGCGCTTCTAGCTTTTCTAGTTTTCTTTTAAACTATAAAAATGTGTTTTTTAGAGGCGGTGGGCGTGGCATCCAAAATTCTAAAATCCAACTTCTGCATAATGTTGCAAGACACCCTCCTACCAAATTTGGTGCGTTTATCTCTTTTCGTTATTGAATTATTTGGAAAAAATCGAAATACGCATTTATCGATTTGCGGAGGCGGTGGGCGTGGCACATCAAGTTTGAAATAAGTGTATTGAATACACGCACACTCCCACCAAGTCTGGTGCCTCTAGCTCTTTTAATAGCTGAGATCTGTGTGTTCATACAGACGGACAGACGGACAAACAGACGGACATGACCAAATCGACTCGGCTATTGATGCTGATCAAGAATATATATACTTTGTATGGTCTGCCACGCCTTCATCTGCTTGTTACATACATTTGCACAAAGTTAATATACCATTTTTTACCCATTTTCAATGGGTAAATGGTATAAAAATAAGAAAACCTCATTTTAAGCAATTCAAAAAGAAACCAGGACTGGGATTCGAACATTGGATACAAAGTGATAGATGCGCACGCACAGTCGTCGTGCAGTAAGCGTGCAGTCGGCAAGTGCCATTACCGTCAATGCATGTGAATTTGTCCTCGAAAATATGCGATGCGTTGTTATTAGCTCGCCGAAAAAAAGTAATTAAAATTAAGAATTATTTTTTAACAGCCAAAGGTAAATGGTATCTTACTATCGAGTGCACTCGACTGTGGCTTTTTATACCATTTACCCATTGAAAATGGGTAAAAAATGATTATATTAACTTTGTGAAAATGTATGTAACAGGCAGAAGGAGGCCGACAACTCTCACACCAAGCTACCGACGGCATTCAAAATGCCGGTTACAAATTTCGTTCTAATATCTCAGTTGAGGCGCATTGTCTGTTTCTAGTAAATACATACAATGTATGTGTTTATGTATGCATGTTTTAAGCGCGAAAATTTTTTCATACAGTAGAAGCTCGGCGTCAATGCCGTGCAGTCGGCATGTGCCATTAGCGTCAATGCATGTGTATTTTACTTCGAAAATATACGATGCGTTGTTATTAGTTCGCCGAATAAAAGTAATTAATATTAAATTGGGATGGGATGGTTTGGCTTCCTTCGTACAGAGTAAAGTTTCTGATCGCGGTCAACTTGGCGACCGCCAGTGCGATATCTGTCTACGAATGATTGCAAGTTGACACACAGCCTCCTCGTGGCACCTCCTGTGTAACTATCTTAGCATCCGCTAGATAGTGAGCTAATGTGTGCAGCGGGTCACCAGGACTTTAAATGGTTGAGCGCAGGGTTTGGAACCCGCCTCGGAAAAAGAAAACCCAACGAAAACCAAAGCGAAAGCCTCGGAAAGGATCCCCCCTTATGATGACGACCACCGCAAAACGAACAAGTAAGGAAAGCTACAGTCGAGCGCGCGCGACTGTAAGATACCATTTACCCTATTCGAAGAAATAATACAAAATAAAATAAATGGTATAAAAATAAAAAAAAAAGCAATTTACATTAAGAAAAAAAAATCGCCCCGCGCCAGATTCGAACTCAAGAACTCTCACGAACTTTGTAACTTACGAGTCGGACCTCTAACCACTAGACCACACAAGTTTACGCCGTGCGATCGGCAAATTAGGCTTTTATTGACGCGGGCCCTCTACTGCGTCGATTTAACGTTTTGGTTAGGAATCGCTAGCGCCCATAACTTTGTATGGGGAATTCGAACTCCTATAACTTCTTTGTTATTAAAAAAAAAAAAATTGAAGAAAGCTACAGTCGAGTGCACTCGACAGTAAGTTATAATTTACCTTTGGCTGCTTAAAATAATTCTTAATATTAATTACTTTTATTCGAATTAATAACAACGCATCGCATATTTCCGAAATTAAATACACATGCATTGACGCTAATGGCACATGCCGACTGCACGCCGATTGTGCGTTCGCAGTCGGCGCAAGCATTGAAGCCGAGCCTCTGCTCCGTCTCTGCTGCTGTATGCAAAACTTCTCGCGCCTAGGAACAGACCATGTGCTTCAGTGGTTTGTTGTGAGAATTGTCAGCTCTATAACTAAATGTCCCCGGTTCGAATCCCGGCGCAGTCTTCTTTTTTTTGTATTGCTTAGAAAAAGTTTTTGTTTTTTGTTTTTTTTTTTTGCATAATATACTTTTCATATAGCTCAAAATTATTAAAAAAAAAAAAAAATTGCCCAGCGCAGGATTCGAACCCGCGACCTCACGCATCAGAAACTTGCAAGCCAACCATCAAGACCACACACAGTTACGCAGTGCGATCGGCAAAAAAAAAAAAAATTTGCCCGTTGCTGGATTCGAACCCGCGACCACACGCACCAGAATCTTGCATGCAACCATCTTGACCACACACAGTTACGCGGAGCGACCGGCAAATGAGACTTTTATTGATGCCGGCCTTCTGCTGCGTCAGTTTAACATTCTAGTTGGAATTCTAAGCGCCCACAACTTTATATGGGAGATTCAAACTCCTATAACTTCTTTGTTTATTGTCCGATCGGATTGAAATTTATAATGTAGATCTGTACTATGGTAAGCTACAAGAGTGTTAGAAAAAATGTTTTGTTATTTCCCTACTTTTCTTAAAATTCAATAGTTTGGGGGCGGTGGGCGTTGCATCCAAAAGTTGAAAATCAAACATTCTTCGTATTGTTACCAGGCACCTTACTTTCAAATTTGGCGCTTCTAGCTTTTCTAGTTTTCTTTTAAACTATAAAAATGTGTTTTTTAGAGGCGGTGGGCGTGGCATCCAAAATTCTAAAATCCAACTTCTGCATAATGTTGCAAGACACCCTCCTACCAAATTTGGTGCGTTTATCTCTTTTCGTTATTGAATTATTTAGAAAAAATCGAAATACGCATTTATCGATTTGCGGAGGCGGTGGGCGTGGCACATCAAGTTTGAAATAAACTTCTTGTGTGTATTGAATACACGCACACTCCCACCAAGTCTGGTGCCTCTAGCTCTTTTAATAGCTGAGATCTGTGTGTTCATACAGACGGACAGACGGACAGACGGACAGACAGACGGACATGACCAAATCGACTCGGCTATTGATGCTGATCAAGAATATATATACTTTGTATGGTCTGCCACGCCTCCTTCTGCCTGTTACATACATTTGCACAAAGTTAATATACCATTTTTTACCCATTTTCAATGGGTAAATGGTATAAAAAGGACTACGATTTAAGGATATGCACCTGGAATGTCCGAACTCTTAATTGGGAAGGTGCCTCTATCCAACTGGCGGATGCCCTCGAAAAATTAAAGGCTGACATTACCGCCATCCAGGAAATGAGATGGACAGGACAAGGTTGCTCCAAGCGAGCAAACTGTGATATCTACTACAGCTGCCATGCGGAGAGGCGCGAATTTGGATGCGGATTTGTAGTAAGCCGGAGACTTCGCCACCACGTCTCCAATTTCACTCCAGTGAGTGAACGGCTGGCTACAATCCGCGTCAAAGCTAGATTTTTCAATCTTAGCATAATTTGCGCGCACGCCCCGACGGAGGAGAAGGACGATGCTGTTAAGGATGCGTTCTACGCGAGACTCGAGGACACGTACGACCGCTGCCCAAACCACGACGTGAAGATCATCCTCGGGGACTTCAACGCAAAGGTTGGGCGCGAACGCATCTTTGACCGCACCGTCGGTCAATTCAGCCTCCATGAGACCATCTCGAACAATGGTTTCAGGCTGATTGACTTCGCCGCGGCGCGAAACATGGTAGTGAGTAGTACCAGATTTCAACACCTCGACATCCACAAGGCCACATGGCTGTCCCCTGATCAAAAAACGCGCAACCAGATTGATCACGTTGTGATAGACGGAAGGCATGCCTCAAGCGTGATGGACGTGCGTACGTTTCGTGGAGTCAATATAGACTCGGACCACTATCTTGTCGCAGCCAAGATACGCATGCGGCTATGCCGTGCGAAAAACATACGCCCCATCACGCAACGAAAGCTTGACGTCACTAAGTTGCGATCACAACGGACAGCAATGGCCTACTCCACTCACCTCTCGGAACTGCTCCACCAACCTTCCCCTCTCCCTGTTGACGCCGGCGGACTCTGGGCGCACATATCCCACTGCATGCGAGCTGCTGCTGAAACAGCCATTGGGTTCAAGCGTCCACCCACACGGAACCAATGGTATGACGAGGAGTGTCGCGTCGCAGCTGGGGCAAAAAACGCCGCCTACAGAAAAAAGCTGCAGTCTGGCGCAACAGGGAGGAAAGGAAGGAAGAGAGGCGACTTTTCAGACGGAAAAAGCGGGAGCAAGAAAAGCGAGAGTGCGAGGAACTTGAGGTGTTGCAAGACAGGAATGATGCTCGAAAATTTTACCAACAAGTCAACCGTCTGACACAAGGTTTCAAGACCGGAGCATCTAACTGTCGAGACGATAATGGAAATCTGGTTACAGATACGCAGTGCACGCTGAGGTTATGGAGGGCGCATTTCTCCAAGCTGCTAGCAGGCGATGACGGCACCAATCCCGCCGATGGAGGAAACAGCCCGATACCACCAATCAACGACAATGTGGACATACCACTACCTAGCCATGACGAGGTCCGAGTTGCGATTACGCGACTCAAAAACAACAAAGCAGTCGGTGCTGATGGACTGTCTGCAGAGTTGTTTAAAGCCGGCGGCGAAGAGCTGATAAGGTGCAAGCATCAGCTCTTGTGCAAAATATGGCTAGAAGAAAGCATGCCCAACGATTGGAATCTCAGCGTCCTTTGTCCTGTACTGAAGAAAGGCGACCCGACGATATGTGCCAACTACCGGGGAATCAGCCTGATCACCATCTCATACAAGGTCCTGTCGAGCGTTATATATGAACGACTGAAGCCGTATGCCAACACACTGATCGGACCTTATCAGTGCGGCTTCAGACCTGGTAAATCCACCATAGACCAGATCTTCACATTGCGCCAAATCCTGGAAAAAACCCACGAAAATGGAATTGACACACACCATCTCTTTGTCGATTACAAAGCTGCATTCGATAGCCCGACGAGGGAAAGCCTATATGCCACCATGTCTGAGTTCGGTATTTCTGCAAAGCTGATACGTCTTTGCAGGATGACATTGAGCAGCACCATCAGCTCTGTCAAGGTAGGAGCGAACCTCTCCGAACCTTTTAATACCGTTCGAGGTTTCAGACAAGGCGACCCTCTGTCGTGCAACCTCTTCAACTTCGTGATGGAAGGGGTTCTGCGGAAAGCCGGTGTTCATCGATCTGGCACTATTTTTTATAAAGGTGTCCAGCTCCTTGCTTATGCCGATGACATTGACATCATTGGCCGTAGCAAGCGTGATGTCACTGCTGCATTTTCCGCAAAAAAAGTGGGTTTGGCGGTAAACGAGGGCAAGACGAAGTATATGCTGTCGACAAGCAGGGAGGCGCGGCGCCTAGACTCCCATGTGGTAGCCGACAGCTATAACTTCGAAGTGCTCAAGGAGTTCACGTACCTTGGCACCGCCAATAACACCAAAAATAACGTCAGCCTGGAGATCAAGCGAAGAATCACACTTGCCAATAGGTGCTACTTTGGTCTGAGTAGGCAAATGTGCAATAGAGACCTCTCTCGCCGAACAAAACTAACACTCTACAAGACACTCATCCTACCCGTGCTCTTATATGGCGCAGAAGCATGGGTAATTTCACAGACGGATGCAGCAGCGCTTGGAGTGTTCGAGAGAAAAATTCTTCGTAAGATATTCGGTCCCGTTCGGATTGGGGACGACTTTCGCATTCGGATGAACCACGAGCTGTACGAGTTGTACGACGACGTGGACGTGGTCCGGCGCATCACGAGACAACGTCTGCGCTGGCTCGGCCACGTTGTGCGTATGGATGAAGAAGCTCCAGCTCAGAAGGTGTTCGAAGCGAGGGTCGACTATGGGCGACGACGAAGGGGACGACCAAATCTTCGATGGAAGGACCAAGTAGAGAAGGACCTTACTCTACTGGGTATTTCCAATTGGAGGAGGCGCGCGAAGAGCAGAGGCGCCTGGAGGGAGACGCTGAGGTCGGCCAAAACCCGAAATGGGTTGTAGTGCCACCTAATAATAATAATAATATTAAATTATATCTTACTGGATGTTGCAAAAAAATAAAAAAAACAAGTGAAGAAAACTACAGTCGAGTGCACTCGACAGTAAGATACCATTTACCTTTCGCTGTTAAAAACTAATTCTTAATATTAATTACTTTTATTCGGCGAATAAAAACGCACCGCATATTTTCGAGGACAAATTCACATGCATTGACGCTAATGGCACATGCCGACTGCATACTGACTACACGACGACTGTGCGTGCGCAGTCGGCGTGCGCAGTCGGCGTCGGGCCTCTACTGCTGTGAGCGAAACTTCTCGTGCCTATAACTTCTGTGTTTATTGTCCGATCGTATTTAAATTTATAGGGTTGGTCAATATTATTATTATCTACAATAATACCTAAAAAATTTCGGAAACTTTTCTACTTTTCCTATAATTTGATTTACCGATTTACAAAATCGATTTTTGGGGGCGGTAGGCGTGGCATCCAAAAGTTGAAATTCCGCATTCTCCGTAATGTTACCAGGCACCTTACTTCCAAATTTGGTGCTTCTAGCTTTTCTGGTGTTCTTTTAAACTATAAAAATGTGTTTTTTAGAGGCGGTGGGCGTGGCATCCAAAAGTCTAAAATCCAACTTCTGCATAATGTTGCAAGACAACCCCCAACCAAATTTGGTGCGTTTATCTCTTTTCGTTATTGAATTATTTGGAAAAAATCGAAATACGCATTTATCGATTTGCGGAGGCGGTGGGCGTGGCACATCAAGTTTGAAATAAACTTCGTGTGTGTATTGAATACACGCACACTTCCACCAAGTCTGGTGCCTCTAGCTCTTTTAATAGCTGAGATCTGTGTGTTCATACAGACGGACAGACGGACAGACAGACGGACATGACCAAATCGACTCGGCTATTGATGCTGATCAAGAATATATATACTTTGTATGGTCTGCCACGCCTCCTTCTGCCTGTTACATACATTTGCACGAAAAGTTAATATACCATTTTTTACCCATTTTCAATGGGTAAATGGTATAAAAATCAATTGTTTTTAGCATTCGAACCTGGGACTCAATTTCACGGAGCCGACAACTCTCACACCAAGCTACCGACGGCAATAAATATGCCGGTTACAAATTTCGTTCTAATATCTCAGTTGAGGCGCATTGTCTGTTTCTAGTAAATACATACAATGTATGTGTGCATTGGGTCGTCCATTTGTTGTTTTCACGGATTACAATTCACTCAAAGCTAGCCGTAATAAAATAGAAGTAACGCCGAGGGTCCATCGCTGGTGGGCATATCTGCAGTCCTTTGAGTTTCAGGTAGAATATAGAAGAGGAAACAGTATGGCACATGTAGATTTTCCTTCACGCAATCCATTAAGAATTGACAAGGTTACTAGGTCAAAGTTAAATGGCAAAAATGACATCAAAGAATATGTGATAGTGCAAGAAGATGCTTTCACTAATTATGTTCATCTACACCACGATCTTAGACTCGACACTAATAGTTGCATAGAGGCATTAAAGTCCACCATATGCATGTTTGGGATACCCAGTCGTGTCATTGCCGATCAAGGGCGCAGTTTTGCGAATGTTGGCGGTAGTTGAGACAAACAAGCGATCTTGGCAGGATGCCTTAAAAGAGGAGTAGCTGGCAGTGAATTGCACGGCTAATAGAGTCACAAATCTTAGTCCGTTAAAGTTACTAATTGGTAAAGAGGCAAGACCAATGGGCATGATGACAATGGTAGAAGAAGTAGAAATAGACGAAAGCAAACCTTACAAAACATAAAGAAGAATGCAGTATACGAGAAACAACGATATGATAAGAATAAGGCTAAGATTGTAAGTTACAATGTGGGAGACCATGTCCTGCTCAAAAGTGAAGAACGGCACCAAGCAAAGCTAGATCCAAAGTTTAAAGGACCGTTTGTCATAATGGAGAAGCTAGATGGTGAACGTTAGATGTTGAAATCTTTTTCAAGCAAGCGAACATATAAGTATGCCCATGAGCAGCTGCGTGTGATGCCTAATGAGGTAGAGGCAGATGAGTACGAGAGATCGCCGACTGAGGCACTCGTAGGTTCTGCGTGCGATGCCTAGTGAGGTAGAGGCAGATGAGTACGAGAGATCGCCGACTGAGGCACTAGTAGGTACCATAAGCTCGGATTAAATCATTTACAAAGGCTAGAGCCGTGTCATGTAGTTATCTGCGCAGTAGCTGCATGACAGTACGCAGAGTGTGCGTGTGAGCGTTGCAGTGTGTGCAGCAAGAGCCTAAGAATGTAAAGTAATGAAAAAATATTGAGAGAAGGAGTTATGGTACAAAGAGATGAGAAAAGATAAAGAGGAATGGCGCTGTGGCGAGAGATATCGTATGTTCGGTAAAATAAAGTTTAAAAAAAAAAGAAGAAGGTTGAGCAAGGCAAGGGACATCACTGTAATACAATGCCTGAAGATTCTATGAATTATGTTGTTGATCGTAATTTTCACTTTATAATGGAAAGTACTTTTCTTTTGGTATAAAATGGAAATTAGCAGTAAAGTAATGTAAAATGGAATGTTTAATTACAAAAAAAAAAATGAATGAAATTGAAATTATGGATAAAAGTTATTATTATGATGAATCATATTGAGAAACATAATACGCGAGGACGCGTAAATGTCAGAAAGGCCGTGTCGCAGAATTGCTGATCTAAATATGTTTGGTTTGAAATTAACGGAAAGTATGTTAGGTAACATTCTGTTAATGGACAGAGCATCATTTGATACAGTCTCAAATGAGCATGGCGCTTGCAGTTCTTTGGCTGATGCAATAGGGACAATGTTAAGAAGATAATGAAATAGTTCTGGTGAAATAGAGAATTCAAGCGACTTGCTGTGTGAAGTGCCATTAAAAAGATCATGCAAAAAGATGAAGAACCAACTACTCTAGTGCCACCACCTCATTCTCCGACATATGCATGTTTTAAGCGCGAAAATTTGTTCATACAGTAGAAGCTCGGCGTCAATGCTTGCGCCGCGCACACACAGTCGCCGTGCTGTCGGCATGTGCCATTAGCGTCAATGCATGTGTATTTAACTTCGAAAATATACGATGCGTTGTTATTAGTTCGCCGAATAAAAGTAAATAATATTAAGAATTTTTTTTAACAGCCAAAGGTAAATGGTATCTTACTGTCGAGGGCACTCGACTGTAGCTTTCTTCACTTGTTATAGTTTAAAAGTACATTTGAAAAGCTAGAAGCACCAAATTTGGTAGTAAGGTGCCCGGTAACATTACGCAGAATGTGGATTTTCCAATTTTGGACGCCACGCCCGCCGCCCCCACAAATCGTTTTAATTGAATAATAAGAAAAGTAGAGAAATAAGAAAACATTTGTTTGACATTCTCGTAAGTGGCCATAGTACTGATCTACTCTATAAATTACAACCCGATCGGCTTATAAACATAGAAGTTATAGAAGTTAGAATCTCCCATATAAAGTTATGGGCGCTTAGAATTCCCAACTCACACGTTGAACCGACGCAGCAGGGGGCCGCCATCAACAAAAGTCTCATTTTCCGACCGCACTACAAAGCTGTGTGTGGTCTGATGGTTGGCTCGCAAGTTTTAGACTCTGAGGTCGCGGGTTCAAATCCCGCGCGGGGTGGACAATTTTTGTTTTTTTTTTTTGTAAATTGCTTTTTTGTTTAATTACTTTTTCACATTACTGAAAATTATAGTACGATATTTTTAATCAAATTGAAGAACATGGATGATTCAAAAAAATAAGAAAGACCAATTGTTTTTAGAATTTCCAAAAAAAAAATCTGCACTGACTGGGATTCGAACCTGGGACCCAATGTGTGAGATGCGCAGGCAGCGTGCAGTCGGCATGTGCCATTAGCGTCAATGCATGTGTATTTGACTTAGAAAATATGCGATGCGTTGTTATTAGTTCGCCGAATAAAAGTAATTAATATAAAGATTTTTTTTTAAGAGCCGAAGGTAAATGGTATCTTACAGTCGAGTGCACTCGACTGTAGCTTTCTTCACTTGTTTTCTCTTCCTTTGTGTTTCTTATTGGCCCTCCAAATTAATATCATCCTCATTTTCCGATTTTTTCACTCCAAGAAAAAAGTCTAAAAAAAAGTTATTCCTTAACCTTTGGTAAAATTGCTTATATAACACACTTTTTATTTTCCACAGCATATAATGTCTCGATTTGATAGTTCATTCTGCTAATTTTTTTTAATCCCAAGTTGGTTATTAAAAAAAGAATTTCGAAATGATCCCCCTTCCGAGATGAATCCATTTCCAACACAGCGCAAAGTTGGAATTTCTTGGTTTTGTGACGCTTCCCAACGCGCCAACAGCTTCGCTTTGTATATTCGACTACCACAATAAAAATCGTATCGCTCCCAAGATTCAACCTGTATGTCGCCGTCGTACTATCCGAGCTGATGGAAACACTTCTGCCACAACTTCCAAAGATTCTGCTATAGTCAAGGTTTGGTTGGGCAAGTCACCGAACAAAACATGATCCAATGAATCAAGCCAGCAAAGGTGTCTCAGGAACTGCACACATGTAGTTTGTGGTGGTATGGACCAGATTGGTTGCGTTTAGCAGAAGAATTCTTAGAATTACTATTTAAAGTGGGCCGATATACTACTGTGGGCAAAAAGTAAGGTGAATATTTATTGTAAAGTCAAAATTCTTTATTTATTCTCCTAAATCAATTTCATCCCCTTCAAAGTAATCCCCTCCCGATAAAATACACTTATGCCAACGTTTTTTCAAATCCTCGAAACAGGCCAAATTGTCCCTTTCCGGTATAGGTATAAGCGCCCTCGTCAATTTTTCTTTTCTCTCTTCAATCAACTCGAAACGCGTTCCCCGGAGTGGTCTCTTGAGTTTTGGGAATAGCCAGACGTCACACGGAGCCAAATCAGGAGAATACGGCGGTTGCGGAACGATATGCGTCGAATTCTTGGCGAAATGGTCACGAAGAACGAGTGCAGTGTGCGACGTTCTCGGTACCTAACGAGATTTGACTTTTCGTAGGCCCAAACAGTCTTTCACAGATCCTTCTGATATTCCGATCATACCAGTAAGGTCTCTAATAGTCAACCGACGACTTTTGAGAACTAATTCCTTCACTTCATTAACGTGTTGGTCATCTGTTGACGTCGATGGTCGTCCGGAGCGCTCCAAGTCATCAACACGTTCCCGACCCTCTTTGAAGTCTTTGTAACACTTATAAACATTTTTCTGGGACATGGTAGAATCACCAAAAGCCATCCCTAAACTTCCTCAACGTTTCCGCAGCCGAAATTTCATTCCACAAACAAAATATGATGGCACTTCTCTGCTCACTTAAATCAGACATTGTAAAAATCGCCAAATGCACTTTTGATCGTTTGGCAAACAAAAGCGTAAATAAAGTACTCATACTGACATTGACATGAAATTCCCGCCAAATGTCATCAACAGTCCAGCCAACTCGAGAAAAAAAGAACTAGTTCGCCATCTTAAGCCCGCGAATTTTAAATTCAAAATTCACCTTACTTTTTGCTCACAGTAGTATCCTGTCGCTTTGCGACAGATATTAAAACTAGAGAAACTGACCGCAGATTTTAATTCTGTGACCCCAAATACAGTGATGAAGTGATGGTCGGTTCAAAATTTTTTAATGGATCTGCGTAATTAACAAAACTAGAAGATATATCTCGCTCATCGCAACTTATTTTCAGCGTCATAAGGTGCTATGATGTGGGGGATAGCGCTTAACTCATACCCAATGCGTGAAATTGTGTTTCTATCACTTTTGATTTCTGACTTTGTAGGAATGCATTAAGGCTAACCATTTTTTTTTTGCACTCGTGTGTAGAGTCTTACTTATTTTGTCCCCTGAAAAGGTTCAGGTGATGGAATAACAAGGATTGATAAGTATTTTGTTATTAGTTGCCATTTCGTTTCCCATTATCGATCTGTAGCTGGACACCCAGAACAAGTAGATATTTCTTGGCCTGGAAGACATTATTATAAAGATCTTTTCAAAGATATTGACGAATGTAAATCCTATCACATTATTCTTTTTTTGGGCGTTATTCTTTTTTTGCGTTGATAGTCAGGTTTTCGTTGAAAGGTTGGACGAATTCGTCTGCGAAAAGTTTCTAAACGATTTCGTCGCAAGTTTTATTTTTGGAGACCAACAGTAACGGGTGGTTGATGGAAGGTGTTGTTTTTTGTTTAACCTAAGGTGGCAATGGACTTCCTACACTATTTTTTTAACGAATAGAATGGGGAAAATGGTATATTGGCGCGGTGCACCATACATGCTATATAAATTCTTGAGTAGATTTAGTCCTATCCGTCTGTAACACAAAATAATAAAATTGAAATTAATAGAAGCCACTCACTTCGAAGTTCACGTTACAATCCTTTTATTATAATTTTTATTCGTATTCTTCTCCTTCTCGAACGCAGAGAGCGAGCGTCCGCTTGCGCGTCTACCGCGAAGCTCTCCTCGGCACTCACCATAGCGAAAGCTCGTGGTGAGCTTGCCGATCTTTACCTCGCTCTCTCTCTCTCCCGCGCTTACAGATTTGTTTCTCACTTAAAGCTACTTAATTAAGCCACGACCGACAGATGGCGGGCTTCCTTCCTAATTGCAGCGACTGCCGCAACTAGCATCCGGGCGCTATTCCTATTCTCTTAAAACTACTTGGTTGAGCCACGACCGGCAGATGGCGGGCTTTTCCTAATTACGGCGGCTGTCGTAATTAGCGTCTATGTGCTTCTGCTGCTCAAGTCCGCTGTGACGCTTGCGACGGCCTAGCGGGGCAGACGCCTGCGTCACAAGGTAATGTCTATGCGTTTGACTCCCACATGTAAGGAATTGATTTTTTAACGTAACATATTGATCAATAAGTCCCGAGACTAACCTAGAGATGGCACTCGTAGTAAACCAGTAACCAAGTCTTTCTAAAATAAGAACCTTTACTTAAAATGTGTTAAAATTTTAAGTCGATCGCATTAAAAACAGCTGAGTTATCGAGGTTGGAGTAAATTCATTTTGTAGTTTGTTTAAAAAATGGAAAAAACGAGTTTCATGTTCTGATAAAACATTGTTTTTAATGGGTAAAAACACCGTACAAGCGAAACAATGGATTGAAAAATGTTACCCGGACTCTTGTCTATCAAAAGCAACGATTTTTCGGTGGTTTGTCGAGTTTAAACGTGTTCGTACCGACACAAACGACGCGGAACGCTCGGGTAGACCTGTGGAAGCCGTTACACCGGAAAATTTGAGTGAAGTGACAAAAATTATGATGAAAGATCGTGAGTTGCTGAGATGACACAGGTATCATATGGAAGTGTTTTTACTATCCTTCATGAAAAATTGAGCATGAAAAAGGTACTTTCCAAGTGGGTGCCGCGATCGCTTTCGATGGAACAAAAACAGCAACGAGTCGATGATTCAGAAAACTGGCAAAATTGAACGAATTGGGCTTTCATCTGCCGCAGTCGTCGTGCAGTCGCGTGTGCCATTAGCGTCAATGCATGTGTATTTGACTTCGAAAATATGCGATGTGTTGTTGTTCGTTCGCCTAATAAAAGTAATTAATATTTTCTTTGGCTATCCATTGAGTTAAAAACTCAACATCATGAAGATCGAATCAAGAAAGTCTGGATAGTTTTCAGAAGTTTCAACGATGCCTTTGCAATGCTCAGCAGGAGTAATTTTTTGGTCGATTTAATACCATTAGCAGACTTGTGCTTTTATTGTTTCTTTTATTATTTCTAAAGCTGTCGCCTTAACATCTGTCATCGGATTTATATGAAGTTGACTGCATTTCATGGATTATGAATTTAGGTTTTTATGCTGAAAGATTTCAATAGATGGCGTTGCATGTTGTATGATATGGCGAAGTTTGTTTGCCATTTAAGTTTATTGAGATCAATAAGTACTAAGATTGCAAAGATGTAATCAGATTATCAACAATAGGTGATACACGTGTGACCTAGTTGAATTGTCGATCAAGAGAGAGAGAGCTTATTTTTTCGATCAATCGTCAGCTGATGCTTTCGATGAATTCCCAGCTGAATCTTATCGATCTATCGCTTGAGAGTTGCCACACTATTCCGTTTGTCAGTTGGCAAGTTGCTGTTGGCGCTGTTGCCATATTAGGTCGCCACAATGATTTACAGTAAGAAGAAAGATCGGTGATTTTTGAGACACATAGTGTATTTATAGTCCAAAAGATTGCTGTAGGATATCTTGTGGTTGAATAAATGCCACAATATTTGCTTTTTATCTGTTAGCTCTCTTAGTTTTTTTCATCAGTGAATACGTTTTTTCTAGTATCGGGTATATACTCGTATACAACTGATGGCATTGTTAAATCTGTTGTCTGTTAAATCATAGTTTTACATCTGAGTTTCAATTTGAACAGTTGTTTGATTGCATGACGAAGAAAATATATCCCAAAAACTGTCATTAATTTCGGATAGAATTCCCAAATCCTAAAGACTGTCATAAATTTCGGATAGAAATTCGATTGTGCGAATTCAGCTTCATTAAGTAGCTTATGGAGTAAACTCTAAATTAGTCTGGTGGAATATAACTTTTAATCTATAATCTCTTTAATCTATGGAGCATACTGTAAATTGGTCGGGTGGAATACGACTTTTTCGGGCAGGTTGACAACTCGCTTCAGTAAATCATTGGATGCCACGCCCACCGCCCCAAGAAATCGATTTTGAATGTGGATAAGTCGAATTATAGGAAAAGTAGAAACGCAACAGAATTTTTTATACTTTTAGATACTACTAATATTGTCCAAACCTATCCGATCGGACAATATACACAGAAGTTATAGGCGCAATAAGTTTTCCATACAGCAGCAGAAGTCCGACGTCAATGCTTGCGCCGAGTGCGCACGCACAGTCGTGAAGTCAGCGTGCAGTCGGCGTGTGCTTATAACGTCAATACATGTGTATTTGACTGTAAAAATATGCGATGCGTTGTTGTCAGTTCGCGGAATAAAAGTAATTAATATTAAGAATTTTTTAACAGCCACTTGTTATTGTTTGGCTCTTGCGAATGGCATGTTCAAGAACTGCTCAATATTCAATTCTCAATAATGTCCAGGTCTAGGGTGTGAGCTGATTGAATAATCACGTGCGGACAATTCCAAATCAACCACGACTGATCAATAGCCGACTTGTGCTTAAGATCATTGTCTTGGTAAAGTCGAAAACGCCCTCCTAACCCTAGATAGTCCATGCTTTGAATAAGATTATCCTTTTATATTTGAAGGTACTTCATTTTGTTCTCGTTCCCTCCTACTATTGTGCTTTACTGTTGATCTCAGGTGCTTGATTTGGGGCTCCATATGTTGGAATGTAGAAAGTATAAAATCTGCGTTGTGCTTAATTTTGAAAGTGACCTTCCTACCAAATTTGATACTCTCAGCTCTTTGCAGAGGCGTGGACGTGTAAAACGTGTGAAATAAGAACTCTCCTACAAAACTTAGTGTCTCTAGGTGTTGTAAACGCAGAAATCTATTTGTCCATACAGACAGGCAAACAGACGGAAATGATCAAATCGGCTACTGATGCTGATCAAGAATATATATGTATGGTCACGCCTCCTTCTGCTTGTAACATTCATTTTTACAAAGTTTATTTACAATCTTTTACCCATTTTCAATGGGTAAATGGTATAAAAATTATTATTATTATTTTTAGGTGGCATTACAACCCATTTCGGGTTTTGGCCGACCCCAGCTACTCCCTCCAGGCGCCCAGTACAGTAAGGTCCTTCTCTACTTGGTCCTTCCATCGGAGATTTGGTCGTTCCCTTCGTCGTCGCCCGTAGTCGACCCTCGCTTCGAATACCTTCTGAGCTGGAGATTCTTCTTTTATTCGCACAACGTGGCCGAGCCAGCGCAGACGTTATATCGTGATGCGCCGGACCACGTCCACGTCGTCGTACAACTCGTACAGCTCGTGGTTCATCCGAATGCGAAAGTCGTCCCCAATCCGAACGGGACCGAAGATCTTACGAAGAATTTTTCTCTCGAACACTCCAAGCGCTGCTGCACCCGTCTGTGAAATTACCCATGCTTCTGCGCCATATAAGAGCACGGGTAGGATGAGTGTCTTGTAGAGTGTTAGTTTTGTTCGGCGAGAGAGGTCTCTATTGCACATTTGCCTACTCAGACCAAAGTAGCACCTATTGGCAAGTGTGATTCTTCGCTTGATCTCCAGGCTGACGTTATTTTTGGTGTTATTGGCGGTGCCAAGGTACGTGAACTCCTTGAGCACTTCGAAGTTATAGCTGTCGGCTACCACATGGGAGTCTAGGCGCCGCGCCTCCCTGCTTGTCGACAGCATATACTTCGTGTTGCCCTCGTTTACCGCCAAACCCACTTTTTTTGCGGAAAATGCAGCAGTGACATCACGCTTGCTACGGCCAATGATGTCAATGTCATCGGCATAAGCAAGGAGCTGGACACCTTTATAAAAAATAGTGCCAGATCGATGAACACCGGCTTTCCGCAGAACCCCTTCCATCACGAAGTTGAAGAGGTTGCACGACAGAGGGTCGCCTTGTCTGAAACCTCGAACGGTATTAAAAGGTTCGGAGAGGTTCGCTCCTACCTTGACAGAGCTGATGGTGCTGCTCAATGTCATCCTGCAAAGACGTATCAGCTTTGCAGGAATACCGAACTCAGACATGGTGGCATATAGGCTTTCCCTCGTCGGGCTATCGAATGCAGCTTTGTAATCGACAAAGAGATGGTGAGTGTCAATTCCATTTTCGTGGGTTTTTCAGGATTTGGCGCAATGTGAAGATCTGGTCTATGGTGGATTTACCAGGTCTGAAGCCGCACTGATAAGGTCCGATCAGTGTGTTGGCATACGGCTTCAGTCGTTCACATATAACGATCGACAGGACCTTGTATGAGATGGTGATCAGGCATAGCCGCATGCGTATCTAGGCTGCGACAAGATAGTGGTCCGAGTCTATGTTGACTCCACGAAACGTACGCACGTCCATCACGCTAGAGGCATGCCTTCTGTCTATCACAACGTGATCAATCTGGTTGCGCGTTTTTTGATCAGGGGACAGCCATGTGGCCTTGTGGATGTCGAGGTGTTGAAATCTGGTACTACTCACTACCATGTTTCGCGCCGCGGCGAAATCAATCAGACTGAAACTATTGTTCGAGGTGGTCTCATGGAGGCTGAATTGACCGACGGTGCGGTCAAAGATGCGTTCGCGCCCAACCTTTGCGTTGAAGTCCCCGAGGATGATCTTCACGTCGTGGTTTGGGCAGCGGTCGTACGTGTCCTCGAGTCTCGCGTACGCATCCTTAACAGCATCGTCCTTCTCCTCCGTCGGGGCGTGCGCGCAAATTATGCTAAGATTGAAAAATCTAGCTTTGACGCGGATTGTAGCCAGCCGTTCACTCACTGGAGTGAAATTGGAGACGTGGTGGCGAAGTCTCCGGCTTACTACAAATCCGCATCCAAATTCGCGCCTCTCCGCATGGCAGCTGTTGTAGATATCACAGTTTGCTCTCTTGGAGCAACCTTGTCCTGTCCATCTCATTTCCTGGATGGCGGTAATGTCAGCCTTTAATTTTTCGAGGGCATCCGCCAGTTGGATAGAGGCACCTTCCCAATTAAGAGTTCGGACATTCCAGGTGCATATCCTTAAATCGTAGTCGTTGGGTTTTATTTTTCCGAGGCGGGTTCCAAACCCTGCGCTCAACCATTTAAAGTCCTGGTGACCCGCTGCACACATTAGCTCACTATCTAGCGGATGCTAAGATAGTTACCCAGGAGGTGCCACGAGGACGCTGTGTGTCAACTTGCAATCATTCGTAGACAGAGATCGCACTGGCGGTCGCCAAGTTGACCGCGATCAGAAACTTTACTCTGCTCGAATGAAGCCAAAAGCCAAAGTGGTATAAAAATACCACTACATAATTTTTGGTTTTATTATGGCGTACCAAAATGCATTGTAATGGGCAATGATACATCACTTAATTCCGAATTCATTACCTTCATGAATATAAAATGTAGACATTTTTAGAGTCCCACCTTATAAGAGTTCGGTTAATGGGCAAATTTAGAGATTTAATTTTATCTTGTCCGAAATAAGATATAGAACAACGGACCCAGAACTTTACTATACGGGAATATTTTATGCAATAACAGGTTCATTTACTAATAGGCAGAGTAGATCCAAAAATTGGATAGGATCAGCGTTGAAGTACAATATGTGGCAGGGAACCCTAACTACGACGACTTAGCTTTGTTAGAACAAAACACTGACCATTTAATTTCAAAAAATTATCAGCAATTAATCTTAAATAGACAGTTAGAAAGAGAGGAGAGTTGACAATAATAAAAAAAAAACTTTCGAAAGTCATGACTTACCCTCACTTTCAGATTAAGAAATACTTGATTTCTCTAATGTTTCAATTTTGCTATACAAAAAAAAAACAAGTAAGGAAAGCTACAGTCGAGCGCGCGCGACTGTAAGATACCATTTACCCTATTCGAAGAAATAATACAAAATAAAATAAATGGTATAAAAATAAAAAAAAGCAATTTACATTAAGAAACAAGTAAGAAAAGCTACAGTCGAGCGCGCGCGACTGTAAGATACCATTTACCCTATTCGAAGAAATAATACAAAATAAAATAAATGGAATAAAAATAAAAAAAAAAAACAATTTACATTAAGAAAAAAAAATCGCCCCGCGCCAGATTCGAACCCAAGAACTCTCACGAACTTTGTAACTTGCGAGTCGGACCTCTAACCACTAGACCACACAAGTTTACGCCATGCGATCGGCAAATTAGGCTTTTATTGACGCGGGCCCTCTACTGCGTCGATTTAACGTTTTGGTTAGGAATCGCTAGCGCCCATAACTTTGTATGGGGAATTCGAACTCCTATAACTTCTTTGTTATTAAAAAATAAAAATTGAAGAAAGCTACAGTCGAGTGCACTCGACAGTAAGTTATTATTTACCTTTGGCTGCTAAAAATAATTCTTAATATTAATTACTTTTATTTGAATTAATAACAACGCATCGCATATTTCCGGAATTAAATACACATGCATTGACGCTAATGGCACATGCCGACTGCACGCCGATTGTGCGTGCGCAGTCGGCGCAAGCATTGAAGCCGAGCCTCTGCTCCGTCTCTGCTGCTGTATGCAAAACTTCTCGCGCCTAGGAACAGACCATGTGCTTCAGTGGTTTGTTGTGAGAGTTGTCAGCTCTATAACTAAATGTCCCCGGTTCGAATCCCAGCGCAGTCTTCTTTTTTTTGTATTGCTTAGAAAAAGTTTTTGGTTTTTCTTATTTTTTTTGCATAATAAAATTATTAAAAAAAAAAAAAATTGCCCAGCGCAGGATTCGAACCCGCGACCTCACGCATCAGAAACTTG
The DNA here is from genome assembly GCA_035046045.1 of Zaprionus bogoriensis. Classification (NCBI taxonomy): domain Eukaryota; kingdom Metazoa; phylum Arthropoda; class Insecta; order Diptera; family Drosophilidae; genus Zaprionus; species Zaprionus bogoriensis. The sequence goes on from JAWNOI010000155.1 coordinate 103,235, forward strand.
CGAGCCAACCATCAAGACCACACACAGTTACGCAGTGCGATCGGCAAAAAAAAAAAAAAAATTGCCCGTTGCTGGATTCGAACCCGCGACCACACGCACCAGAATTTTGCATGCAACCATCTAGACCACACACAGTTACGCGGAGCGATCGGCAAATGAGACTTTTATTGATGCCGGCCTTCTGCTGCGTCAGTTCAACATTTTAGTTGGAATTCTAAGCGCCCACAACTTTATATGGGAGATTCAAACTCCTATAACTTCTTTGTTTATTGTCCGATCGGATTGAAATTTATAGAGTAGATCTGTACTATGGTAAGCTACAAGAGTGTTAGAAAAAATGTTTTGTTATTTCCCTACTTTTCTTAAAATTCAATAGTTTGGGGGCGGTGGGCGTTGCATCCAAAAGTTGAAAATCAAACATTCTTCGTATTGTTACCAGGCACCTTACTTTCAAATTTGGCGCTTCTAGCTTTTCTAGTTTTCTTTTAAACTATAAAAATGTGATTTTTAGAGGCGGTGGGCGTGGCATCCACAATTCTAAAATCCAACTTCTGCATAATGTTGCAAGACACCCTCCTACCAAATTTGGTGCGTTTATCTCTTTTCGTTATTGAATTTTTTGGAAAAAATCGAAATACGCATTTATCGATTTGCGGAGACGGTGGGCGTGGCACATCAAGTTTGAAATAAACTTTTTGTGTGTATTGAATACACGCACACTCCCACCAAGTCTGGTGCCTCTAGCTCTCTTAATAGCTGAGATCTGTGTGTTCATACAGACGGACAGACAGACGGACATGACCAAATCGACTCGGCTATTGATGCTGTTACATACATTTGCACAAAGTTAGTATACCATTTTTTACCCATTTTCAATGGGAAAATGGTATAAAAAACACTTCGCTTTTTGTCAAAGGATGAGGGGGTATATGTGAGTCATTAACGAATTTTGGAAATCAAGTGATTTAGTGAGAGTAGCCCATGTCGGTTGAAAAATGCACTGTTTCTAGTTTGGCCATATTACTGGCACATTTTCAAATGCATGGGTTTTGGGATGAACTCTGTACCTTTGACAGAGTATCAAAAGTTAAGAGCTTAACTGCGGAGGGCTTGGAGTCGGTCATCGGTCTGGTAACTGTGGTAGACTTTGGCAACCATTTGCGAGATTAGGTCTTCAACAATTTAATTGTCAGGAATGTTTGTCATTTAGGAGTCATAAACTTTCCCTTTGAGGGGGTTATGTGTTTGGTGAATCGGCCAGTAGCGTATGCCTCGAATTTCGGTTGTATTGATGAATATGTCTACTTGCAAAGTGGTTTCAAAGCTCATAAATTTGTTCGCATTGCAATAAACATAACATAACATAAAGAATATTGTAAGATCCACAGGGGCTCAAATAATTGGTGGAAGAAAACAAAACAAAACAACAATTATAAAAGTAAGGATGAACTCACTGCTGTTTTCGTTGTGTCTCACGATTTTTATTCTTGTGTCGCTTTTTGGCGGCCCAGTCACAATAGCCCCTATATGGCGCTAGTATGGCAGGAAGGCAGTGCTATCCGTTGGTAATTAGTTAATTAGTTAGTTAGTTTGTCGTGCGTTCGGACTCACCACGATCTTTCGACATGGTGAGTACGAGTAGCCAGACCTGTACGGATGATGCACATGCATGCTCGCTCTCTTGCGCTCACCAAGAAGATAAATCGCGTCTAAGAGAAGAAAAAATTAAATTGTGAAGCGACAAACGAAACATACTGCAAGAAATAATGTGAGTCAGCGCAGCCACCGAGAGTCAGTCGTTAGAAGGCACATCAGTATAGTGTACAAGTAGGGTAGGGTTTTGCTCTCAGTGACTTACAAATTTCTTGTAAGCGGCCGTGGTCAGACTGAGATCTGTACCTCGGCCAATAGGGTTTCTTTACACGTAGCGTCCAAACAGAGACGCTATAGCGTTAGCAAGCGTGGTAAACTTTTGCATTAAAGTCGCAGAAGTTACCACCAACTTTTGATTGATTTATTGATTAAAATTAAATTAAAATAAATGAATAATAAATCAAAATAGGTTAAAATTGTTCATTAAAAAATTAACAATTATTTTAATGACTAATAAATCAAACTAAATAAAAATAAATAAGTAATAAGCCGCAATACTATAAATACGGTAAAATTGTTATCAAATTAATCAAAAACATTGTTCATCAGAACACGAAGTATTTTATTAATTAAGAAAGAATAAATCAAGCCAATGTTAGAGATAAGTTATAAGAGAATTACATGTCTAAGCTGAAATATATATACACAAAAAGAACAAGATTTGAGTTTAAAAAATTAAATTGAATGAATAATTACAGTCCACTAAATCGTTAAATCATAACTATTCATATATTTAAAATATATAATTCTTGCCGGCCTTTGGCAGTTTGTTCAAACATGAACACGCAAATATACAAATGTATATTTAGGTAGCGGAATTGTAGCCGCACCAAATGTATCTCGTGTTTGCATACCTAAAACAACTAGGTAAAAAGATTGTAAAATGACCTCCTGCGAGTGGTCACCACATGTTCAGTGATAAGTGCGATCGGAGTAATTGCTATCTCCTTTATCGCCCTTAGCATGTTTCCCGGAATCGGGAATATACCGATTCGTAGGTCTAAAGATAAGAATAGTTCTAATTCTCATGTTAGCTATTTAAGTCGAAGATATTCTTAAATAAAATTAGTGTGAAATATTAACTCAACAAAGGAAGACGTGTTTCATTGGAGGCTCTTTCATTTTGCAAATTAACCTCCACCTATCCAGGCTAGGAACCTTTTCATTATCATCCATTGACTCCACTATGTCCAGCGTAGTTCGACCTATTAAGAAATGTCCGGGCGTTAGCACCTCATTATCATCGACATCTTCTCCCGTCGTATATAGCGGCCTAGAGTTTAGCACTGCTTCGATTTGGCATAATAAGGTTGACATCTCTTCATATGTCAATATACTATCTCCAATCACTCTTTTTAAATGATATTTAACCGACTTAACACCTGCTTCCCAAATACCTCCAAAGTGAGGTCCTGCCGGCGGGATAAAATGCCACTGAATTTTTTCGGTTTCCTTTTCTGCAGCTAGTCTGGAATTATATTGTATGGCTTTTAGAAATTCTTCGTCTAACTTTCGTGCAGCTCCTACAAAATTAGTACCATTATCCGAATATATATTGGCACATTTTCCTCTTCTAGCTATAAATCTTTGTAATGCTGCTAGAAATGCATCAGAAGTTAGATCACTCACAACTTTTAAATGAATTGCCTTAGTTGCCATACATACATACAAACACTGAGATATAACCTTTAAAAGTTTTTTGACCTTGATTTTTCGAACATTTTAGGTGATACGGCCTTGCATAGTCTATACCTGTATTTAAAAATGGGTATGCTACATTCACTCTGCACTTCGACAGGTTACCCATTATTTGTTTACCTGTACATTGCCTATATCTCGCACAAGTGACACACTCTCTCAATACTTGCTTCAGAGAATCCCTTAACCCAAATATCCAATACTTCCTTTGGATTTGGTTTCTCATTAAATTGATTACACCATGCATTGTCTCCTTATGAGCCTTTTCAATTAAAAGTCGTGACACGTGGCATTTATCTAATATTATCGGGTGCTTCACATCAAATCGTAACTTACTATTTTGCAACCTACCACTTACCCTTAGAATACCATCTTTGTCTATGAACGGATTCAGCCCTATAACCTTACTTTTCTGCTCTATTTCCTTATCGGCTCGTAAGCATAATATCTCTGCAATAAAATGTCGTTCCTGCTGTTTTTTAATAATTAATAATCGGGCCCTTTTTAATTCAGCCTATGTGGGTATGACATCTTCTTGACTTTCATGGCGATAAATCGTAATATCCAAGCTACGACCCGTTCCAACTTTTGAAAACTTGAATATTTATCCAGCAACTTAGAAATGGTGTCTTCGGATTTTACTATCACCGTATTTACTGTTACTTGATCATCTATTTGTAACTTGGGCCAGTTGTCCTCCGGTGTTGAGAGCCATTTGGGCCCATTCCAGCACAGATGCCTCTTGAGGCAATATCTGCTGGGTTATCCTCAGATCTTACATGATTCCATGCTGTATCCTTCACTTTTAAAATTTCGTCAGTTCTACTTCTAATAAATTTATCTTTGCAGTTCTTAATTCGTATCCACGCTTATGTAATGGTAGAATCACTCCATGCAAAACTCGTTGTTAAGCCAGGAATAGCTTCTTTCGTTCTATTCATCAATACGCTCAAAAGATGGGCTGCGCAAAGTTCTAACTTAGGAATAGTCTTTCTATTTTTCTTAGGATTTACTTTCCTTTTGCTTGCTATTAACGTAACGGATTCTCCTACTTGTGCATAAGTTAACAACAATGTTGACACATCAGAAGGTGGCTAAGGGCATCGACACCTGAAATGCACTCAGTCAACAACAAAGCTGACACATCAGAAAGTGGCTAAGGGCATCGACACCCGAAATGCACTCAGCCAATTCTGCAAGCTCTGCAAAGTCTTCAGAACATCCGCCACATGCCCTGGGTCAGCATAACATCGATCGTGGGACACTTGCGCAACGCGGGATCGCAAGCAGCAGCGAGTGACACATGCCCTGCGTCAGCATAATATCCAGCGTGGGACACTTGCGCAACCAGCGCCAATGCGGGAGCGTCAACAGCGACGGCAGTAGCGGTAGCGACAGCGAGCTTTCATTTTAAGACTTAGAATTGTTATAAGTTAGTTCCATTTTTGTAGCTGAATAAAGCAATCGCTTTTTTGTAAATAACAAACTTAACGTTTTGTTAATTGGCGCCCGAGCAGGGACCAAGTGAAATAAAAGAAAACAGAAGACTTTCGCTTGCGTACCAGTGCCTTAAGTAGCCACACAGTGTAACTCGCTATAAGTGCCTTTATAAAAGCCACAACGTTTTTTTTTTTTTTTTTTTTTTTAACTCTTCATAAATTTATTTAAAATCTGTCCTGATATGGACAATAATTAAATTTTATCCTAACATTGACAATTGGTTATTTCATTGGTCTCTGATTGGTTGGGGGGTATGAAGGTGGGAAATTGGGTGGTGGGTGGTGGTGTTGGAGTTCTAGTGTTCGCCTTCCAGTGGGAGGTCCAGGGGGAGAGCTCTCTTTAGTCTTCTTGTGGCTATGCTGTTGTCCAACAGATTGAGCGCCAGTGCGTTAGGGTGGTTGTGCAGCCTCTCAATGTATTTGGTGCTGATTCTGACAATTTCTTCTGCCACCCAGGGCACACCGAGTTCTTGATGGATGGTCCTGTTGTCATGGAGTGGGTGGGCTGCTGAGACCATGCGCAGTGTTTTGTTTTGGAGCCGCTGTATGGTTCTGCGGTTTGACATGCTGGCCGTTCCCCACAGTTGGATTCCATATGTCCATATGGGCTTAATGACGCTTTTATAGACCAGCAGCTTTAGTCTAGTTTTTAGCTTAGAGCGCCTGCCAATGAGCCATTGGTACTGCTTCACCCTTTCCTCTGCCTGTTTCCTTTTACGCAGGATATGGGTACGCCATGTGGTACGCCTATCTAGAGTCATGCCCAGGTATTTTGGTGTTTGCTCTCCTGGGATGACAACCCCATTTAGGGTGACCGGCGGGCAGTCTCCGTTGCGCAGTGAGAAGGTAGTTTGCGTAGATTTTCCTTCATTTATAGTGATGTTCCATCTGCGCAACCAAGGGTCAATAGCGTCCAGCTGTCGTTGCACTATTACTGAGGCGTCCTGCGGGGTATCGGCTGTTGCCAGGAAGGCTGTATCGTCGGCATAAGTTGCTACCCTTAGGTTTTCTTCGGGAAGAGCTGGCATGTCGGCTGTGTATATTGTATACAAGACAGGGCCCAGGACACTGCCTTGCGGCACGCCAGCCCTTATATCCTTAGTCCCCGACCTAGCTTGGCCGCATCTCACCGTAAACGTTCTGCCGTTCAAGTAGGCCCTGAGGACGTTGTAGTGAGAGATAGGCAAGTTGCTGCGAACCTTCAGGAGCAGGCCTGCGTGCCAGACCCTGTCGAATGCCTGTTTAACATCTAGCAGGACGGCGCAGCAGTATTTCTTCGTCTCGAGTGCGTTAAGTATCGCTTCCACTAGGCGATGGCATTGCTCCGGTGTGGAATGTGAGCGCCTGAAGCCAAACTGGTGATCTCAAACCAGCCTCGTCCATGACTGGCAACACTCTTCGCAAAAATACTCTTTCGAGTATTTTGGAGAGTATTGCCAGTAAGCTGATCGGACGGTAGGAGGCGAGATTGGCTTCAGGCTTGCCAGGCTTTGGAATCATTATCACTTCAGCGGATTTCCATGCTTTTGGGTAGTGACCAGTTTCAAAGCATCTGTTGAAGATGTTGGTCAACAGTTGCGTACAGGGAGGAGGGAGGAGTTTAATGGCCAGGGCTTCAATGCCATCGGCACCTGGCGATTTATTGATTTTTAATCTCTTAATTTCCATCTCTACCTCCTCCACTGTCGCCGGTGCGATCACTGCCAGGTTTGTACTAGGTTCCTGTAGCGAGCGTCGAGTGTCTTCTTCTTCTTGAGCTGAACACCTCATGATAGGGGTGAATGATTCACTTAGGTGTTCAGCGAACGCCTCAGCTCTATCCTGATCGGTTCGGCACCAGGTCCCGTCGTCCCGCTGAATTGCCGCCGTTCTCTTTATTGGGCGTTTTATATGCCGTGTGACCTGCCAGAGGTTGTGGTGTGGATCTCCAGGCTCGAGGTTACCCAGGAAATGCTCAAACGCGCTGGTTCTTAGCTTCTGCAGCACCTCCTTCAGCTGTTTTGCCGCTCTATTGAGTGCGTTCTTGTCCCTTGGGTTTCGGGACATGAACCAGACTCTCCTGAGTCGCCTCTTTTCGGCAACCAGAGCTGCAATTTCTGGGGACCACAGATGCATTTCCTTCGATGTGTGCTTTGGTGTGGGTGCAACACTTGGGGATGCATGTGCAGCAGCGTTTCCTGAGTAAGTCCTTCAATGGCAGCATCGATTTGCTCAGGGCTGTTAAGGTCCAGGTTGGGATCAACATTGTCACTCATCCAGTTGGCATATGCGTCCCTTCTAGTGCTGCTTCTGATCATTTTTGGTTTGGCAGCAGTTTTTAGCACCGGAAGGTTGATGCGTAGTTCAACGGCGCTGTGATCAGATAGAAGGTCCGCATTCGCCACGCACTCGATCTTAGTTCGATCGATGCCCTTGGAGAGTGCAATGTCCAGGATGTCAGGTAGCTTTTGGGGGTCTGTGGGCCAGTACGCCAGTGGAGTAGCACTCAACTCCTCTGCGTTGGATGTATCTAAGGAGTGCACTCCCTTTAGGGTTGCTTGTGCGACATCCCCACCACTGGTGCTTAGCGTTAAAATCGCCGCCTATTATATACCTGCTTCCCAGGCTGTCCAGTACCATGCCCATTTGCTCCTCGGTGACTCTGTGCCTGGGTGGAATATAGATAGCAGCAATAATAGTTGCACCAAGTAGACTGGAGAGGCAGATTTTAGCGCACTGCACCCATTCCTCCTCCAGTGTAGCGAGCGAACTGTAGCTTATACCGGCTTTGATTATAATAGCTGCCCCACCGCGAGCCCGGCCGCTGGGATGGTCAGCGTGGATAACGTCGTATCCTCGTAGTCGGAGATACGATCTGTTTAAGAAGTGGGTTTCGGAGATTAACAGGATGTCAATGCAGTTGGTGTGGAGAAAATGCTCCACCTCTGTTTCGCACCAGGCCGTTCGCGTTCCAAAAGGCTATGTGCAGGCCTATTTGCAGACCTTGGAGAGAATGGAGGTTATCATCTCCGTCATCTGCTTGAACATCCTGTCCATCATCTTCTCAAACATACTCTCCATTTTGGATAACATGGCTGCCATTAGGGTGTCTTGGGCCGTTTGTGCTGCTTGTTCCGTGGGTTGTGGTTGCAGTTGTTCGGGACGGTTTCCTTTGAGCATCTCTGCAAAGGATTTTCCTCCAGTGACCGTGGCGTGAGTAGTACGCTGGCTTCCCCTCTGTGAGTCATTGGACCGAGATAGTTTAGGCGCGCTTAATGCCTTGGCCTTTTTATACGCCGGACAGCCACAGTGAAGACATGTGGCCGCCTCGTCCTTCTGTTTGGGGCAGTCCGTAGAGCTGTGGACACCAACGCATTTGACACACCTCGCCTTGAGCTTGCAGTAACGCTGGCTATGACCAAACCCTTGGCAACGGAAGCATTGAGGTATGTCGTTGAATTTTAGGGGTGCTTCAACTGTGACCACTGACCTGCAGAGCCTTTTGATTAGGAAAGCCTCTTTGTTGTTATTTGCCGGTTCTAAATTAACAAAGAACAGTGGCATTGGCGACTTGTATCTGTTGCTAATTGCATTGTGCACGTCCCTTGCGGTATGCCCCTGTGCGGCCAGTTCCTCTTTTATGTGGGATAGTGACGTGGAGTGATGCAATCCCTTGACGACAATTCTAAATGCCCTCTCGTCCCTTGGCTGAAAGGTGTAAAACCTCTTGTCCGTCGTCTCCAGATGGGTCTTAAGCGCCTTATAACTGGTCTTGTCCGGCATCATGATCCTGACTTTATTATTGTTTAGCGCTTTATATGTAAAGTCAATATCTTTTCCAACCAGTTCTGTGATTGCCTTCACAAGCGCCGTTATGTTGGTTACATCTGGGATGAAGATGGGTGGTGGTCTTAGGACTTTCGCCGTCTTGGTTGCTGGGGTCACAGGACGCGCAGGGCGACTCTGAATGTCCATTTTAGCATTGTTATCGGTATCGGTGTCAGTGTCGGTGTCAGTGTCGTCATCCTCGTCGGTCGAGAGTAACGCAAACGCGTTTTCCCTCAACTTGGCCAGATCTAATTTCGCTCGGGCTGCTGCGCTGGTGCTGGGTTTCTCATCGACGGGCTGCTTTGATTTTGATTGTGATTTTGCTTGTGATTTCCTGGCATTTTTCCTCTTGATTTCACCAGGTTCAGACGAAGAACCAGAGTCGGAGTCTTTTGCAATCGTTGTCTCAGCGTTGGTCTTTTTTCTTGGTGGTGACTTGTATTTCGGTGATCTCGAGGGGCGGGGGGGGGGGGGGGGAGTGGGGTGCTCTGCCAGTCCGTCTCCAAGGGGGTGGGTAGTGAGGGGGGAGGAGGGGTGGTGCAGTTGGCACGTCGAGTGATCGACGGCCGCTGCACGTGTTCTTGTTTATTTGCTATTGTTGCGATGTTTTGCAAAAGCACGGTTGTTTATCTCACACGTACAAGCGTGCACGCGTAAATGTATTAGTGTGCCGTTACTAGCGCACGGCACTCACAAAGTTTATTGCGGCTGTTTGGTCGCACGAATTAAGCGACCAATCAGGACGCAGTATTGCTGATAAACGCGAATAACTGTTGTTTGTTTGCTTCAGATTTCCACTGTCCGTAGGCACGTCTGCACTCATCGAGAGTTCGATCGCGACTATAAAGCCACAACGTGAGTGCGATTTATAAGGGATAGAATCTATTCCTCGCGATTGAACAATACAAATTTCACTTGGTCAAAAGTAACCGCCGACTAAGTCTGTAGCACCCGTTCGCAGACAACTGCGCAATTCAAAGTGTCACTAAGGATTCCCAGTAGCCGTTGCACCGCCGCTCCGCCGCACAACAATAGGAAAAAGAGCCATCCGAAGGACCAGCGTGGGATAGATTCGCCGGATGTATCATATCTTGTAAGCGTAGAATTTAAGCAACACCAAAAGTAAAAGAGAAATCATACAAACCTAAGTAATTTAAGCAAATTTATATAAAAACAAGCGACTGTAAGATACCATTTACCCTATTCGAAGAAATAATACAAAATAAAATAAATGGTATAAAAATAAAAAAAAAAGCAATTTACATTAAGAAAAAAAAATCGTCCCACGCCAGATTCGAACCCAAGAACTCTCACGAACTTTGTAACTTACGAGTCGGACCTCTAACCACTAGACCACACAAGTTTACGTCATGCGATCGGCAAATTAGGCTTTTATTGACGCGGGCCCTCTACTGCGTCGATTTAACGTTTTGGTTAGGAATCGCTAGCGCCCATAACTTTGTATGGGGAATTCGAACTCCTATAACTTCTTTGTTATTAAAAAACAAGTGAAGAAAGCTACAGTCGAGTGCACTCGACAGTAAGATACCATTTACCTTTCGCTGTTAAAAACTTATTCTTAATATTAATTACTTTTATTCGGCGAATAACAACGCATCGCATATTTTCGAGGACAAATTCACATGCATTGACGCTAATGGCACATGCCGACTGCACACTGACTATACGACGACTGTGCGTGCGCAGTCGGCGTGCGCAGTCGGCGTCGGCGTCGGCGTCGGGCCTCTACTGCTGTAAGCGAAACTTCTCGTGCCTATAACTTCTGTGTTTATTGTCCGATCGGATTGAAATTTATAGGGTAGATCTGTACTATGGTAAGCTACAAGAGTGTTAAAAAAAATGTTTTGTTATTTCCCTACTTTTCTTAAAATGCAATAGTATGGGGGCGGCGGGCGTGGCATCCAAAAGTTGAAAATCAAAAATTCTCCGTAATGCTACCAGGCACCTTTCTTTTAAATTTGGCGCTTCTAGCTTTTCTAGTTTTCTTTTAAACTATAAAAATGTGTTTTTTAGAGGCGGTGGGCGTGGCATCCAAAATTCTAAAATCCAACTTCTGCATAATGTTGCAAGACACCCTCCTACCAAATTTGGTGCGTTTATCTCTTTTCGTTATTGAATTATTTGGAAAAAATCGAAATACGCATTTATCGATTTGCGGAGGCGGTGGGCGTGGCACATCAAGTTTGAAATAAACTTCTTGTGTGTATTGAATACACGCACACTCCCACCAAGTCTGGTGCCTCTAGCTCTTTTAATAGCTGAGATCTGTGTGTTCATACACACGGACAGACGGACAGACAGACGGACATGACCAAATCGACTCGGCTATTGATGCTGATCAAGAATATATATACTTTGTATGGTCTGCCACGCCTCATTCTGCCTGTTACATACATTTGCACAAAGTTAATATACCATTTTTTACCCATTTTCAATGGGTAAATGGTATAAAAAGTAAAACTATAACAAAAAAAAATAAAACACTGCAAACGCAGTATAACTTATTCCAATCATACGACTCCCAAGGGACCCTCTAGGATAAAAGGAACAAACCAGCTACTGGTTTTAAAGAATAAAATAAGAAAACGAATTCAGAAGAAATTTATAAGAAAACTTTAAAAAAAAGAGAAAAAATATGTTAAAGGATTTTTTAAATAATTTTATATCATTTAAAATTTTGCCATTCGAATATCATATTAAAACATAAAATAATCTCTAAAAAAGTGGTCCGTTTAAAATCAACTAGTGTTTTACATTGTTTTACATTTACCTTATGTGAGTCCTGTAGCAGGCCATGACCAAGACAAAGTCCCAAACGTTTGTCAATTAATTAAAGAGTTTTCAGGAGATAGAGCAACGTTCAACTCTTGGAAAAAGAATGTTGATCGAATAATAGGCATGTTCGAGGGACAAGAAAATTCACACAGATTTTATCTGGTTACGCTAGCCAACCGAACCAAGGTAGTCGGCGAAGCCGAAACTGTCCTTGAATCCTATAATACCCCATTAAACTGGAAGGCAATTTCGAAATGCCTCACAGCACATTATGCAGACAAAAGAGACCTGAAGACCCTTGAGTATCAGATGTCCTCATTGAACCAGGGATATCTGACCATACACGAATTTTACCAGGCAATTTATCACAATTTGTCACTGATCTTAAACCAGATCAGAGCAACGGAGGAATCTCCGGAAGCAATAAGAGCATTAACAAGCGTGTATCGCGGAAAGGCTCTAGACATCTTTGTGAGAGGTCTCAATGGGGATTTACCAAGACATCTTGGTATTAAGGAACCAAGAGATTTAAGTCATGCTTTACATCTCTGTACTCTGCTTGAAAACCAAGAGCATAAAAATATATTCGTACCCAGATCTAGACAAACACCTCCAAGTCTACCGCCGAGACACAAAATATCCAACAATTGGAAGAGCTTTGACCCTAGACTCTATTACCATCCAAGTGGCAAACCCACCATGAGTAACTCTACTCCACCACATTTATATCAGACATATAGACAACAACCACAAATGGGACAAGGGCCTTACCAGACACAAAACCCGATTCAAGTCACCAACCAGATTCCACCTCCTCGTCCTACTGGACCAAAGCCAGAGCCTAAGCCAGTACCAATGGACGTAGATCCATCCATTAGGTCGTACCGTATAAATTATATGAATCGTCCAAGTAATAACTTTGCGGGAAAAAGACCACCGCCGCTTTCACAAACAAACCAGCCTCTCAAGTATCAAAGGCAATTCCATGTATCTACAGGAGAAGCCGAACAATTCACAGATAACGAATATTCGTCTCCATATCCTGAAGAAGCATCCGAACAAGATTACTACGATGCTTGGGAACTGAATGGATCAATTAATCCATACGAAGAGGACGATCACACCAATGAGGGCCATGTTTTGGAGACAATCGATACTTCCGATATCCATTTTTTAGACTGAATTGTTCTTCGTTGCCTTATTTCAATTGTGATACGAGGGACGGGAAAATTTTCAAATTTCTAATTGACACTGGCTCCAACCAAAATTATATTCAGACAAATTTGGAACAGAATCCGAAACTTAACGAAGAGCCATTTTTTGCAAATTCTGTTGGAGGGCAAACTAAGATTACCCACCACACTCACCTCAGTTTATTCAATTGTCCGGATAACCTTAATAAATTCTTCTTATTACCCACTCTTAAAACATTCCATGGTATCTCGGGTAATGATACACTAAAAAAACTCGATGCGGTGATCGACGTAAAGAATGATATTCTTGTTATAAAAGGTAATTATAAAGTAAAGATAAAACAGTTGGCAACCCAGACAGTATATCAAATTAAAATCCGAACAGAACACATGACAGTATGTCAAAAAGACATACCCAATCAGATAGTAATAAAACATACCGAATTTTTTTACACCACCGCGGTACAAGGACAAATCAGAACAAATACAGATCTACCAGTTCATAGCAGACATTATCCATACCCAGGCTCTCTAAGACCAGAAGTCGAGAAACAAATCAATCAGTTGCTCGATGATGGCATAATAAGACCTTCACGGTCACCTTATAATGCCCCAACATGGTTAGTACCAAAAAAAGCAGATTCATCTGGTGAAAAGAAATATAGACTTGTTATAGATTATAGAAAACTCAATGCTATAACAATATCAGATCGATACCCAATTCCTGAGATTGGCGAAATCATCGCCCAATTGGGTAGAAATAAATATTTTACAGTGCTCGATCTGAAAAGCGGCTTTCACCAGATCCCGCTTAATGCGAAGGATATAGAGAAAACAGCGTTTTCAGTAAACGGTGGAAAGTTCGAATTCACCAGACTACCCTTTGGCTTAAAGAACTCCCCATCTATTTTCCAAAGAGCTCTCGATGACATCTTACGAGAACACATCGGAACGAGATGCTATGTCTATATTGATGATATAATAATTTTTAGCAAATCTGAATATGAACACGCCCAAGATCTCGATAAAGTATTCTCCACATTAGCCAAAGCAAATATGAGAGTACAAATCGATAAGTGTGAATTCTTCAGAAATTAAGTTAATTTCCTCGGTACTTCCAAAGTCATAATATTCACCGATCATCAACCATTAACTTTTGCATTAAGCAACAAGAATCATAATGGTAAACTCAAAAGGTGGAAAAGCTACCTCGAAGAGTACAATCACGAACTCAGATACAAACCAGGAACTTCTAACGTAGTGGCAGATGCCCTATCTAGAAATCCTCCAGGTGCTCAGATAAATAGCACCATAGCTACAATTCATAGCGACGAGAGTTCATCGCACAATCTTATACCTTGCGCAAACGTACCAATTAACGTATTCAAAAACCAATTATTTTTACTGACTTCAGATAAGGAATCTTATGAATTTTAATTACCATTTCCACAGTATCATCGACATACTGTAAAGAAAAGTGAGTATTCTGAAGAAGACCTGATAAAAATCTTAAAAGAAAGGCTTGACCCAAAGATTGTAAACGGTTTGCTTTCTTCTGAAAGAATAATGGGAAAAATTCAAAATATTTACCCTTTTCATTTCAGTAGTTATAAAGTAAGATACACACAAATCCAAGTAGAGGATATTCTTTTAGAATCTGGCCAGAATGAGATAATCGTCAAAGAGCGCGTTCGAGCTCATAGAAACCCAATCGAAAACAAAATCCAAATCGGATTGTAGCCAGCCGTTCACTCACTGGAGTGAAATTGGAGACGTGGTGGCGAAGTCTCCGGCTTACTACAAATCCGCATCCAAATTCGCGCCTCTCCGCATGGCAGCTGTAGTAGATATCACAGTTTGCTCTCTTGGAGCAACCTTGTCCTGTCCATCTCATTTCCTGGATGGCGGCAATGTCAGCCTTTAATTTTTCGAGGGCATCCGCCAGTTGGATAGAGGCACCTTCCCAATTAAGAGTTCGGACATTCCAGGTGCATATCCTTAAATCGTAGTCGTTGGGTTTTCTTTTTCCGAGGCGGGTTCCAAACCCTGCGTTCAACCATTTAAAGTCCTGGTGACCCGCTGCACACATTAGCTCACTATCTAGCGGATGCTAAGATAGTTACCCAGGAGGTGCCACGAGGAGGCTGTGTGTCAACTTGCAATCATTCGTAGACAGAAATCGCACTGGCGGTCGCCAAGTTGACCGCGATCAGAAACTTTACTCTGCACGAATGAAGCCAAAAGCCAAAGTGGTATAAAAATACCACTACATAATTTTTGCTTTTATTATGGCGTACCAAAATGCATTGTAATGGGCAATGATAGATCACTAAATTCCGAATTCATTACCTTCATGAATATAAAATGTAGACATTTTTAGAGTCTCACCTTATAAGAGTTCGGTTAATGGGCAAATTTAGAGATTTAATTCTATCTTGTCCGAAATAAGATGTAGAACAACGGACCCAGAACTTTACGAGAAAACTATACGGGAATATTTTATGCAATAACAGGTTCATTTACTAATAGGCAGAGTAGATCCAAAAATTGGATAGGATCAGCGTTGAAGTACAATATGTGGCAGGGAACCCTAACTACGACGACTTAGCTTTGTTAGAACAAAACACTGACCATTTAATTTCAAAAAATTATCAGCAATTAATCTTAAATAGACAGTTAGAAAGAGAGGAGAGTTGACAATAATAAACAAGTGAAGAAAGCTACAGTCGAGTGCACTCGACAGTAAGATACCATTTACCTTTCGCTGTTAAAAACTAATTCTTAATATTAATTACTTTTATTCGGCGAATAGCAACGCATCGCATATTTTCGAGGACAAATTCACATGCATTGACGCTAATGGCACATGCCGACTGCACACTGACTGTGCGTGCGCAGTCGGCGTGCGCAGTCGGCGTCGGGCCTCTACTGCTGTGAGCGAAACTTCTCGTGCCTAAAAATTCTGTGTTTATTGTCCGATCGGATTTAAATTTATAGGGTTGGTCAATATTATTATTATCTACAATAATACCTAAAAAAAATTTCGGAAACTTTTCTACTTTTCCTATAATTTGATTTACCGATTTACAAAATCGATTTTTGGGGGCGGTAGGCGTGGCATCCAAAAGTTGAAATTCCGCAATCTCCGTAATGTTACCAGGCACCTTACTTCCAAATTTGGTGCTTCTAGCTTTTCCAGTGTTCTTTTAAACTATAAAAATGTGTTTTTTAGAGGCGGTGGGCGTGGCATCCAAAAGTCTAAAATCCAACTTCTGCATAATGTTGCAAGACAACCCCCTACCAAATTTGGTGCGTTTATGTCTTTTCGTTATTGAATAATTTGGAAAAAATCGAAATACGCATTTATCGATTTGCGGAAGCGGTGGGCGTGGCACATCAAGTTTGAAATAAACTTCTTGTGTGTATTGAATACACGCACACTCCCACCAAGTCTGGTGCCTCTAGCTCTTTTAATAGCTGAGATCTGTGTGTTCATACAGACGGACAGACAGACGGACATGACCAAATCGACTCGGCTATTGATGCTGATCAAGAATATATATACTTTGAATGGTCTGCCACGCCTCCTTCTGCCTGTTACATACATTTGCACAAAGTTAATATACCATTTTTTACCCATTTTCAATGGGTAAATTGTATAAAAATTGCCCAGCGCAGGATTCGAACCCGCTACCTCACGCATCAGAAACTTGCGAGCCAACCATCAAGACCACACACAGTTACGCAGTGCGATCGGCAAAAAAAAAAAAAATTGCCCGTTGCTGGATTCGAACCCGCGACCACACGCACCAGAATCTTGCATGCAACCATCTAGACCACACACAGTTACGCGGAGCGATCGGCAAATGAGACTTTTATTGATGCCGGCCTTCTGCTGCGTCAGTTCAACATTCTAGTTGGAATTCTAAGCGCCCACAACTTTATATGGGAGATTCAAACTCCTATAACTTCTTTGTTTATTGTCCGATCTGATTGAAATTTATAGGGTAGATCTGTACTATGGTAAGCTACAAGAGTGTTAAAAAAATGTTTTGTTATTTCCCTACTTTTCTTAAAATTCAATAGTTTGGGGGCGGTGGGCGTGGCATCGAAAAGTTGAAAATCAAACATTCTTCGTAATGTTACCAGGCACCTTACTTTCAAATTTGGCGCTTCTAGCTTTTCTAGTTTTCTTTTAAACTATAAAAATGTGTTTTTTAGAGGCGGTGGGAGTGTCATCCAAAATTCTAAAATCCAACTTCTGCATAATGTTGCAAGACACCCTCCTACCAAATTTGGTGCGTCTATCTCTTTTCGTTATTGAATTATTTGGAAAAAATCGAAATACGCATTTATCGATTTGCGGAGGCGGTGGGCGTGGCACATCAAGTTTGAAATAAACTTCTTGTGTGTATTGAATACACGCACACTCCCACCAAGTCTAGTGCCTCTAGCTCTTTTAATAGCTGAGATCTGTGTGTTCATACAGACGGACAGACAGACGGACATGACCAAATCGACTCGGCTATTGATGCTGTTACATACATTTGCACAAAGTTAGTATACCATTTTTTACCCATTTTCAATGGGAAAATGGTATAAAAAACACTTCGCTTTTTGTCAAAGGATGAGGGGGTATATGTGAGTCATTAACGAATTTTGGAAAACAAGTGATTTAGTGAGAGTAGCCCATGTCGGTTGAAAAATGCACTGTTTCTGGTTTGGCCATATTACTGGCAAATTTTCAAACGCATGGGTTTTGGGATGAACTCTGTACCTTTGACAGAGTATCAAAAGTTAAGAGCTTAACAGCGGAGGGCTTGGAGTCGGTCATCAGTCTGGTAACTGTGGTAGACTTTGGCAACCATTTGCGAGATTAGGTCTTCAACAATTTAATTGTCAGGAATGTTTGTCATTTAGGAGTCATAAACTTTCCCTTTGAGGGGGTTATGTGTTTGGTGAATCGGCCAGTAGCGTATGCCTCGAATTTCGGATGTATTGATGAATATGTCTACTTGCAAAGTGGTTTCAAAGCTCATAAATTTGTTTGCATTGCAATAAACATAACATAACATAAAGAATATTGTAAGATCCACAGGGGCTCAAATAATTTGTGGAAGAAAACAAAACAAAACAACAATTATAAAAGTAAGGATGAACTCACTGCTGTTTTCGTTGTGTCTCACGATTTTTATACCATTTACCCATTGAAAATGGGTAAAAAATGGTATATTAACTTTGTGCAAATGTATGTAACAGGCAGAAGGAGGCGTGGCAGACCATACAAAGTATATATATTCTTGAACAGCATCAATAGCCGAGTCGATTTGGTCATGTCCGTCTGTCTGTCCGTCTGTCCGTCTGTATGAACACACAGATCTCAGCTATTAAAAGAGCTAGAGGCACCAGACTTGGTGGGAGTGTGCGTGTATTCAATACACACAAGAAGTTTATTTCAAACTTGATGTGCCACGCCCACCGCCTCCGCAAATCGATAAATGCGTGTTTCGATTTTTTCCAAATAATTCAATAACGAAAAGAGATAAACGCACCAAATTTGGTAGGAGGGTGTCTTGCAACATTTTGCAGAAGTTGGATTTTAGAATTTTGGATGCCACGCCCACCGCCTCTAAAAAACACATTTTTATAGTTTAAAAGAAAACTAGAAAAGCTAGAAGCGCCAAATTTGAAAGTAAGGTGCCTGGTAACATTACGGAGAATATGGAATTTCAACTTTTGGATGCCACGCCCACCGCCCCCACACTATTGCATTTTAAGAAAAGTGGGGAAATAACAAAACATTTTTTGTAACACTCTTGTAGCTTACCATAGTACAGATCTACCCTATAAATTTCAATCAGATCGGACAATAAACAAAGAAGTTATAGGAGTTTCAATCTCCCATATAAAGTTGTGGGCGCTTAGAATTCCAACTAGAATGTTGAACTGACGCAGCGGAAGGCCGGCATCAATAAAAGTCTCATTTGCCGATCGCTCCGCGTAACTGTGTGTGGTCTAGATGGTTGCATGCAAGATTCTGGTGCGTGAGGTCGCGGGTTCGAATCCAGCAACGGGCAATTTTTTTTTTTTTTTTGCCGATCGCACTGCGTAACTGTGTGTGGTCTTGATGGTTGGCTCGCAAGTTTCTGATGCGTGAGGTCGCGGGTTCGAATCCTGCGCTGGACAATTTTTTTTTTTTTTAATAATTTTGCGCTATATGAAAAGTAAATTATGCAAAAAAAAAAAAATAAAAACAAAAACTTTTTCTAAGCAATACAAAAAAAAGAAGACTGCGCTGGGATTCGAACCGTGGACATTTAGTTATAGAGCTGACAACTCTCACAACAAATCACTGAAGCACATGGTCTGTTCCTAGGCGCGAGAAGTTTTGCATACAGCAGCAGAGACGGAGCAGAGGCTCGGCTTCAATGCTTGCGCCGACTGCGCACGCATAATCGGCGTGCAGTCGGCATGTGCCATTAGCGTCAATGCATGTGTATTTAATTTCGGAAATATGCGATGCGTTGTTATTAATTCGAATAAAAGTAATTAATATTAAGAATTATTTTTAGCAGCCAAAGGTAAATTATAACTTACTCTCGAGTGCACTCGACTGTAGCTTTCTTCAATTTTTTTTTTAATAACAAAGAAGTTATAGGAGTTCGAATTCCCCATACAAAGTTATGGGCGCTAGCGATTCCTAACCAAAACGTTAAATCGACGCAGTAGAGGGCCCGCGTCAATAAAAGCCTAATTTGCCGATCGCATGGCGTAAACTTGTGTGGTCTAGTGGTTAGAGGTCCGACTCGTAAGTTACAAAGTTCGTGAGAGTTCTTGGGTTCGAATCTGGCGCGGGGCGATTTTTTTTTTCTTAATGTGTAAATTGCTTTTTTTTTATTTTTATACCATTTATTTTATTTTGTATTATTTCTTCGAATAGGGTAAATGGTATCTTACAAACGCGCGCGCTCGACTGTAGCTTTCCTTACTTGTTTTTAAATAACAAACTTAACGTTTTGTTAATTCATATAATACTGCTGCATACGCTTTTTCGGAAGCATCAGCGAATCCGTGTAGCTGAACCGCCATGCTAGTTTGCGTTTTTAACCAACTGGGAACCCTAATGTCTTCTAATGATTTTAAATTTTTCTCGTACAGATTCCACTCAGCTAAATCGTTAGTAGATAATTCTTTATCCCAATCGTTTTTTTCTAGCCAAAGCCTTTGCATAAATAATTTTCCCACTATAGTCACTGGCGACAACCATCCTAATGGATCATATATTCTTGCGAGGTTTGATAACACTAGCCTCTTATTTATTTTTTATTGTTTTTCAACTTAACTGCAAATTTAAACTCATCTTTAAAAGGTTCCCATTGAAGACCCAAAGTTTTAACTGATTCCGTTTCCTCTATGCTCAGTACTTTATTTTCACCCGCATTTTCAACTGTATCAATAATTTCTTTCTCATTGGAGATCCATTTTCTTAAATTCATTCCTACTTTCTCCAGCTCCATTGAAATCAGGCATACTATTTTCTTGGACTCTTCAATGCTGTCTGATCCAGTCATTAAATTATCCATATAGAAATCGTTTTTAATCACATCTTTAATTGACTGATCCTGACATCGATTTCCTATCTCAGCTAACACCCTGTTTGCTAAATACGGAGCTGATGCCGTACCATATGTAACTGTGGTTAGCTTAAAATCTTTTATTTTGCTTTTGGGGGAATTTCTCCAAAGTATATGCAAATATACTTTGGATGGTTTGGCTTCATTCGTACAGAGTAAAGTTTCTGATCGCGGTCAACTTGGCGACCGCCAGTGCGATCTCTGTCTACTAATGATTGCAAGTTGACACACAGCCTCCTCGTGGCACCTCCTGGGTAACTATCTTAGCATCCGCTAGATAGTGAGCTAATGTGTGCAGCGGGTCACCAGGACTTTAAATGGTTGAGCGCAGGGTTTGGAACCCGCCTCGGAAAAAGAAAACCCAAAGAAAACCATAGCGAAAGCTTCGGAAAGGATCCCCCCTTATGATGACGACCACCGCAAAACGAAAAAGGACTACGATTTAAGGATATGCACCTGGAATGTCCGAACTCTTAATTGGGAAGGTGCCTCTATCCAACTGGCGGATGCCCTCGAAAAATTAAAGGCTGACATTGCCGCCATCCAGGAAATGAGATGGACAGGACAAGGTTGCTCCAAACGAGCAAATTGCGATATCTACTACAGCTGCCATGCGGAGAGGCGCGAATTTGGATGCGGATTTGTAGTAAGCCGGAGACTTCGCCACCACGTACCAATTTCACTCCAGTGAGTGAACGGCTGGCTACAATCCGCGTCAAAGCTAGATTTTTCAATCTTAGCATAATTTGCGCGCACGCCCCGACGGAGGAGAAGGACGATGCTGTTAAGGATGCGTTCTACGCGAGACTCGAGGACACGTACGACCGCTGCCCAAACCACGACGTGAAGATCATCCTCGGAGACTTCAACGCAAAGGTTGGGCGCGAACGCATCTTTGACCGCACCGTCGGCCAATTCAGCCTCCATGAGACCACCTCGAACAATGGTTTCAGGCTGATTGACTTCGCCGCGGCGCGAAACATGGTAGTGAGTAGTACCAGATTTCAACACCTCGACATCCACAAGGCCACATGGCTGTCCCCTGATCAAAAAACGCGCAACCAGATTGATCACGTTGTGATAGACGGAAGGCATGCCTCAAGCGTGATGGACGTGCGTACGTTTCGTGGAGTCAATATAGACTCGGACCACTATCTTGTCGCAGCCAAGATACGCATGCGGCTATGCCGTGCGAAAAACATACGCCCCATCACGCAACGAAAGCTTGACGTCACTAAGCTGCGATCACAACGGACAGCAATGGCCTACTCCACTCACCTCTCGGAACTGCTCCTCCAACCTTCCCCTCACCCTGTTGACGCTGGCGGACTCTGGGCGCACATATCCCACTCCATGCGAGCTGCTGCTGAAACAGCCATTGGGTTCAAGCGCCCTCCCACACGGAACCAATGGTATGACGAGGAGTGTCGCGTCGCAGCTGCGGCAAAAAACGCCGCCTACAGAAAAAAGCTGCAGTCTGGCGCAACGCGAGCCACGTGTGAACGTTACAGGGAGAAAAGGAAGGAAGAGAGGCGACTTTTCAGACGGAAAAAGCGGGAGCAAGAAAAGCGAGAGTGCGAGGAACTTGAGGTGTTGCAAGACAGGAATGATGCTCGAAAATTTTACCAACAAGTCAACCGTCTGACACAAGGTTTCAAGACCGGAGCATCTAACTGTCGAGACGATAATGGAAATCTGGTTACAGATACGCAGTGCACGCTGAGGTTATGGAAGGCGCATTTCTCCAAGCTGCTAGCAGGCGATGACGGCACCAATCCCGCCGATGGAGGAAACAGCCCGATACCACCAATCAACGACAATGTGGATATACCACTACCTAGCCATGACGAGGTCCGAGTTGCGATTACGCGACTCAAAAACAACAAAGCAGCCGGTGCTGATGGACTGCCTGCAGAGTTGTTTAAGGCCGGCGGCGAAGAGCTGATAAGGTGCATGCATCAGCTCTTGTGCAAAATATGGCTAGAAGAAAGCATGCCCAACGATTGGAATCTCAGCGTCCTTTGTCCTGTACTGAAGAAAGGCGACCCGACGATATGTGCCAACTACCGGGGAATCAGCCTGATCACCATCTCATACAAGGTCCTGTCGAGCGTTATATGTGAACGACTGAAGCCGTATGCCAACACACTGATCGGACCTTATCAGTGCGGCTTCAGACCTGGTAAATCCACCATAGACCAGATCTTCACATTGCGCCAAATCCTGGAAAAAACCCACGAAAATGGAATTGACACACACCATCTCTTTGTCAATTACAAAGCTGCATTCGATAGCCTGACGAGGGAAAGCCTATATGCCACCATGTCTGAGTTCGGTATTCCTGCAAAGCTGATACGTCTTTGCAGGATGACATTGAGCAGCACCATCAGCTCTGTCAAGGTAGGAGCGAACCTCTCCGAACCTTTTAATACCGTTCGAGGTTTCAGACAAGGCGACCCTCTGTCGTGCAACCTCTTCAACTTCGTGATGGAAGGGGTTCTGCGGAAAGCCGGTGTTCATCGATCTGGCACTATTTTTTATAAAGGTGTCCAGCTCATTGCTTACGCCGATGACATTGACATCATTGGCCGTAGCAAGCGTGATGTCACTGCTGCATTCTCCGCTATCGAAAAGGAGTCAGCAAAAGTGGGTTTGGCGGTAAACGAGGGCAAGACGAAGTATATGCTGTCGACAAGCAGGAAGACGCGGCGCCTAGACTCCCATGTGGTAGCCGACAGCTATAACTTCGAAGTGGTCAAGGAGTTCACGTACCTTGGCACCGCCATTAACACCAAAAATGACGTCAGCCTGGAGATCAAGCGAAGAATCACACTTGCCAATAGGTGCTACTTTGGTCTGAGTAGGCAAATGTGCAATAGAGACCTCTCTCGCCGAACAAAACTAACACTCTACAAGACACTCATCCTACCCGTGCTCTTATATGGTGCAGAAGCATGGGTAATTTCACAGACGGATGCAACAGCGCTTGGAGTGTTCGAGAGAAAGATTCTTCGCAAGATCTTCGGTCCCGTTCGGATTGGGGACGACTTTCGCATTCGAATGAACCACGAGCTGTACGAGTTGTACGATGACGTGGACGTGGTCCGGCGCATCACGATACAACGTCTGCGCTGGCTCGGCCACGTTGTGCGTATGGATGAAGAAGCTCCAGCTCAGAAGGTATTCGAAGCGAGGGTCGACTATGGGCGACGACGAAGGGGACGACCAAATCTCCGTTGGAAGGACCAAGTAGAGAAGGACCTTAGTCTACTGGGTATTTCCAATTGGAGGAGGCGCGCGAAGAGTAGAGGCGCCTGGAGGGAGACGCTGAGGTCGGCCAAAACCCGAAATGGGTTGTAGTGCCACCTAATAATAATAATAATATGCAAATATTCTTGATCTTTTTCCGAAATATTAATTTGTCGGTAATTTTTTTTTTTTTTATCGAAAATATCTTTTTGCACTCGAGGTCTAATCCACATAATGTCGTTAAGGCTTCTATTATCAGTTGTTTTTGCAGACGAATCAAAAACCACTCTTAACTTTGTTGTTAAGCTCTCATCCCTAATTACGGCTATTTTCCTTCAGACTTAGATTCAATCATATGACCTAAGTCTATATATTCAGTTATAAACTTACAATATTGTTGTTTTAGATTTTCATCTTTACTTCATTTTTTCTCTAAATTTAAAAACCGTGCCATTGCTTGGTTTTTTGAATCCCCTAAAACCTGATCATCTTTAAAGGGCATTGAAACCACATATCGACCTGATGAATCTTTTTTAGTTGTTTTTATGAAATTTTCTTCGCATATCTTAAAATTCTAAATCATCTTTAGTCTCTTCTTCTAATTTCCAAAACCTTTCCAAATCTGTACACTCGATCACAGTTGCCACTATTGTGTTATTGCCTTTTGACTTTGTGCAGCCCGACACTATGGAAGGATAATCGCATATACTGTCAAATTGTTTTTATTTTCTTGGTTTGTTTTCATTTGTAAGCTTACTTTGTGCCTTGAAATGCATGTTTTAACTGAGAAAACTCCACTAATCTCCGTATAATTTTTAATTTTCGGTAATTGGAGAATTTGTGAAGCTTCCTCTGAAATTATCGTACTTTGAGACCCACTGTCAATCAAAGCCCTTAATTTTTCATAGCCTCCATTTCTTGATTTGACCTCAATTATGGCTGTGGCTAATAATTCCCGATTCCGGGAAACATGCTAAGGGCGATAAAGGAGATAGCAATTACTCCGATCGCACTTATCACTGAACATGTGGTGACCACTCGCAGGAGGTCATTTTACAACCTTTTTACCTAGTTGTTTTAGGTATGCACACACGAGATACATTTGGTGCGGCTACAATTCCGCTACCTAAATATACATTTGTATATTTGCGTGTTCATGTTTGAACAACATTAATAAAAGTAAAACAAAGGATGGTTGTGGAGGGGTCGAGAAACCCCCACAGGAAAGGGGCGACGGCGTGGCTCGTCTGATGGTCAGCGGCGTAGGCCTTTGGATGTCGTACACGGAACATTTCCATGGAAGGCTACGCCCGCAGTATCAGCGAGGTTTTTTGTAGGGCGTCTGCCACGAAGTTTTTTCCATGCTCTTTAATGAAAGCCTTCCACCTTTTAATTTTAGAGTTCGTATTTTTTTCAGATATAGCAAACGTGAGCGATGATACCACTCCCCCTTGAGATAGTACTGCTTTGATACCACTTGCGGAGGCGTGGTCAAATCAAATGTATTTTTAAAGTCTGGGTACATGAGCATGACATCTTATGATGCTAATATATTTCTCAAACGATTGAAAGCGTCACGTTGCTAGTCGACGAATTCTACCGACGTTCTTCACTCTCAAAATATATACTTAGCATATCTTGCCAATTTGTTCTCGGAATATGTCGTCGATTGCTGTTTGGAGATGCTTCCGGTTTCTTCAAACCATGATCTTCTCAGCTTTTCTTATGATCTTTTTCAGCTAGATAAATCTGCTGATACCCGAATTTCAAATCTAGCGTTGTCAAAAATTGCGTGTTTCCGAAATTTGCTAGAATGGAATGCCTGGCATTAGACAACGGCCAGAAATAGTTTGCTCATTAAGCTTCTTGAAGTCAATGACGAGGCAATGGTTCTTATTGTCATCGGCGTCTAGCCCTGTCATATCAAGAAATGGTCTTGATGATCTTAAGATGCCATCTTATATTAAATATTTGAACCTTGGCTACAAGTAGCTTTGCTGACTCTTCATACTCCAACTGGAACAATGACAGATGCTGCGGCTTACGCCCCACCTAGGCACAAAGTTTCAACAGAAATGTTTAACCTAATCTTTAAAGACATAGGCCAAAATTCATATTGGGTGGTGATCTCAATGCCAAACACACCTGGTGGGGTTTCAGACTATGCAATCCCAAGGGATCAGCTCTGCTCTCAAGCATGACAGCATCGAACCTGTTCGCTCTCTCGTCCGGACATCCCACCTACTGGTCTACAGACCACAACAAGGTACCTAACGTTCTGAATTTCGGTATCTCTCGTGGGATCAAGCCAAACCTAGTCCAAATTCACAACGATTTTGACCTACTATCCGCATCGACATGCCTATTGTCGTCAATAGACGATACAGGAAACTCTTAAGTAGCAAGTCAAATATCAATAGATTCAAAGCAAGGCTCGAAGAGACATTGGACCCCACCACCTCGTTGGAGACTGGCGAGGATATCGAAGAAGCTGTAGAATCTCTAACCCGCAGCATCCACGAAGCAGCATATTCTTGCACTCCTCACCCTACAGAAGGAGTATACAAACGCAGATCCCACAGAGATTGCTTCCTCCTCTCTGATGAAGTCACCGAGCAACTGTATACTAAACGACGCCTTCTTGAATCTTCTCCCTCCACGTGCACTTGCATTCTTAACAGCCATCTTCAAGGGTATCATTAGGCTCCACCACTTCCCATCTCAGTGGAAGTGTGCGGGAATTGTAATAATACCCAAGCCCGGGAAGCCTGAAAGCCTACCGTCCCATCAGCTTTCTGGCACTTCTGTCTAAAATATTTGAGAGAATATTCTTAGCCAGACTATTGCCAGTGCTAGAGGCACGGAAACTTATACCAGAGCACCAATTTGGATTTAGATCTCTGCATGGAACGCTCAAACAGTGTCGCCGAGGGGTTCAGACCATACTTACTGCAATAGAGTCAAGAAAGTACAGTACATATGTATTTAGCAGAAACAGACAATGTGCCTCGTTTGGTTTGTGGTTTGTTGTGAGAGTTGTCAGCTCTATAACTAAATGTCCCCGGTTCGAATCCCAGCGCAGGCTTCTTTTTTTGTATTGCTTAGAACAAGTTTTTAGTTTTTCTTATTTTTTTTTTGCAAATGAGACTTTTATTGATGCCGGCCCTCTGCTGCGTCAGTTCAACATTTTAGTTGGAATTCTAAGCGCCCACAACTTTATATGGGAGGTTCTAACTCCTATAACTTCTTTGTTTATTGTCCGATCAGATTGAAATTTATAGGGTAGATCTGTACTATGGTAAGCTACAAGAGTGTAAAAAAAAGGTTTGTTATTTCCCTACTTTTCTTAAAATTCAATAATTTGGGGGCGGTGGGCGTGGCATCCAAAAATTGAAAATCTAACATTCTCCGTAATGTTACCGGGCACCTTACTTCCAAATTTGGTGCTTCTAATTTTTCTAGTGTTCTTTTAAACTATAAAAATGTGTTTTTTAGAGGCGGTGGGCGTGGCATCCAAAAGTTTAAAATTTAACTTCCCATTTCTAATGTTGCAAGACACCCTCCTACCAAATTTGGTGCGTTTATCTCTTTTCGTTATTGAATTATTTGGAAAAAATCGAAATACGCATTTATCGATTTGCGGAGGCGGTGGGCGTGGCACATCAAGTTTTTAATAGCTGAGATCTGTGTGTTCATACAGACGGACAGACGGACAGACAGACGGACATGACCAAATTGACTCGGCTATTGATGCTGATCAAGAATATATATACTTTGTATGGTCTGCCACGCCTCCTTCTGCCTGTTACATACATTTGCACAAAGTTAATATACCGTTTTTTACCCATTTTCAATGGTAAATGGTATATGAGCCGCCGCCGCCGCCAAGAAAGTACAGTTCGGCAGCTTTCTTACACGTCAAACAAGCTTTTGACAGAGTATGGCACCTAGGACTCCTGCATAAGCTCAAACTTTTGCCCCCTTCTCCTTACTACATGACGCTAAAGTCCTACTTACATAGTCGGATGTTCTATGTAAGATGCGACTGAGCTGAGTCCAACATCCACAACATCAATGCCGGAGTACCACAGGGTAGCGCGCTGGGGCCAGTCCTTTACACGCTCTTTACTGCAGACCTTCCGACCATGCAGAGAGACGACATCACCATTGCCACCAACGCCGACGACACAGCTTTTCTAGCAACATCGTATGACTTTTCTGAAGCCTCAGTCATCCTTCAAGCCCAGCTCTCCTTAATAGAACCCTGGCTAAAAAGGTGAAACGTTTGCCACAAGGCCATGTCCTTCGGTTCATTTCAATGGCAACACCCTACCAACTGAAACGGCAAGCAAATACCTAGGCCTAACAATGGACAGAAGGCTCACTTGGTCAGCACACATCCAAGCCAAGAGGAAGCAGCTAAACCTAAAAATCCGTATGTACAAGGTCATACTCAAACCAATCTGGACTTACGGCATCCAAATTTAGGGAACTGCATCAAATTCAAACATCGAAATCCTCCAAAGGCTCCAAAACAAAACCCTGCGTCTAATCACCAAGGCCCCATTCGACGTTAGGAACCGCACGCTTCACAAAGACCTACGCTTGTACAAGGCCATACTCAAACCAGTCTGGACTTACGGCATCCAAATTTGGCGAACTGCATCAAATACTAACATCAAAATCCTCCAAAGGCTCGAATTCCCCATACAAAGTTATGGGCGCTAGCGATTCCTAACCAAAACGTTAAATCGACGCAGTAGAGGGCCCGCGTCAATAAAAGCCTAATTTGCCGATCGCATGGCGTAAACTTGTGTGGTCTAGTGGTTAGAGGTACGACTCGTAAGTTACAAAGTTCGTGAGAGTTCTTGGGTTCGAATCTGGCGCGGGGCGATTTTTTTTTCTTAATGTGTAAATTGCTTTTTTTTTATTTTTATACCATTTATTTTATTTTGTATTATTTCTTCGAATAGGGTAAATGGTATCTTACAGTCGCGCGCGCTCGACTGTAGCTTTCCTTACTTGTTTTTAAATAACAAACTTAACGTTTTGTTAATTCATATACGACTACTGCATACGCTTTTTCGGAAGCATCAGCGAATCCGTGTAGCTGAACCGCCATGCTAGTTTGCGTTTTTAACCAACTGGGAACCCTAATGTCTTCTAATGATTTTAAATTTTTCTCGTACAGATTCCACTCAGCTAAATCGTTAGTAGATAATTCTTTATCCCAATCGTTTTTTTCTAGCTAAAGCCTTTGCATAAATAATTTTCCCACTATAGTCACTGGCGACAACCATCCTAATGGATCATATATTCTTGCGAGGTTTGATAACACTAGCCTCTTATTTATTATACCATTTACCCATTGAAAATGGGTAAAAAATGGTATATTAACTTTGTGCAAATGTATGTAACAGGCAGAAGGAGGCGTGGCAGACCATACAAAGTATATATATTCTTGATCAGCATCAATAGCCGAGTCGATTTGGTCATGTCCGTCTGTCTGTCCGTCTGTCCGTCTGTATGAACACACAGATCTCAGCTATTAAAAGAGCTAGAGGCACCAGACTTGGTGGGAGTGTGCGTGTATTCAATACACACAAGAAGTTTATTTCAAACTTGATGTGCCATGCCCACCGCCTCCGCAAATCGATAAATGCGTATTTCGATTTTTTCCAAATAATTCAATAACGAAAAGAGATAAACGCACCAAATTTGGTAGGAGGGTGTCTTGCAACATTATGCAGAAGTTGGATTTTAGAATTTTGGATGACACTCCCACCGCCTCTAAAAAACCCATTTTTATAGTTTAAAAGAAAACTAGAAAAGCTAGAAGCGCCAAATTTGAAAGTAAGGTGCCTGGTAGCATTACGGAGAATTTTTGATTTTCAACTTTTGGATGCCACGCCCACCGCCCCCACACTATTGCATTTTAAGAAAAGTAGGGAAATAACAAAACATTTTTTTTAACACTCTTGTAGCTTACCATAGTACAGATCTACCCTATAAATTTCAATCCGATCGGACAATAAACACAGAAGTTATAGGCACGAGAAGTTTTGCTCACAGCAGTAGAGGCCCGACGCCGACGCCGACGCCGACTGCGCACGCCGACTGCGCACGCACAGTCGTCGTGTAGTCAGTGTGCAGTCGGCATGTGCCATGTGAATGCATGTGAATTTGTCCTCGAAAATATGCGATGCGTTGTTATTCGCCGAATAAAAGTAATTAATATTAAGAATTAGTTTTTAACAGCGAAAGGTAAATGGTATCTTACTGTCGAGTGCACTCGACTGTAGCTTTCTTCACTTGTTTTTTATTGTTTTTCAACTTAACTGCAAATTTAAACTCATCTTTAAAAGGTTCCCATTGAAGACCCAAAGTTTTAACTGATTCCGTTTCCTCTATGCTCAGTACTTTATTTTCACCCGCATTTTCAACTGTATCAATAATTTCTTTCTCATTGGAGATCCATTTTCTTAAATTCATTCCTACTTTCTCCAGCTCCATTGAAATCAGGCATACTATTTTCTTGGACTCTTCAATGCTGTCTGATCCAGTCATTAAATTATCCATATAGAAATCGTTTTTAATCACATCTTTAATTGACTGATCCTGACATCGATTTCCTATCTCAGCTAACACCCTGTTTGCTAAATACGGAGCTGATGCCGTACCATATGTAACTGTGGTTAGCTTAAAATCTTTTATTTTGCTTTTGGGGGAATTTCTCCAAAGTATATGCAAATATTCTTGATCTTTTTCCGAAATATTAATTTGTCGGTATTTTTTTTTTTTATCGAAAATATCTTTTTGCACTCGAGGTCCAATCCACATAATGTCGTTAAGGCTTTTATTATCAGTTGTTTTTGCAGACGCATCAAAAACCACTCTTAACTTTGTTGTTAAGCTCTCATCCCTAATTACGGCTTGATGCGGCAAGTAATATTTTCCTTCAGACTTAGATTCAATCATATGACCTAAGTTTATATATTCAGTTATAAACTTACAATATTGTTGTTTTAGATTTTCATCTTTACTTCATTTTTTCTCTAAATTTAAAAACCGTGCCATTGCTTGGTTTTTTGAATCCCCTAAAACCTGATCATCTTTAAAGGGCATTGAAACCACATATCGACCTGATGAATCTTTTTTAGTTGTTTTTATGAAATTTTCTTCGCATATCTTAAAATTCTAAATCATCTTTACTCTCTTCTTCTAATTTCCAAAACCTTTCCAAATCTGTACACTCGATCACAGTTGCCACTATTGTGTTATTGCCTTTTGACTTTGTGCAGCCCGACACTATGGAAGGATAATCGCATATACTGTCAAATTGTTTTTATTTTCTTGGTTTGTTTTCATTTGTAAGCTTACTTTGTGCCTTGAAATGCATGTTTTAACTGAGAAAACTCCACTAATCTCCGTATAATTTTTAATTTTCGGTAATTGGAGAATTTGTGAAGCTTCCTCTGAAATTATCGTACTTTGAGACCCACTGTCAATCAAAGCCCTTAATTTTTCATAGCCTCCATTTCTTGATTTGACCTCAATTATGGTTGTGGCTAATAATTCCCGATTCCGGGAAACATGCTAAGGGCGATAAAGGAGATAGCAATTACTCCGATCGCACTTATCACTGAACATGTGGTGACCACTCGCAGGAGGTCATTTTACAACCTTTTTACCTAGTTGTTTTAGGTATGCACACACGAGATACATTTGGTGCGGCTACAATTCCGCTACCTAAATATACATTTGTATATTTGCGTGTTCATGTTTGAACAACATTAATAAATAAAAAAGTAAAACAAAGGATGGTTGTGGAGGGGTCGAGAAACCCCCACAGGAAAGGGGCGACGGCGTGGCTCGTCTGATGGTCAGCGGCGTAGGCCTTTGGATGTCGTACACGGAACATTTCCATGGAAGGCTACGCCCGCAGTATCAGCGAGGTTTTTTGTAGGGCGTCTGCCACGAAGTTTTTTCCATGCTCTTTAATGAAAGCCTTCCACCTTTTAATTTTAGAGTTCGTATTTTTTTCAGATATAGCAAACGTGAGCGATGATACCACTCCCCCTTGAGATAGTACTGCTTTGATACCACTTGCGGAGGCGTGGTCAAATCAAATGTATTTTTAAAGTCTGGGTACATGAGCATGACATCTTATGATGCTAATATATTTCTCAAACGATTGAAAGCGTCACGTTGCTAGTCGACGAATTCTACCGACGTTCTTCACTCTCAAAATATATACTTAGCATATCTTGCCAATTTGTTCTCGGAATATGTCGTCGATTGCTGTTTGGAGATGCTTCCGGTTTCTTCAAACCATGATCTTCTCAGCTTTTCTTATGATCTTTTTCAGCTAGATAAATCTGGTGATACCCGAATTTCAAATCTAGCGTTGTCAAAAATTGCGTGTTTCCGAAATTTGCTAGAATGGAATGCCTGGCATTAGACAACGGCCAGAAATAGTTTGCTCATTAAGCTTCTTGAAGTCAATGACGAGGCAATGGTTCTTATTGTCATCGGCGTCTAGCCCTGTCATATCAAGAAATGGTCTTGATGATCTTTAGATGCCATCTTATATTAAATATTTGAACCTTGGCTACAAGTAGCTTTGCTGACTCTTCATACTCCAACTGGAACAATGACAAATGCTGCGGCTTACGCCCCACCTAGGCACAAAGTTTCAACAGAAATGTTTAACCTAATCTTTAAAGACATAGGCCAAAATTCATATTGGGTGGTGATCTCAATGCCAAACACACCTGGCGGGGTTTCAGACTATGCAATCCCAAGGGATCAGCTCTGCTCTCAAGCATGACAGCATCGAACCTGTTCGCTCTCTCGTCCGGACATCCCACCTACTGGTCTACAGACCACAACAAGGTACCTGACGTTCTGAATTTCGGTATCTCTCGTGGGGTCAAGCCAAACCTAGTCCAAATTCACAACAATTTTGACCTACTATCCGCATCGACATGCCTATTGTCGTCAATAGACGATACAGAAAACTCTTAAGTAGCAAGTCAAATATCAATAGATTCAAAGCAAGGCTCGAAGAGACATTGGACCCCACCACCTCGTTGGAGTCTGGCGAGGATATCGAAGAAGCTGTAGAATCTCTAACCCGCAGCATCCACGAAGCAGTATATTCTTGCACTCCTCACCCTACAGAAGGAGTATACAAACGCAGATCCCACAGAGATTGCTTCCTCCTCTCTGATGAAGTCACCGAGCAACTGTATACTAAACGACGCCTTCTTGAATCTTCTCCCTCCACGTGCACTTGCATTCTTAACAGCCATCTTCAAGGGTATCATTAGGGTCCACCACTTCCCATCTCAGTGGAAGTGTGCGGGAATTGTAATAATACCCAAGCCCGGGAAGCCTGAAAGCCTACCGTCCCATCAGCTTTCTGGCACTTCTGTCTAAAATATTTGAGAGAATATTCTTAGCCAGACTATTGCCAGTGCTAGAGGCACGGAAACTTATACCAGAGCACCAATTTGGATTTAGATCTCTGCATGGAACGCTCAAACAGTGTCGCCGAGGGGTTCAGACCATACTTACTGCAATAGAGTCAAGAAAGTACAGTACATATGTATTTAGCAGAAACAGACAATGTGCCTCGTTTGGTTTGTGGTTTGTTGTGAGAGTTGTCAGCTCTATAACTAAATGTCCCCGGTTCGAATCCCAGCGCAGGCTTCTTTTTTTGTATTGCTTAGAACAAGTTTTTGGTTTTTCTTATTTTTTTTTGCAAATGAGACTTTTATTGATGCCGGCCCTCTGCTGCGTCAGTTCAACATTTTAGTTGGAATTCTAAGCGCCCACAACTTTATATGGGAGGTTCTAACTCCTATAACTTCTTTGTTTATTGTCCGATCAGATTGAAATTTATAGGGTAGATCTGTACTATGGTAAGCTACAAGAGTGTAAAAAAAAGGTTTGTTATTTCCCTACTTTTCTTAAAATTCAATAATTTGGGGGCGGTGGGCGTGGCATCCAAAAATTGAAAATCTAACATTCTCCGTAATGTTACCGGGCACCTTACTTCCAAATTTGGTGCTTCTAATTTTTCTAGTGTTCTTTTAAACTATAAAAATGTGTTTTTTAGAGGCGGTGGGCGTGGCATCCAAAAGTTTAAAATTTAACTTCCCATTTCTAATGTTGCAAGACACCCTCCTACCAAATTTGGTGCGTTTATCTCTTTTCGTTATTGAATTATTTGGAAAAAATCGAAATACGCATTTATCGATTTGCGGAGGCGGTGGGCGTGGCAAATTGACTCGGCTATTGATGCTGATCAAGAATATATATACTTTGTATGGTCTGCCACGCCTCCTTCTGCCTGTTACATACATTTGCACAAAGTTAATATACCGTTTTTTACCCATTTTCAATGGTAAATGGTATATGAGCCGCCGCCGCCGCCAAGAAAGTACAGTTCGGCAGCTTTCTTACACGTCAAACAAGCTTTTGACAGAGTATGGCACCTAGGACTCCTGCATAAGCTCAAACTTTTGCCCCCTTCTCCTTACTACATGACGCTAAAGTCCTACTTACATAGTCGGATGTTCTATGTAAGATGCGACTGAGCTGAGTCCAACATCCACAACATCAATGCCGGAGTACCACAGGGTAGCGCGCTGGGGCCAGTCCTTTACACGCTCTTTACTGCAGACCTTCCGACCATGCAGAGAGACGACATCACCATTGCCACTAACGCCGACGACACAGCTTTTCTAGCAACATCGTATGACTTTTCTGAAGCCTCAGTCATCCTTCAAGCCCAGCTCTCCTTAATAGAACCCTGGCTAAAAAGGTGAAACGTTTGCCACAAGGCCATGTCCTTCGGTTCATTTCAATGGCAACACCCTACCAACTGAAACGGCAAGCAAATACCTAGGCCTAACAATGGACAGAAGGCTCACTTGGTCAGCACACATCCAAGCCAAGAGGAAGCAGCTAAACCTAAAAATCCGTATGTACAAGGTCATACTCAAACCAATCTGGACTTACGGCATCCAAATTTAGAGAACTGCATCACATTCAAACATCGAAATCCTCCAAAGGCTCCAAAACAAAACCCTGCGTCTAATCACCAAGGCCCCGTTCGACGTTAGGAACCGCACGCTTCACAAAGACCTACGCTTGTACAAGGCCATACTCAAACCAGTCTGGACTTACGGCATCCAAATTTGGCGAACTGCATCAAATACT
This sequence comes from Zaprionus bogoriensis, assembly GCA_035046045.1. Classification (NCBI taxonomy): domain Eukaryota; kingdom Metazoa; phylum Arthropoda; class Insecta; order Diptera; family Drosophilidae; genus Zaprionus; species Zaprionus bogoriensis. The sequence goes on from JAWNOI010000155.1 coordinate 137,993, forward strand.
AACATCAAAATCCTCCAAAGGCTCGAATTCCCCATACAAAGTTATGGGCGCTAGCGATTCCTAACCAAAACGTTAAATCGACGCAGTAGAGGGCCCGCGTCAATAAAAGCCTAATTTGCCGATCGCATGGCGTAAACTTGTGTGGTCTAGTGGTTAGAGGTACGACTCGTAAGTTACAAAGTTCGTGAGAGTTCTTGGGTTCGAATCTGGCGCGGGGCGATTTTTTTTTCTTAATGTGTAAATTGCTTTTTTTTATTTTTATACCATTTATTTTATTTTGTATTATTTCTTCGAATAGGGTAAATGGTATCTTACAGTCGCGCGCGCTCGACTGTAGCTTTCCTTACTTGTTTTTAAATAACAAACTTAACGTTTTGTTAATTCATATACGACTGCTGCATACGCTTTTTCGGAAGCATCAGCGAATCCGTGTAGCTGAACCGCCATGCTAGTTTGCGTTTTTAACCAACTGGGAACCCTAATGTCTTCTAATGATTTTAAATTTTTCTCGTACAGATTCCACTCAGCTAAATCGTTAGTAGATAATTCTTTATCCCAATCGTTTTTTTCTAGCTAAAGCCTTTGCATAAATAATTTTCCCACTATAGTCACTGGCGACAACCATCCTAATGGATCATATATTCTTGCGAGGTTTGATAACACTAGCCTCTTATTTATTTTTTATTGTTTTTCAACTTAACTGCAAATTTAAACTCATCTTTAAAAGGTTCCCATTGAAGACCCAAAGTTTTAACTGATTCCGTTTCCTCTATGCTCAGTACTTTATTTTCACCCGCATTTTCAACTGTATCAATAATTTCTTTCTCATTGGAGATCCATTTTCTTAAATTCATTCCTACTTTCTCCAGCTCCATTGAAATCAGGCATACTATTTTCTTGGACTCTTCAATGCTGTCTGATCCAGTCATTAAATTATCCATATAGAAATCGTTTTTAATCACATCTTTAATTGACTGATCCTGACATCGATTTCCTATCTCAGCTAACACCCTGTTTGCTAAATACGGAGCTGATGCCGTACCATATGTAACTGTGGTTAGCTTAAAATCTTTTATTTTGCTTTTGGGGGAATTTCTCCAAAGTATATGCAAATATTCTTGATCTTTTTCCGAAATATTAATTTGTCGGTATTTTTTTTTTATCGAAAATATCTTTTTGCACTCGAGGTCCAATCCACATAATGTCGTTAAGGCTTTTATTATCAGTTGTTTTTGCAGACTCATCAAAAACCACTCTTAACTTTGTTGTTAAGCTCTCATCCCTAATTACAGCTTGATGCGGCAAGTAATATTTTCCTTCAGACTTAGATTCAATCATATGACCTAAGTCTATATATTCAGTTATAAACTTACAATATTGTTGTTTTAGATTTTCATCTTTACTTCATTTTTTCTCTAAATTTAAAAACCGTGCCATTGCTTGGTTTTTTGAATCCCCTAAAACCTGATCATCTTTAAAGGGCATTGAAACCACATATCGACCTGATGAATCTTTTTTAATTGTTTTTATGAAATTTTCTTCGCATATCTTAAAATTCTAAATCATCTTTACTCTCTTCTTCTAATTTCCAAAACCTTTCCAAATCTGTACACTCGATCACAGTTGCCACTATTGTGTTATTGCCTTTTGACTTTGTGCAGCCCGACACTATGGAAGGATAATCGCATATACTGTCAAATTGTTTTTGAAGTGAAACTTCTTATACAACGCCGGAAAATGTTGCGTTAAACGTTTAACGCTTCAGTGGAGGGGGAATAGCGTTGAACGCTTAACGCAACTCGGAAGGAGAAGAGGAAAAGAGAAAGATAGAGTGCGAGAGAGAGAGAGTGAATGAGAGTAAGGTATCGCCAGGCGCATGCGCTGCTATGGCGATACACGTAGCGCGTAACAGCTGCCTAGACTAATATTAGTGCCTATGCGTGAGTGCATCAAGCGTCCTATGTGTCGAAAATTCTTTTTCTTTTCTTATTTTTTTTTGGGCAAGGTCACTAAACACACACACACACACATACACGCAGCATAAGAGTAAAAACGACTTCTGCTTCTGCTCAGGCTGCGCGACTTCTACGCGTACGTTTCTTTCTTTCTTTCAAGCTTCGATTCGAGTTCAGTTCAGTCTTCGTTCGGTTCGTTCAGTTTCGGTCTTCGGTCTTCGGTGTTAATCAAGGTGAGTAACCTTTGCCTTATTTTCGAGCAGCGCACTCTTTGCCGCCATCGCGCCATCTCGCTCGCACCAACGCGCACGCATTGCCAAAAAACGAAAAAGAAACTAGTGCTCGCTTCGCTCACGAAGGCGCCGAGGGACTGAGTTTGTGTGTGTGTGTGCGTTTGCTTGTCTTTTATACGAAATAATATGCATTTTTTGGAATATCGCTAAGAAGTTTCACTTCTTTCGCGCGTAGGGACTCCACGCACACAATTTTTTTTTATTTTCTTGGTTTGTTTTCATTTGTAAGCTTACTTTGTGCCTTGAAATGCATGTTTTAACTGAGAAAACTCCACTAATCTCCGTATAATTTTTAATTTTCGGTAATTGGAGAATTTGTGAAGCTTCCTCTGAAATTATCGTACTTTGAGACCCACTGTCAATCAAAGCCCTTAATTTTTCATAGCCTCCATTTCTTGATTTGACCTCAATTATGGCTGTGGCTAATAATTCCCGATTCCGGGAAACATGCTAAGGGCGATAAAGGAGATAGCAATTACTCCGATCGCACTTATCACTGAACATGTGGTGACCACTCACAGGAGGTCATTTTACAACCTTTTTACCTAGTTGTTTTAGGTATGCACACACGAGATACATTTCGTGCGGCTACAATTCCGCTACCTAAATATACATTTGTATATTTGCGTGTTCATGTTTGAACAACATTAATAAATAAAAAAGTAAAACAAAGGATGGTTGTGGGGGGGTCGAGAAACCCCCACAGGAAAGGGGCGACGGCGTGGCTCGTCTGATGGTCAGCGGCGTAGGCCTTTGGATGTCGTACACGGAACATTTCCATTGAAGGCTACGCCCGCAGTATCAGCGAGGTTTTTTGTAGGGCGTCTGATAAATCTGGTGATACCCGAATTTCAAATCTAGCGTTGTCAAAAATTGCGTGTTTCCGAAATTTGCTAGAATGGAATGCCTGGCATTAGACAACGGCCAGAAATAGTTTGCTCATTAAGCTTCTTGAAGTCAATGACGAGGCAATGGTTCTTATTGTCATCGGCGTCTAGCCCTGTCATATCAAGAAATGGTCTTGATGATCTTAAGATGCCATCTTATATTAAATATTTGAACCTTGGCTACAAGTAGCTTTGCTGACTCTTCATACTCCAACTGGAACAATGACAAATGCTGCGGCTTACGCCCCACCTAGGCACAAAGTTTCAACAGAAATGTTTAACCTAATCTTTAAAGACATAGGCCAAAATTCATATTGGGTGGTGATCTCAATGCCAAACACACCTGGCGGGATTTCAGACTATGCAATCCCAAGGGATCAGCTCTGCTCTCAAGCATGACAGCATCGAACCTGTTCGCTCTCTCGTCCGGACATCCCACCTACTGGTCTACAGACCACAACAAGGTACCTGACGTTCTGAATTTCGGTATCTCTCGTGGGGTCAAGCCAAACCTAGTCCAAATTCACAACGATTTTGACCTACTATCCTCATCGACATGCTTATTGTCGTCAATAGACGATACAGGAAACTCTTAAGTAGCAAGTCAAATATCAATAGATTCAAAGCAAGGCTCGAAGAGACATTGGACCCCACCACCTCGTTGGAGACTGGCGAGGATATCGAAGAAGCTGTAGAATCTCTAACCCGCAGCATCCACGAAGCAGCATATTCTTGCACTCCTCACCCTACAGAAGGAGTATACAAACGCAGATCCCACAGAGATTGCTTCCTCCTCTCTGATGAAGTCACCGAGCAACTGTATACTAAACGACGCCTTCTTGAATCTTCTCCCTCCACGTGCACTTGCATTCTTAACAGCCATCTTCAAGGGTATCATTAGGCTCCACCACTTCCCATCTCAGTGGAAGTGTGCGGGAATTGTAATAATACCCAAGCCCGGGAAGCCTGAAAGCCTACCGTCCCATCAGCTTTCTGGCACTCCTGTCTAAAATATTTGAGAGAATATTCTTAGCCAGACTATTGCCAGTGCTAGAGGCACGGAAACTTATACCAGAGCACCAATTTGGATTTAGATCTCTGCATGGAACGCTCAAACAGTGTCGCCGAGGGGTTCAGACCATACTTACTGCAATAGAGTCAAGAAAGTACAGTACATATGTATTTAGCAGAAACAGACAATGTGCCTCGTTTGGTTTGTGGTTTGTTGTGAGAGTTGTCAGCTCTATAACTAAATGTCCCCGGTTCGAATCCCAGCGCAGGCTTCTTTTTTTGTATTGCTTAGAACAAGTTTTTGGTTTTTCTTATTTTTTTTTGCAAATGAGACTTTTATTGATGCCGGCCCTCTGCTGCGTCAGTTCAACATTTTAGTTGGAATTCTAAGCGCCCACAACTTTATATGGGAGGTTCTAACTCCTATAACTTCTTTGTTTATTGTCCGATCAGATTGAAATTTATAGGGTAGATCTGTACTATGGTAAGCTACAAGAGTGTAAAAAAAAGGTTTGTTATTTCCCTACTTTTCTTAAAATTCAATAATTTGGGGGCGGTGGGCGTGGCATCCAAAAATTGAAAATCTAACATTCTCCGTAATGTTACCGGGCACCTTACTTCCAAATTTGGTGCTTCTAATTTTTCTAGTGTTCTTTTAAACTATAAAAATGTGTTTTTTAGAGGCGGTGGGCGTGGCATCCAAAAGTTTAAAATTTAACTTCCCATTTCTAATGTTGCAAGACACCCTCCTACCAAATTTGGTGCGTTTATCTCTTTTCGTTATTGAATTATTTGGAAAAAATCGAAATACGCATTTATCGATTTGCGGAGGCGGTGGGCGTGGCACATCAAGTTTTTAATAGCTGAGATCTGTGTGTTCATACAGACGGACAGACGGACAGACAGACGGACATGACCAAATTGACTCGGCTATTGATGCTGATCAAGAATATATATACTTTGTATGGTCTGCCACGCCTCCTTCTGCCTGTTACATACATTTGCACAAAGTTAATATACCGTTTTTTACCCATTTTCAATGGTAAATGGTATATGAGCCGCCGCCGCCGCCAAGAAAGTACAGTTCGGCAGCTTTCTTACACGTCAAACAAGCTTTTGACAGAGTATGGCACCTAGGACTCCTGCATAAGCTCAAACTTTTGCCCCCTTCTCCTTACTACATGACGCTAAAGTCCTACTTACATAGTCGGATGTTCTATGTAAGATGCGACTGAGCTGAGTCCAACATCCACAACATCAATGCCGGAGTACCACAGGGTAGCGCGCTGGGGCCAGTCCTTTACACGCTCTTTACTGCAGACCTTCCGACCATGCAGAGAGACGACATCACCATTGCCACCAACGCCGACGACACAGCTTTTCTAGCAACATCGTATGACTTTTCTGAAGCCTCAGTCATCCTTCAAGCCCAGCTCTCCTTAATAGAACCCTGGCTAAAAAGGTGAAACGTTTGCCACAAGGCCATGTCCTTCGGTTCATTTCAATGGCAACACCCTACCAACTGAAACGGCAAGCAAATACCTAGGCCTAACAATGGACAGAAGGCTCACTTGGTCAGCACACATCCAAGCCAAGAGGAAGCAGCTAAACCTAAAAATCCGTATGTACAAGGTCATACTCAAACCAATCTGGACTTACAGCATCCAAATTTAGGGAACTGCATCAAATTCAAACATCGAAATCCTCCAAAGGCTCCAAAACAAAACCCTGCGTCTAATCACCAAGGCCCCATTCGACGTTAGGAACCGCACGCTTCACAAAGACCTACGCTTGTACAAGGCCATACTCAAACCAGTCTGGACTTACGGCATCCAAATTTGGCGAACTGCATCAAATACTAACATCAAAATCCTCCAAAGGCTCGAATTCCCCATACAAAGTTATGGGCGCTAGCGATTCCTAACCAAAACGTTAAATCGACGCAGTAGAGGGCCCGCGTCAATAAAAGCCTAATTTGCCGATCGCATGGCGTAAACTTGTGTGGTCTAGTGGTTAGAGGTACGACTCGTAAGTTACAAAGTTCGTGAGAGTTCTTGGGTTCGAATCTGGCGCGGGGCGATTTTTTTTTCTTAATGTGTAAATTGCTTTTTTTTTATTTTTATACCATTTATTTTATTTTGTATTATTTCTTCGAATAGGGTAAATGGTATCTTACAGTCGCGCGCGCTCGACTGTAGCTTTCCTTACTTGTTTTTAAATAACAAACTTAACGTTTTGTTAATTCATATACGACTGCTGAATACGCTTTTTCGGAAGCATCAGCGAATCCGTGTAGCTGAACCGCCATGCTAGTTTGCGTTTTTAACCAACTGGGAACCCTAATGTCTTCTAATGATTTTAAATTTTTCTCGTACAGATTCCACTCAGCTAAATCGTTAGTAGATAATTCTTTATCCCAATCGTTTTTTTCTAGCTAAAGCCTTTGCATAAATAATTTTCCCACTATAGTCACTGGCGACAACCATCCTAATGGATCATATATTCTTGCGAGGTTTGATAACACTAGCCTCTTATTTATTTTTTATTGTTTTTCAACTTAACTGCAAATTTAAACTCATCTTTAAAAGGTTCCCATTGAAGACCCAAAGTTTTAACTGATTCCGTTTCCTCTATGCTCAGTACTTTATTTTCACCCGCATTTTCAACTGTATCAATAATTTCTTTCTCATTGGAGATCCATTTTCTTAAATTCATTCCTACTTTCTCCAGCTCCATTGAAATCAGGCATACTATTTTCTTGGACTCTTCAATGCTGTCTGATCCAGTCATTAAATTATCCATATAGAAATCGTTTTTAATCACATCTTTAATTGACTGATCCTGACATCGATTTCCTATCTCAGCTAACACCCTGTTTGCTAAATACGGAGCTGATGCCGTACCATATGTAACTGTGGTTAGCTTAAAATCTTTTATTTTGCTTTTGGGGGAATTTCTCCAAAGTATATGCAAATATTCTTGATCTTTTTCCGAAATATTAATTTGTCGGTATTTTTTTTTTATCGAAAATATCTTTTTGCACTCGAGGTCCAATCCACATAATGTCGTTAAGGCTTTTATTATCAGTTGTTTTTGCAGACGCATCAAAAACCACTCTTAACTTTGTTGTTAAGCTCTCATCCCTAATTACGGCTTGATGCGGCAAGTAATATTTTCCTTCAGACTTAGATTCAATCATATGACCTAAGTCTATATATTCAGTTATAAACTTACAATATTGTTGTTTTAGATTTTCATCTTTACTTCATTTTTTCTCTAAATTTAAAAACCGTGCCATTGCTTGGTTTTTTGAATCCCCTAAAACCTGATCATCTTTAAAGGGCATTGAAACCACATATCGACCTGATGAATCTTTTTTAGTTGTTTTTATGAAATTTTCTTCGCATATCTTAAAATTCTAAATCATCTTTACTCTCTTCTTCTAATTTCCAAAACCTTTCCAAATCTGTACACTCGATCACAGTTGCCACTATTGTGTTATTGCCTTTTGACTTTGTGCAGCCCGACACTATGGAAGGATAATCGCATATACTGTCAAATTGTTTTTATTTTCTTGGTTTGTTTTCATTTGTAAGCTTACTTTGTGCCTTGAAATGCATGTTTTAACTGAGAAAACTCCAGTAATCTCCGTATAATTTTTAATTTTCGGTAATTGGAGAATTTGTGAAGCTTCCTCTGAAATTATCGTACTTTGAGACCCACTGTCAATCAAAGCCCTTAATTTTTCATAGCCTCCATTTCTTGATTTGACCTCAATTATGGCTGTGGCTAATAATTCCCGATTCCGGGAAACATGCTAAGGGCGATAAAGGAGATAGCAATTACTCCGATCGCACTTATCACTGAACATGTGGTGACCACTCGCAGGAGGTCATTTTACAACCTTTTTACCTAGTTGTTTTAGGTATGCACACACGAGATACATTTGGTGCGGCTACAATTCCGCTACCTAAATATACATTTGTATATTTGCGTGTTCATATTTGAACAACATTAATAAATAAAAAAGTAAAACAAAGGATGGTTGTGGAGGGGTCGAGAAACCCCCACAGGAAAGGGGCGACGGCGTGGCTCGTCTGATGGTCAGCGGCGTAGGCCTTTGGATGTCGTACACGGAACATTTCCATTGAAGGCTACGCCCGCAGTATCAGCGAGGTTTTTTGTAGGGCGTCTGCCACGAAGTTTTTTCCATGCTCTTTAATGAAAGCCTTCCACCTTTTAATTTTAGAGTTCGTATTTTTTTCAGATATAGCAAACGTGAGCGATGATACCACTCCCCCTTGAGATAGTACTGCTTTGATACCACTTGCGGAGGCGTGGTCAAATCAAATGTATTTTTAAAGTCTGGGTACATGAGCATGACATCTTATGATGCTAATATATTTCTCAAACGATTGAAAGCGTCACGTTGCTAGTCGACGAATTCTACCGACGTTCTTCACTCTCAAAATATATACTTAGCATATCTTGCCAATTTGTTCTCGGAATATGTCGTCGATTGCTGTTTGGAGATGCTTCCGGTTTCTTCAAACCATGATCTTCTCAGCTTTTCTTATGATCTTTTTCAGCTAGATAAATCTGGTGATACCCGAATTTCAAATCTAGCGTTGTCAAAAATTGCGTGTTTCCGAAATTTGCTAGAATGGAATGCCTGGCATTAGACAACGGCCAGAAATAGTTTGCTCATTAAGCTTCTTGAAGTCAATGACGAGGCAATGGTTCTTATTGTCATCGGCGTCTAGCCCTGTCATATCAAGAAATGGTCTTGATGATCTTAAGATGCCATCTTATATTAAATATTTGAACCTTGGCTACAAGTAGCTTTGCTGACTCTTCATACTCCAACTGGAACAATGACAAATGCTGCGGCTTACGCCCCACCTAGGCACAAAGTTTCAACAGAAATGTTTAACCTAATCTTTAAAGACATAGGCCAAAATTCATATTGGGTGGTGATCTCAATGCCAAACACACCTGGCGGGGTTTCAGACTATGCAATCCCAAGGGATCAGCTCTGCTCTCAAGCATGACAGCATCGAACCTGTTCGCTCTCTCGTCCGGACATCCCACCTACTGGTCTACAGACCACAACAAGGTACCTGACGTTCTGAATTTCGGTATCTCTCGTGGGGTCAAGCCAAACCTAGTCCAAATTCACAACGATTTTGACCTACTATCCGCATCGACATGCCTATTGTCGTCAATAGACGATACAGGAAACTCTTAAGTAGCAAGTCAAATATCAATAGATTCAAAGCAAGGCTCGAAGAGACATTGGACCCCACCACCTCGTTGGAGACTGGCGAGGATATCGAAGAAGCTGTAGAATCTCTAACCCGCAGCATCCACGAAGCAGCATATTCTTGCACTCCTCACCCTACAGAAGGAGTATACAAACGCAGATCCCACAGAGATTGCTTCCTCCTCTCTGATGAAGTCACCGAGCAACTGTATACTAAACGACGCCTTCTTGAATCTTCTCCCTCCACGTGCACTTGCATTCTTAACAGCCATCTTCAAGGGTATCATTAGGCTCCACCACTTCCCATCTCAGTGGAAGTGTGCGGGAATTGTAATAATACCCAAGCCCGGGAAGCCTGAAAGCCTACCGTCCCATCAGCTTTCTGGCACTCCTGTCTAAAATATTTGAGAGAATATTCTTAGCCAGACTATTGCCAGTGCTAGAGGCACGGAAACTTATACCAGAGCACCAATTTGGATTTAGATCTCTGCATGGAACGCTCAAACAGTGTCGCCGAGGGGTTCAGACCATACTTACTGCAATAGAGTCAAGAAAGTACAGTTCGGCAGCTTTCTTACACGTCAAACAAGCTTTTGACAGAGTATGGCACCTAGGACTCCTGCATAAGCTCAAACTTTTGCCCCCTTCTCCTTACTACATGACACTAAAGTCCTACTTACATAGTCGGATGTTCTATGTAAGATGCGACTGAGCTGAGTCCAACATCCACAACATCAATGCCGGAGTACCACAGGGTAGCGCGCTGGGGCCAGTCCTTTACACGCTCTTTACTGCAGACCTCCCGACCATGCAGAGAGACGACATCACCATTGCCACCTACGCCGACGACACAGCTTTTCTAGCAACATCGTATGACTTTTCTGAAGCCTCAGTCATCCTTCAAGCTCAGCTCTCCTTAATAGAACCCTGGCTAAAAAGGTGAAACGTTTGCTACAAGGCCATGTCCTTCGGTTCATTTCAATGGCAACACCCTACCAACTGAAACGGCAAGCAAATACCTAGGCCTAACAATGGACAGAAGGCTCAGGAAGCAGCTAAACCTTAAAATCCGTATGTACAAGGTCATACTCAAACCAATCTGGACTTACGGCATCCAAATTTGGGGAACTGCATCAAATTCAAACATCGAAATCCTCCAAAGGCTCCAAAACAAAACCCTGCGTCTAATCACCAAGGCCCCATTCGACGTTAGGAACCGCACGCTTCACAAAGACCTACGCTTGTACAAGGCCATACTCAAACCAGTCTGGACTTACGGCATCCAAATTTGGCTAACTGCATCAAATACTAACATCAAAATCCTCCAAAGGCTCCAAAACAAAACCCTGCGTCTAATCACCATTCGACGTTAGGAACCGCACGCTTCACAAAGACCTACGCATGCCAACTGAAGAGATCGTCAGTTTCAGCTCCAAACACCTGCAAAGACTTGACACCCACTGCAATCAGCTTGCAATCAACCTGCTGGACAACAGCCTCCAAGTCAGACATATTAGAAGACAGCACCCTCTTGACCTGCCTTTCAGGCTGTCCTTGTATATACCCTCTTTTAAATACCCTCTTGTAAATATCCTCTCCCCATATATGTAAAATTTACTGTAAATACCCCCTTTATTAAATTTACTGATTATCAGATAGATAGATTGTAAATGAAACACAAATAAAACAAGTAAAGAAAGCTACAGTCGAGTGCACTCGACAGTAAGATACCATTTACCTTTGGCTGTTAAAAAAAATTCTGATTATTAATTACTTTTATTCGCCGAACTAATACAACGCTTCGCAAATTTTCGAAGTCAAATAATACACATGCATTGACGGCGTCAATTTGACGCTCATGGCACAGGCCGACTGCACGCTGACTGCACGCCGATTGTGCGTGCGCAGTCGGCGCAAGCATTGACGCCGAGCCTCTGCTCCGTCTCTGCTGCTGTATGCAAAATTTTCTCGCGCCTATAATTTCTATACATAAATACATACATACATATGTATTTAGCAGAAACAGACAATGTGCCTCGTTTAGTTTGTGGTTTGTTGTGAGAGTTGTCAGCTCTATAACTAAATGTCCCCGGTTCGAATCCCAGCGCAGGCTTCTTTTTTTGTATTGCTTAGAACAAGTTTTTGGTTTTTCTTATTTTTTTTTGCAAATGAGACTTTTATTGATGCCGGCCCTCTGCTGCGTCAGTTCAACATTTTAGTTGGAATTCTAAGCGCCCACAACTTTATATGGGAGGTTCTAACTCCTATAACTTCTTTGTTTATTGTCCGATCAGATTGAAATTTATAGGGTAGATCTGTACTATGGTAAGCTACAAGAGTGTAAAAAAAAGGTTTGTTATTTCCCTACTTTTCTTAAAATTCAATAATTTGGGGGCGGTGGGCGTGGCATCCAAAAATTGAAAATCTAACATTCTCCGTAATGTTACCGGGCACCTTACTTCCAAATTTGGTGCTTCTAATTTTTCTAGTGTTCTTTTAAACTATAAAAATGTGTTTTTTAGAGGCGGTGGGCGTGGCATCCAAAAGTTTAAAATTTAACTTCCCATTTCTAATGTTGCAAGACACCCTCCTACCAAATTTGGTGCGTTTATCTCTTTTCGTTATTGAATTATTTGGAAAAAATCGAAATACGCATTTATCGATTTGCGGAGGCGGTGGGCGTGGCACATCAAGTTTTTAATAGCTGAGATCTGTGTGTTCATACAGACGGACAGACGGACAGACAGACGGACATGACCAAATTGACTCGGCTTTTGATGCTGATCAAGAATAGCGGCTATTTCTTCACGAATGTTGTCCTTGAGCTCTTCTAGGGTCCTTGGCTTGTTAACGTAAACCTTTGACTTCAAATATCCCCACAAGAAGAAGTCAGGCGGCGTCAAATCGGGCGAACGCGGTGGCCAGTCCAAATCACCATTTTTCGACACCATTTTCGTCCGATCGCCTTGGTCAACTTTTATTTGGCCTCTTCGGATTAGAAAGAGCCTCACCAGTCGTAAATTTTTCGTATAAACGCTTAATGGTGTTCTTAGAAGGCGCACTTTTCACATTTTTTAAAAGCACGTTGAGTTTTCACAATTGAATGTTGAATGTAAATTTCAACTATTTCAGAGCGCTCGCGTGGCGTGTATTGTTCCATGGTAAAAATCTGCTTGGACTGACGCTTCAAACGCGGTATGTCATTAAGCGATCTGGCATCTCTGTCAAAAGTTATGGCGTCGTCAGATGGGTCCGTCGAATATGGTCTGCCACGCCTCCTTCTGCCTGTTACATACATTTGCACAAAGTTAATATACCGTTTTTTACCCATTTTCAATGGTAAATGGTATATGAGCCGCCGCCGCCGCCAAGAAAGTACAGTTCGGCAGCTTTCTTACACGTCAAACAAGCTTTTGACAGAGTATGGCACCTAGGACTCCTGCATAAGCTCAAACTTTTGCCCCCTTCTCCTTACTACATGACGCTAAAGTCCTACTTACATAGTCGGATGTTCTATGTAAGATGCGACTGAGCTGAGTCCAACATCCACAACATCAATGCCGGAGTACCACAGGGTAGCGCGCTGGGGCCAGTCCTTTACACGCTCTTTACTGCAGACCTTCCGACCATGCAGAGAGACGACATCACCATTGCCACCTACGCCGACGACACAGCTTTTCTAGCAACATCGTATGACTTTTCTGAAGCCTCAGTCATCCTTCAAGCCCAGCTCTCATTAATAGAACCCTGGCTAAAAAGGTGAAACGTTTGCCACAAGGCCATGTCCTTCGGTTCATTTCAATGGCAACACCCTACCAACTGAAACGGCAAGCAAATACCTAGGCCTAACAATGGACAGAAGGCTCACTTGGTCAGCACACATCCAAGCCAAGAGGAAGCAGCTAAGCCTAAAAATCCGTATGTACAAGGTCATACTCAAACCAATCTAGACTTACGGCATCCAAATTTGGGGAACTGCATCAAATTCAAACATCGAAATCCTCCAAAGGCTCCAAAACAAAACCCTGCGTCTAATCACCAAGGCCCCATTCGACGTTAGGAACCGCACGCTTCACAAAGACCTACGCTTGTACAAGGCCATACTCAAACCAGTCTGGACTTACGGCATCCAAATTTGGCTAACTGCATCAAATACTAACATCAAAATCCTCCAAAGGCTCCAAAACAAAACCCTGCGTCTAATCACCATTCGACGTTAGGAACCGCACGCTTCACAAAGACCTACGCATGCCAACTGAAGAGATCGTCAGTTTCAGCTTCAAACACCTGCAAAGACTTGACACCCACTGCAATCGGCTTGCAATCAACCTGCTGGACAACAGCCTCCAAGTCAGACATATTAGAAGACAGCACCCTCTTGACCTGCCTTTCAGGCTGTCCTTGTATATACCCTCTTTTAAATACCCTCTTGTAAATATCCTCTCCCCATATATGTAAAATTTACTGTAAATACCCCCTTTATAAAATTTACTGATTATCAGATAGATAGATTGTAAATGAAACACAAATAAAACAAGTAAGGAAAGTTACAGTCGAGCGCGCGCGACTGTAAGATACCATTTACCCTTTTCGAAGAAATAATACAAAATAAAATAAATGGTAAAAAATAAAAAAAAAGCAATTTACATTAAGGAAAAAAAATCGCACCGCGCCAGATTCGAACCCAAGAACTCTCACGAACTTTGTAACTTACGAGTCGGACCTCTAACCACTAGACCACACAAGTTTGCGCCATGGATCAGCAAATTAGGCTTTTATTGACGCGGGCCCTCTACTGCGTCGATTTAACGTTTTGGTTAGGAATCGCTAGCGCCCATAACGTTGTATGGGGAATTCGAACTCCTATAACTTCTTTGTTATTAAAAAATAAAAATTGAAGAAAGCTACAGTCGAGTGCACTCGACAGTAAGTTATAATTTACCTTTGACTGCTAAAAATAATTCTTAATATTAATTACTTTCATTCGAATTAATAACAACGCATCGCATATTTCCGGAATTAAATACACATGCATTGACGCTAATGGCACATGCCGACTGCACGCCGATTGTGCGTGCGCAGTCGGCGCAAGCATTGAAGCCGAGCCTCTGCTCCGTCTCTGCTGCTGAATGTAAAACTTCTCGCGCCTAGGAACAGACCATGTGCTTCAGTGGTTTGTTGTGAGAGTTGTCAGCTCTATAACTAAATGTCCCCGGTTCGAATCCCAGCGCAGTCTTCTTTTTTTTGTATTGCTTAGAAAAAGTTTTTGGTTTTTCTTATTTTTTTTGCATAATATATTTTTCATATAGCCCAAAATTATTGAAAAAAAAAAATTGCCCAGCGCAGGATTCGAACCCGCCACCTCACGCATCAGAAACTTGCGAGCCAACCATCAAGACCACACACAATTACGCAGTGCGATCGGCAAAAAAAAAAAAAATTGTCCGTCGCTGGATTCGAACCCGCGACCACACGCACCAGAATCTTGCATGCAACCATCTAGACCACACACAGTTACGCGGAGCGATCGGCAAATGAGACTTTTATTGATGCCGGCCTTCCGCTGCGTCAGTTCAACATTCTAGTTGGAATTCTAAGCGCCCACAACTTTATATGGGAGATTCAAACTCCTATAACTTCTTTGTTTATTGTCCGATCGGATTGAAATTTATAGGGTAGATCTGTACTATGGTAAGCTACAAGAGTGTTAAAAAAATTTGTTATTTCCCTACTTTTCTTAAAATTCAATAGTTTGGGGGCGGTGGGCATGGCATCCAAAAGTTGAAAATCAAACATTCTCCGTAATGTTACCAGGCATCTTACTTTCAAATTTGGCGCTTCTTGCTTTTCTAGTTTTCTTTTAAACTATAAAAATGTGTTTTTTAGAGGCGGTGGGCGTGGCATCCAAAAGTCTAAAATCCAACTTCTGCATAATGTTGCAAGACAACCCCCTACCAAATTTGGTGCGTTTATCTCTTTTCGTTATTGAATTATTTGGAAAAAATCGAAATACGCATTTATCGATTTGCGGAGGCGGTGGGCGTGGCACATCAAGTTTGAAATAAACTTCTTGTGTGTATTGAATACACGCACATTCCCACCAAGTCTGGTGCCTCTAGCTCTTTTAATAGCTGAGATCTGTGTGTTCATACAGACGGACGGACAGACGGACAGACAGACGGACATGACCAAATCAACTCGGCTATTGATGCTGATCAAGAATAAATATACTTTGTATTGTCTGCCACGCCTCCTTCTGCCTGTTACATACATTTGCACAAAGTTAATATACCATTTTTTACCCATTTTCAATGGGTAAATGATATTAAAAGTAAAACTATAACAAAAAAATCAAAACACTGCAAACGCAGTATAACTTATTCCAATCCTACTACTCTCAAGGGACCCTCTAGGATAAAAGGAACAAACCAGCTACTGGTTTTAAAGAATAAAATAAGAAATCGAATTTAGAAGAAACTTATAAGAAAACTTAAAAAAAAAGAGAAAAAATATATTAAAGGATTTTTTAAATAATTTTATATCATTTAAAATTTTGCCATTCGAATATCATATAAAAACATAAAATAATCTCTAAAAAAGTGGTCCGTTTAAAATCAACTAGTGTTTTACATTGTCCGAATTGAGAAACCTTATCCAATAGATGATGCCCGATTCTTTAACAACAGCCATGAATAACCTCGATTTAGCCGGTAGTTCCCGATTAGTTATACTCGCACTGATCAAAGAAACACTCCCATCAGAGTCAACAGCTCATGGCCATGATCACTTTAGTGACATACCTTATGTGAGTCCTGTAGCAGGCCATGACCAAGACAAAGTCCTAGACGTTTGTAAATTAATTAAAGAATTTTCAGGAGATAGAGCAACGTTCAACTCTTGGAAAAAGAATGTTGATCGAATAATAGGCATGTTCGAGGGGCAAGAAAATTCACACAGATTTTATCTGGTTACGCTAGCCAACCGAACCAAGGTAGTCGGCGAAGCCGAAACTGTCCTTGAATCCTATAATACCCCATTAAACTGGAAGGCAATTTCGAAATGCCTCACAGTACATTATGCAGACAAAAGAGACCTGAAGACCCTTGAGTATCAGATATCCTCATTGAAGCAGGGATATCTGACCATACACGAATTTTACCAGGCAATTTATCACAATTTGTCACTGATCTTAAACCAGATCGGAGCAACGGAGGAATCTCCGGAAGCAATAGGAGCATTAACAAGCGTGTATCGCGGAAAAGCTCTAGACATCTTTGTGAGAGGTCTCAATGGGGATTTACCAAGACATCTTGGTATTAAGGAACCAAGAGATTTAAGTCATGCTTTACATCTCTGTACTCTGCTTGAAAACCAAGAGCATAGAAATATGTTCGTACACAGATCTAGGCAAACACCTCCAAGTCTACCCCCGAGACAACCTTTACCAACTAGCCACAAAATATCCTACAATTGGAAGAGCTTTGACCCTAGACTCTATTACCATCAAAGTGGCAAACCCACCATGAGTAACCCTACTCCACCACATTTATATCAGACATGTAGACAACAACCACAAATGGGACAAGGGCCTTACCAGACACAAAGCCCGATTCAAGTCACCAACCAGATTCCACCTCCTCGTCCTACTGGACCAAAGCCAGAGCCTAAGCCAGTACCAATGGACGTAGATCCATCCATTAGGTCGTATCGTATAAATTATATGAATCGTCCAAGTAATAACTTTGCGGGAAAAAGACCACCGCCGCTTTCACAAACAAACCAGCCTCTCAAGTATCAAAGGCAATTCCATGTATCTACAGGAGAAGCCGAAAAATTCGCAGATAACGAATATTCGTCTCCATATCCTGAATATATCCGAACAAGATTACTACGATGCTTGGGAACTGAATGGATCAATTAATCCATACGAAGAGGACGATCACACCAATGAGGGCCATGTTTTGGAGACAATCGATACTTCCGATATCCATTTTTTAGACTGAATAGTTCTTCGTTGCCTTATTTCAATTGTGATACGAGGGACGGGAAAATTTTCAAATTTCTAATTGACACTGGCTCCAACCAAAATTATATTCAGACAAATTTGGTACAGAATCCGAAACTTAACGAAGAGCCATTTTTTGCAAATTCTGTTGGAGGGCAAACTAAGATTACCCACCACACTCACCTCAGTTTATTCAATTGTCCGGATAACCTTAATAAATTCTTCTTATTACCCACTTTTAAAACATTCCATGGTATCTCGGGTAATGATACACTAAAAAAACTCGATGCGGTGATCGACGTAAAGAATGATATTCTTGTTATAAAAGGTAATTATAAAGTAAAGATAAAACAGTTGGCAACCCAGACAGTATATCAAATTAAAATCCGAACAGAACACATGACAGTATGTCAAAAAGACATACCCAATCAGATAGTAATAAAACATACCGAATTTTTTTCAGAACCTGACGAAAAATTAACGTACACCACCGCGGTACAAGGACAAATCAGAACAAATACAGATCTACCAGTTCATAGCAGACATTATCCATACCCAGCCTCTCTAAGACCAGAAGTCGAGAAACAAATCAATCAGTTGCTCGATGATGGCATAATAAGACCTTCACGGTCACCTTATAATGCCCCAGTATGGATAGTACCAAAAAAAGCAGATTCATCTGGTGAAAAGAAATATAGACTTGTTATAGATTATAGAAAACTCAATGCTATAACAATATCAGATCGATACCCAATTCCTGAGATTGGCGAAATCATCGCCCAATTGGGTAGAAATAAATATTTTACAGTGCTCGATCTGAAAAGCGGCTTTCACCAGATCCCGCTTAATGCGAAGGATATAGATAAAACAGCGTTTTCAGTAAACGGTGGAAAGTTCGAATTCACCAGACTACCCTTTGGCTTAAAGAACTCCCCATCTATTTTCCAAAGAGCTCTCGATGACATCTTACGAGAACACATCGGAACGAGATGCTATGTCTATATTGATGATATAATAATTTTTAGCAAATCTGAATATGAACACGCCCAAGATCTCGATAAAGTATTCTCCACTTTAGCCAAAGCAAATATGAGAGTACAAATCGATAAGTGTGAATTCTTCAGAAATTAAGTTAATTTCCTCGGTTTCACTATTTCTAATAACGGCGCAGTACTAGAGCAGAATGGCAGACCGATCACTTTTATTTCGCTAACACTAACTAGCACCGAAGAGAACTATGCCACAAATGAAAAAGAAATGTTGGCAATAGTGTGGGCTCTCCAAAGTCTACGCATTTACCTTTACGGTACTTCTAAAGTCATAATATTCACCGATCATCAACCATTAACTTTTGCATTAAGCAACAAGAATCATAATGGTAAACTCAAAAGGTGGAAAAGCTACCTCGAAGAGTACAATCACGAACTCAGATACAAACCAGGAACTTCTAACGTAGTGGCAGATGCCCTATCTAGAAATCCTCCAGGTGCTCAGATAAATAGCACCACAGCTACAATTCATAGCGACGAGAGTTCATCGCACAATCTTATACCTTGCGCAAACGTACCAATAACGTATTCAAAAACCAATTATTATTACTGACTTCAGATAAGGAATCTTATGAATTTGAATTACCATTTCCACAGTATCATCGACATACTGTAAAGAAAAGTGAGTATTCTGAAGAAGACCTGATAAAAATCATAAAAGAAAGGCTTGACCCAAAGATTGTAAACGGTTTGCTTACTTCTGAAAGAATAATGGGAAAAATTCAAAATATTTACCCTTTTCATTTCAGTAGTTATAAAGTAAGATACACACAAATCCAAGTAGAGGATATTCTTTTAGAATCTGGCCAGAATGAGATAATCGTCAAAGAGCGCGTTCGAGCTCATAGAAACCCAATCGAAAACAAAATCCAAATCGGATTGTAGCCAGCCGTTCACTCACTGGAGTGAAATTGGAGACGTGGTGGCGAAGTCTCCGGCTTACTACAAATCCGCATCCAAATTCGCGCCTCTCCGCATGGCAGCTGTAGTAGATATCACAGTTTGCTCTCTTGGAGCAACCTTGTCCTGTCCATCTCATTTCCTGGATGGCGGTAATGTCAGCCTTTAATTTTTCGAGGGCATCCGCCAGTTGGATAGAGGCACCTTCCCAATTAAGAGTTCGGACATTCCAGGTGCATATCCTTAAATCGTAGTCGTTGGGTTTTATTTTTCCGAGGCGGGTTCCAAACCCTGCGCTCAACCATTTAAAGTCCTGGTGACCCGCTGCACACATTAGCTCACTATCTAGCGGATGCTAAGATAGTTACCCAGGAGGTGCCACGAGGACGCTGTGTGTCAACGTGCAATCATTCGTAGACAGAAATCGCACTGGCGGTCGCCAAGTTGACCGCGATCAGAAACTTTACTCTGCACGAATGAAGCCAAAAGCCAAAGTGGTATAAAAATACCACTACATAATTTTTGCTTTTATTATGGCGTACCAAAATGCATTGTAATGGGCAATGATACATCACTAAATTCCGAATTCATTACCTTCATGAATATAAAATGTAGACATTTTTAGAGTCCCACCTTATAAGAGTTCGGTTAATGGGCAAATTTAGAGATTTAATTCTATTTTGTCCGAAATAAGATATAGAACAACGGACCCAGAACTTTACGAGAAAACTATACGGGAATATTTTATGCAATAACAGGTTCATTTACTAATAGGCAGAGTAGATCCAAAAATTGGATAGGATCAGCGTTGAAGTACAATATGTGGCAGGGAACCCTAACTACGACGACTTAGCTTTGTTAGAACAAAACACTGACCATTTAATTTCAAAAAATTATCAGCAATTAATCTTAAATAGACAGTTAGAAAGAGAGGAGAGTTGACAATAATAAACAAGTGAAGAAAGCTACAGTCGAGTGCACTCGACAGTAAGATACCATTTACCTTTCGCTGTTAAAAACTAATTCTTAATATTAATTACTTTTATTCGCCGAATAACAACGCATCGCATATTTTCGAGGACAAATTCACATGCATTGACGCTAATGGCACATGCCGACTGCACACTGACTACACGACGACTGTGCGTGCGCAGTCGGCGTGCGCAGTCGGCGTCGGCGTCGGCGTCGGGCCTCTACTGCTGTGAGCGAAACTTCTCGTGCCTATAACTTCTGTGTTTATTGTCCGATCGGATTTAAATTTATAGGGTTGGTCAATATTATTATTATCTACAATAATACCTAAAAAAAATCTCGGGAACTTTTCTACTTTTCCTATAATTTGATTTACCGATTTACAAAATCGAATTTTGGGGGCGGTAGGCGTGGCATCCAAAAGTTGAAATTTCGCATTCTTCGTAATGTTACCAGGCACCTTACTTCCAAATTTGGTGCTTCTAGCTTTTCTAGTGTTCTTTTAAACTATAAAAATGTGTTTTTTAGAGGCGGTGGGCGTGGCATCCAAAAGTCTAAGATCCAACTTCTGCATAATGTTGCAAGACAACCCCCTACCAAATTTGGTGCGTTTATCTCTTTTCGTTATTGAATTATTTGGAAAAAATCGAAATACGCATTTATCGATTTGCGGAGGCGGTGGGCGTGGCACATCAAATTTGAAATAAACTTCTTGTGTGTATTGAATACACGCACATTCCCACCAAGTCTGGTGCCTCTAGCTCTTTTAATAGCTGAGATCTGTGTGTTCATACAGACGGACATACGGACAGACGGACAGACGGACAGACGGACAGCCGGACAGACAGACGGACATGACCAAATCAACTCGGCTATTGATGCTGATCAAGAATATATATACTTATATTGTCTGCCACGCCTCCTTCTGCCTGTTACATACATTTGCACAAAGTTAATATACCATTTTTTACCCATTTTCAATGGGTAAATGGTATAAAAATAATTAAGCGATTTCTTTGTTGAAGAATTTTTTCTCTGTCTAACTTGGGTGTTTTTCCTTGCCTATTATCTTCACTTGTGTGGTCGTTGTCTTCAATCGCCTTTGCATATGTCGTAGCGAACAAGCTTCTTTCGTTACTATTTGCAGCCTCACAAACCACCGCAAAGGCTGTTGGCAAATCTTTGGACTGTGCTGGGACAACGTAAGATTTTAGACATTAATATGTGTAGAGCATCCCTCCTAATTTCTTTGTTAATAATAGCCGCTCACACTCATTACCGTTAACCGTCGCCGCATGTAGGCGTGTATTTATTGTGCTCGGGGAAAAAATATTCAAATATTCAATAAAATTATAAAAGTGCAGTGACTGGTTCAATAAATCTACAATAACGCGAAAAGACGCTCTCTGCGATGAAATCGCTAATGTTTATATTGATTAATTAATTGATTAATATAAAACATAACACTTAAAACTCTAATTATATCAACCTCGTAGAGAGCAATAGAACGCGTTCTTGCTCCCCCTCGCTACCGTCGATGTCTCTGCAGCCTAAGAGCGCAGTAGCTAGCACCGCAATTTTTTGACAACTTTAACCGTTACAACAACAGCAACACCGCAACTGCATCGCCAGCGCGTTTAACGACATCATCAGCTAGCAAATCAAACACTAATACGTCTGCCTCTACGCTGCCCGAAAAACAGAACAAAAACAATGAACATATTAAGCCGGCTGTGCAGACTGGTACGGATCGCTAGAAGATGAGCCCCCTTAATTAGCCTGGCTGCAATAAAAACGAACATGAACTCAAACCGATTTAAAATCTTGGCAGACGCCTACGATGTTGAGGCGGCTGAATCTACCGAAGTCGAGAAATAAGTTCCAATGTTCTTGTCAATAAAATTATTGAGCTTGTTGGCAAGGATATCTTCCACATAATACCCCTTGTAAAGGGCAATTTTCAGGAAACAAAAGTTGAAACAAATGAAGTCTGAAGATAATTACAGAGTATTATCGAAATATCTTAACGAGAATAAAAATAACTTTTACACGTATCAGCTATAAAGCAACAAGGGCCTGCAGTCGTACTCTAAACTGCGCTCGGTGTGTGTAGTTTGTGGAGAGCTTCATGACTCCGCACACTGCCCAGCGAGCAAAGACGACTGCAGCTCGAAAAAGTGCGGCAACTGCGGTGGCAATCACACTGCTAACTATAAAAGTTGCCCAGTTATAAGGAACTGAAAAGCCGCATCCACCAGAGAGGAATTACTGCCCGCACCACAAATAAACCTTTGATATTCTCCAGATCGAACCCTGACGTCTTCTTCTCTTACAAAATATGACATACGCAAGCGCTTTCAAATCAGGACTGGCTACCCCTGCCAAAACAAGTTCATTTCTGCAATCAGCATACTTAGAAATGAGCACGGCTCAGCAGCATCCGCCTACGTCGAGAGAGGTAACTCCACAGATCACCATCTGCTAAGCAAAGCTTAAGTCATGCCTCACGTCAGCTTACTAAAGCTGTAAAGCAAGAATAAGCATATGTCCACCGCCACTACATAAAGCAATTGTCAACTTCTAGAACAAAACACTTACTATGGAGACTTCACCCAACTCTGAGCCTACTGAAAGAAACCGTGATTATTATTATTATTATTACAACCCGTTTCGGGCTTTGGCCGACCACAGCGTCTCCCTCCAGGCGCCTCTGCTCTTCGCGCGCCTCCTCCAATCGGAAATCCCCAGTATAGATAGGTTCTCCTCTACTTGGTCCTTCCATCGGAGCTTTGGTCGTCCTCTTCGTCGTGGCCCGTAGTCGACCCTCGCTTCGAATACCTTCTGAGCTGGAGATTCTTCATCCATATGCACAACGTGGCCGAGCCAGCGCAGACGTTGTCTCATGATTCGCCGGACCACGTCCACGTCGTCGTACAACTCGTACAGCTCGTGGTTCATCCGAATGCGAAAGTCGTTCCCAATCCGAACGGGACCAAAGATCTTGCGAAGAATTTTTCTCTCGAACATTCCAAGCGCAGCTGCGTGCGTCAGTGAAATTACCCATGCTTCTGCGCCATATAATAGCACGGGTAGGATAAGTGTCTTGTAGAGTGTTAGTTTTGTTCGGCGAGAGAGGTCTCTATTGCACATTTGCCTACTTAGACCAAAGTAGCACCTATTGGCAAGTGTGATTCTTCGCTTTATCTCCAGGCTGACGTCATTATTGGTGTTAATGGCAGAGCCAAGGTACGTGAACTCCTTGACCACTTCGAAGGTATAGCTGTCTGCCACCACATGGGAGTCTAGGCGCCGCGCCTCCCTGCTTGTCGACAGCATATACTTCGGCTTGCCCTCGTTTACCGCCAAACCCACTTTTGCTGACTTTTTTCGATAGCGGAAAATGCAGCAGTGACATCACGCTTGCTGCGGCCAATTATGTCAATATAATCAGCATACGCAAGGAGCTAGACACTTTTATAAAAAATAGTGTCAAATCGATGTACACCGGCTTTCCGCAGAACCCCTTCTATCACGACAGGGAGTCGCCTTGCCTGAAATCTCGATTGGTATGAAAAGGTTCGAAGAGGTTCGCTCCTACCTTGACAGAGCTGATGGTGCTGCTCAATGTCATTCTGCAAAGACGTATCAGCTTTGCAGGAATACCGAACTCAGACATGGTGGCATATAGGCGTTCCCTCGTCGGGCTATCGAATGCAGCTTTTTAATCGGCAAAGAGGTGGTGTGTGTCAATTCCATTTTCGTGGGTTTTTTCCAGGATTTGGCGCAATGTGAAGATCTGGTCTATGGTGGACTTACCAGGTCTGAAGCCGCACGGGTAAGGTCCGATCAGTGTGCTGGTATACGGCTTCACTCGTTCACATATAACGCTCGATAGAACCTTGTATGAATTGGTAATCCCGATTTCGCCTTTCTTCAGTACAGGACAAAGAACGCTGAGATTCCAATCGTTGGGCATGCTTTCTTCTAGCCATATCGTGCACAAGAGCTGATGCATGCACCTTATCAGCTCTTCGCCGCCGGCCTTAAACAACTCTGCAGGCAGTCCATCAGCACCGACTACTTTGTTGTTTTTGAGCCGCATAATAGCAACTCGGACCTCGTCATGGCTAGGTAGTGGTATATCCACATTGTCGTCGATTGGTGGTATCGGGCTGCTTCCTCCAATGGCGGGATTGGTGTCGTCATCGCCTGCTAGTAGCTTGGAGAAATCTGTCTTGTAACAGCTCAAGTTCCTCGCACTCTCGCTTTTCTTGCTCCCGATTTTTCAGTCTAAAAAGTCGCTTCCTCTTCTTTCCTTTTCTCCCTGTAACGTTCACACGTAGCTCGCGTTGCGCCAGACTGCAGCTTTTTTCTGTGGGCGGCGTTTTTTGCCGCAGCTGCGACGCGACACTCCTCGTCATATCATTGGTTCCGTGTGGGTGGGCGCGTGTACCCAATGGCTGTTTCAGCAGCAGCTCGCGAGGAGTGGGATATGTGCGCCCAGAGTCCGCCAGCCTCAACAGGGAGAGGGATAGGTTGGTGAAGCAGTTCCGAGATGTGAGTGGAGTAGGCGTCAAGTGGAGTAGACGTCAAGCTTTCGTTTTATTTGCGTGATCAATTTGGTTGCACTTTTTTTTGATCAGGGGACAGCCATGTGGCCTTGTGGATATCGAGGTGCCGAAATCTAGTGCTACTCACTACCATGTTTCGCGCCGCGGCGAAGTCAATCAGCCTGAGACCGTTGTTCGAGGTGGTCTTATAGAGGCTAAATTGACCGACGGTGGGGTCAAAGATGCATTCGCGCCCAACCTTTGTGTTAAAGTCCCCGAAGATGATCTTCACGTCGTGGTCTGGGCAGCGGTCGTATGTGTCCTCGAGTCTCGCGTAAAACGCATACTTAACAGCATCGTCCTTCTCCTCCGTCGGGGCAAATAATGCTAAGATTGAAAATCTAGCTTTTGAAATTGGAGACGTGGTGGCAAAGTCTCCAGCTTACTACAAATCCGCATCTGAATTCGCATGGCTGTTGTAGATATCGCAGTTTGCTCTCTTGAAGTAACCTTGTCCTGTCCATCTCCTTTCCTGGATGGCGGTAATGTCAGCCTTTAATAGGAAAGCCTTTAGGGCATCCGCCAGTTGGATAGAGGCACACCCAATTAAGGGTTCGGACATTCCAGGTGCATATCCTTAAGTCATAGCCCATTTTCGTTTTTCGGTGGTCGTCATCATAAGGGGGGATCTTATCCGAGGCTTTCGCTTTGGTTTTCAGTGGACTTCTCTTTTTACGAGGCGGGTTCCAAACCCTGCACTCAACCATTTATCGTCCGGGTGACTCGCTGCACACATTAGCTCACTATCTAGCGGATGCTAAGTTGGCTAACCAGGAGTACAGAGATCGCACTGGCGGCCGCCAAGTTGACCGCGATCAGAAAACTTAACTCTGTACGAATGAAAGCCAAACCATCCCAAGAAACCGTGATGCCTATTCGAAATCCCGCAGGCGGCTAGGCGCGCAGCGATGCAGACAGAGCACGTTTGCCAACCACCTTAAAATCTTTGAATTCCAACTTGTCTTCGAACCGAATCCTGCCAGTAGTGCGTTTACTCTGCCGACTTTCCCATATGCGCCTCAGCTTAAACATGAGCCAATTGAATTTCGCCCAAACGAAATCGTTAGCATCATAAGAAATCGACTGAATCCTCCTTGGAGCTCCTCAAGGAAGCGTGCTAGGGCCAACAATATATGTCCTCTACACAGCAGACATCCCGACAAGCACTAACAACATCAACGTTTGCTGATGATACAGCTATTCTTAGCCGCTCAAAATGCCCGATGCAAGCAACTGCACAGCTAGCTCTTCATCTGGTCGATGTTGAAAAAATCAGATTGGCGAATTAAAGTGCACGAAACGAAATCGTTAGCATCATAAAAAATCAACTCCTCCTTGGAGCTCCTCAAGGTAGCGTGCTAGGGCCAACAATATATGTCCTCTACACAGCAGACATCCCGACAAGCACTAACAACATCAACGTTTGCTGATGATACAGCTATTCTTAGCCGCTCAAAATGCCCGATGCAAGCAACTGCACAGCTAGCTCTTCATCTGGTCGATGTTGAAAAAATCAGATTGGCGATTAAAGAGCACGAGCAAAAGTGCTAGCACCTTGAACAGGCAAAACTGCCAGCCGCTTACGTTAAACACCAAATTTAAAAGTAAGGTCCTTGGTCAGATTACGCAGAAAGCGGATTTTGAACTATCGGATGCCACACCCACCGCTCCCATAAATCGTTTTTATTGAATAATTAGAAATGTAGAGAAATAACAAAACATTTTGACATTCTCGTAGCTTTCCACAGTACTGATCTACCCTTTAAATTACAACCCGATCGGACAGAAAACAAGGAAATTATAGGAGTTTAAATCCCCCATACCAAGTTATGGGCGCTAATAATTCCCAACTAACACGTTGAACCGACGCAGCAGAGTGCCGGCGTCAATAAAAGCTTCATTTTCCGATCGCATCGCGTAACCATGTTTGGTCTATGGTTTGAGGCTTGGCTCGCAAATTCAAGAAATCATGAGGTCGCGAGTTCGAGCCCTGGCGCCAGCCGACTTTTTTTTTAATTTAAATTATTTTTTTTATTACTTTGCACTTCACTGAAAATTATAGTATGATATTTTTAATCAAATTGACGAACAGATATGATGCAAAATAATAAGAAAGACCAATTGTTTTTAGCAATTCAAGTCGGGATTCAAAGATGCGCACGCACAGTCGTCGTGCAGTCAGCTTTCAATCGGCATGTGCCATTAGCGGCAATGCATGTGTATTTGACTTCGAAAATATGCGATGCGTTGTTATAAGTTTGCCAAATAAAAGTAATTAATATGAAGGATGGTTTGGCTTCATTCGTACAGAGTAAAGTTTCTGATCGCAGTCAACTTGGCGACCGCCAGTGCGATCTCTGTCTACGAATGATTGCAAGTTGACACACAGCCTCCTCGTGGCACCTCCTGGGTAACTAGCATCCGCTAGAGAGTGAGCTAATGTGTGCAGCGGGTCACCAGGACTTTAAATGGTTGAGCGCAGGGTTTGGAACCCGCCTCGGAAAAAGAAAACCCAACGAAAACCAAAGCGAAAGCCTCGGAAAGGATCCCCCCTTATGATGACGACCACCGCAAAACGAAAAAGGACTACGATTTAAGGATATGCACCTGGAATGTCCGAACTCTTAATTGGGAAGGTGCCTCTATCCAACTGGCGGATGCCCTCGAAAAATTAAAGGCTGACATTGCCGCCATCCAGGAAATGAGATGGACAGGACAAGGTTGCTCCAAGAGAGCAAACTGTGATATCTACTACAGCTGCCATACGGAGAGGCGCGAATTTGGATGCGGATTTGTAGTAAGCCGGAGACTTCGCCACCACGTCTCCAATTTCACCCCAGTGAGTGAACGGCTGGCTACAATCCGCGTCAAAGCTAGATTTTTCAATCTTAGCATAATTTGCGCGACGATGAAGGACGATGAAGGACGATGCTGTTAAGGATGCGTTCTACGCGAGACTCGAGGACACGTACGACCGCAGCCCAAACCACGACGTGAAGATCATCCTCGGGGACTTCAACGCAAAGGTTGGGCGCGAACGCATCTTTGACCGCACCGTCGGTCAATTCAGCCTCCATGAGACCACCTCGAACAATGGTTTCAGGCTGATTGACTTCGCCGCGGCGCGAAACATGTTAGTGAGTAGTACCAGATTTCAACACCTCGACATCCACAAGGCCACATGGCTGTCCCCTGATCAAAAAACGCGCAACCAGATTGATCACGTTGTGATAGACGGAAGGCATGCCTCAAGCGTGATGGACGTGCGTACGTTTTGTGGAGTCAACATAGACTCGGACCACTATCTTGTCGCAGCCAAGATACGCATGCGGCTATGCCGTGCGAAAAACATACGCCCCATCACGCAACGAAAGCTTGACGTCACTAAGCTGCAATCAATCACAACGGACAGCAATGGTCTACTCCACTCACCTCTCGGAACTGCTCCTTCAACCTTCCCCTCTCCCTGTTGACGCTGGCGGACTCTGGGCGCACATATCTCACTCCATGCGAGCTGCTGCTGAAACACACGGAACCAATGGTATGACGAGGAGTGTCGCGTCGCAGCTGCGGCAAAAAACGCCGCCTACAGAAAAACGCTGCAGTCTGGCGCAATGCGAGCTACGTGTGAACGTTACAGGGAGAAAAGGAAGCGAGAGTGCGAGGAACTTGAGGTGTTGCAAGACAGGAATGATGCTCGAAAATTTTACCAACAAGTCAACCGTCTGACACAAGGTTTCAAGACCGGAGCATCTAACTGTCGAGACGATAATGGAAATCTGGTTACAGATACGCAGTGCACGCTGAGGTTATGAAGGGCGCATTTCTCCAAGCTGCTAGCAGGCGATTACGGCACCAATCCCGCCGATGGAGGAAACAGCCCGATATCACCAATCAACGACAATGTGGATATACCACTACCTAGCCATGACGAGGTCCGAGTTGCGATTACGCGACTCAAAAACAACAAAGCAGCCGGTGCTGATGGACTGCCTGCAGAGTTGTTTAAGGCCGGCGGCGAAGGGCTGATAAGGTGCATGCATCAGCTCTTGTGCAAAATATGGCTGGGAAGAAAGCCTGCCCAACGATTGGAATCTCAGCGTCCTTTGTCCTGTACTGAAGAAAGGCGACCCGACGATATGTGCCAACTACCGGGGAATCAGTCTGATCACCATCTCATACAAGGTCCTGTCGAGCGTTATATGTGAACGACTGAAGCCGTATGCCAACACACTGATCGGACCTTATCAGTGCGGCTTCAGACCTGGTAAATCCACCATAGACCAGATCTTCACATTGCGCCAAATCCTGGAAAAAACCCACGAAAATGGAATTGACACACACCATCTCTTTGTCGATTACAAAGCTGCATTCGATAGCCCGACGAGGGAAAGCCTATCTGCCACCATGTCTGAGTTCGGTATTCCTGCAAAGCTGATATGTCTTTGCAGGATGACATTGAGCAGCACCATCAGCTCTGTCAAGATAGGAGCGAACCTCTCCGAACCTTTTAATACCGTTCGAGGTTTCAGACAAGGCGACCCTCTGTCGTGCAACCTCTTCAACTTCGTGATGGAAGGGGTTCTGCGCAAAGCCGGTGTTCATCGATCTGGCACTATTTTTTATAAAGGTGTCCATATTGACATCATTGGCCGTAGCAAGCGTGATGTCACTGCTGCATTTTCCGCTATCGAAAAGGAGTCAGCAAAAGTGGGTTTGGCGGTAAACGAGGGCAAGACGAAGTATATGCTGTCGACAAGCAGGGAGGCGCGGCGCCTTGACTCCCATGTGGTGGCCGACAGCTATAACTTTGAAGTGGTCAAGGAGTTCACGTACCTTGGCACCGCCATTAACACCAAAAATGACGTCAGCCTGGAGATCAAGCGAAGAATCACACTTGCCAATAGTTGCTACTTTGGTCTGAGTAGGCAAATGTGCAATAGAGACCTCTCTCGCCGAACAAAACTAACACTCTACAAGACACTCATCCTACCCGTGCTCTTATATGGCGCAGAAGCATGGGTAATTTCACAGACGGATGCAGCAGCGCTTGGAGTGTTCGAGAGAAAAATTCTTCTTTCCAATTGGAGGAGGCGCGCGAAGAGCAGAGGCGCCTGGAGGAAGACGCTGAGGTCGGCCAAAACCCGAAATGGGTTGTAGTGCCACCTAATAATAATAATATGAAGAATTTTTTTTAAACAGCCAAAGGTAAAGGTTATCTTACTGTCGAGAGCACTCGACTGTAGCTTTCTTCACTTGTTTCTATTTTGTTTTGCTTCAGTTGTTCCAAGACCGCTCTGTCGTGCTCAGTGAAGCAAATGATATTCTACCGTAAAATTTTTACGCCTGTTTTACAGACGAAATATATTCACTCATTTAATTTAATTGCGATCGTGAATAGAGTGTGTGAAGTAGTGAAATATTATATATTGTAATTTTTTAATGACTTACAGCTTAAGTTTCCTAATATAAGTGCACTAGCGCAAGTTGTGCTGGCTACACCGTCGAACGGACATTCTCAGCCCTACACTTTATATTAAAGCTTAACACATAATACATAAAAGATGTTGCAAAAATTATATATGGGCATTTCCACGGGTCGAGAACGTACGTTCAAACGCGAAATGCAAAAAAAAAAATTAAAACCAGTGAAGAAAGCTACAGTCGAGTGCACTCGACAGTAAAATACCTTTTACCTTTGGCTGTTGAAAAAAAATTCTTAATATTAATGTATTTTATTCGGTGAACTAATAGCAACGCACCGCATATTTTCGAAGTGAAATACACATGCATTGACGGTAATGGCACATGCCGACTGCACGACGACTGCGCATCTTTTACTTTTTATCCCAGGTTCGATTCCCAGTCCAGGTTTCTTTTTAAATTGCCAAAAACAATTGGCCTTTTTTTTTTTTGCATAATCCATGTTCATCAATTCGATTAAAATTATCACTCTACTATTGTGGTAAAATTGCTTATATAGTACACTTTTTATTTTCCGCAGCATATAATGTCTCGATTTGATAGTTCATTCTGCTATTTTTTATTAACCCCAAGTCGGTTATTAAAAAAAGAATTTCGAAATGATCCCCATTCCGAGATGAATCCATTTCCAACACGGCGCAAAGTTGGAATTTCTTGGTTTTGTGACGCTTCCCAACGTGCCTACAGCTTCGCTTTGTATATTCGACTAGAAATACGCGATCAAGACCAAAGTGACAACAATAAAAATCGTATCGCTCCCACGGTTCAACCTGTCTGTCGCCGTCCTACTATCCGAGCTGATAGAAACACTTCTGCCACAACTTCCAAGGATTCCACTATGGTCAAGGTTGGGTTGGGCAAGTCACCGAACAAAACATAATCCAATGAATCAAGCCAATCAATGTGTCTCAGAAACTGCACACATGTAGTCTGTGGTGGTATGGACCAGATTGGTTGCGTTTAGCAAAAGAATTCTTAGAATTACTATTTAAAGTGAGCCGATATATAGTATATTTTTTAGTATAGTGAAAAAATAATAAAAAAAACAATTTATTTTATTACCTAGGACCTCATTTACAAATCTGGTGCTTGTAGCTTTTCTAGTGTTCTTATAATTCGAAAAATTCGTTTTATAGGGGCGCTGGGCGTGGCATCCAAAAGTCTAAAATCCAACTTCTATATATCTCTTTTCGATATTGAGTTAATTGCAAAAAACTCAAAAAACGCATTAAATTTCTTGTGTATATTGAATACATGCACACTCCCACCAAGTCTGGTGCCTCTAGACGGACAGATGGATAGACAGACGGACATGACCAAATCGACTCAGCTATTGATGCTGATCAAGAATATATATACTTTGTATGGTCTGCCACGCCTCCCTCTGCCTGTTACATAGATTTTCACAAAGTTAATGTACCATTTTGTACCCATTTTCAATGTATAAACAACATTTTCTGAAACTTTTTTTGCTTTTGGATAGCATTTTGTTAATTGGAATATGGAATGGAACATGCTAACAAATATATTTGAAAATAAATTAAACAAATTACATTATTTTTTTTTTTTTCATAACATCAAAAGTGAATGTAAAGAACGGTTGCTTTGAGTTTTTCACTCAAATTGTATTATGCTGACTCTTTTTGATCGAGCGTTTTTTGTTTCGCTCTTTGCGCACTGCTCATTGAAAGACCAAAGTACAAAGAGCTTAACGAAAAGCGCTCAACACTAAACATAGATGAAGACAGCAAAAGTCTCTTGCTCAGCGTGAGAGACTGCACATATGAACTTTTTTGGTTATGCTCGCAGAGAGCGAAAAAAGAAAAACGGTCGACAATTAGCGAGCTCTGATATATCGACAAGATATAATTCATAAGGGATGCATGCTTGGACACATTCTTGTGTTTCGTGCGGGATTTTCCATACATATATATTAAACGTGAATAAATATGTTTGAGAATTATATACATAAGTTTAATACTTAAAATGAATTTGTAGCGGACTAAGTAGGTTGTTGGCCGAGAACAATCGACTGTTTTCATTACTATTTATTTAATTTATATGTTATATAATAAGAATATCTAAAATGGCAAATAATGGTGAGCTTAAGTTTATATTTTTTAAATTTATACATTTACGAAAATTGCAAAATTAATAATAAATGAATCGTTGGGGTAGTATAAATAGCGAAAAACTATTCGTTAGCGGACAAGCTTATTCTTATGATTTTCAAACAAGTAAAAAAGATTTTTTAATAACTTTTCACCATTGTTCATAATTCATTTATAATGGTTTTGCGACTTTCTAATTGCGGAAACCTATAATCACATGTACATATTTATCGATTTACTTACCAAAAATGGCATAAAAATCGATTAAACTACATTTCGATAATTACTTACATCACTAAATAAAATTTCCTCGACTGGCAAAAGGTATGATTAATATAATAATACTTTATTTACGGAAATTTAATAAATTTTCAACAAATTTTTCTTTTAAATATAAAAACTATGGTATCGGAATGCTTCGTTGGATCCTGATAAGTTGATCTTTAAGAGTTGAATACATTAAAATGAGTATTTTTACATCAAAAATTCTTTGCTTGTATACTCAAAGAAGATGTTTAACATACTTTTCAAACGCATTCAACAAAATCGCGAGAGAACCTCCACCACAATTTGCCCACCAATCTAAGACGACTTACAACCTAGATTTCGATGTTTTTGTAAATCAAGATCATAGAAATGATGATTTTTTGGAAAAATTATTGAAGCTCAGGTTACTACTTCTAATGACGAATATAATCACCTAATGACAAAATTATCTTCTTAATTCCTAAAGGAAACAGAAGGAATGCTCTGATGCTGCACTTTTACCAAATATTGTAGTAAGACAGTTACTGGATATCTCTAGTGCACAGGAAGCAATTGCCATCCTTCGGAAACCACTGAGATATGGCGTTTTTATTGATCAGTTTACCGGATGCCACTTGATAGATATGATGTTACACAGTGGTAATGCACTTGAGGCTGCACAGATTTCAACAATTCTTATTGAACGCGGACTATGTAACAATGAGCTTGTCGCTTTGCTTGCATTGCAATCTTTTTACACTTTCTTAAAAACATACAAGCCAAAACAAGAAGAAACATTGGAACTTTCTGCCGAACAGGTACGTTATATTCTATTATTAAAACTAACATATTTAAAAACAAATTTCTATTTTAGAAAAAAGAACGTGTTAAGTTCCTTCGGAATTGTAGCAACCCAAGTGAAAAATCTGAAGAAAGGAAGCTGGGAGAAGCTATGATAGCACTAAGCATGGATCAGAGTACAAAAAATTTGTTTGATATTTCGCAAAACATTTCATTTCTTGGATTTGTGCTTAGTAATCAAATGGAAGGCGCTCAGAAACATTTATTAGAAAACAAAAAAGTTTTACATGGAGACGTCTTAAAGCTTTCTCTTAAGCTGATTGAAAGTTTAAATACACAAGATTATTCTGCGCTTACAAGCCACCTTGGCCAAACAGTAAATGAATGCACAGAAGCGAAATCATTTGATGATATTTTGGACTTGCGTCTTAAGCGGTCTGTCGCTAGTTTTGAGCCAAAGCTTATTGCAGAATATGGCAAAGTTTATGAAGCGTGGAAAACGAATTATCAAAATGCTATTATGAAAGAAGCACAAATCCAAAATATTCGTAACCGCGTCGGAGAGATTAAAAATACACTAAGTGATATACAACAATTGCGTGAAAACCTTTGGTTTTTCGAAAACAAAGAGAATTTAGACATTCAAATTTACAAAAAAAAAATATACTACCCCAAACGTTGGTTTGGGAAAAAGAAAAGTCCCAAGTCAATAGATGCTTTCTATGTACCCCCAACAATATGAAAATTTTGATTTATGTACACAAGTAAAATAGCGATCCAGTTTTTACGATTTAATTAAACTACTGGAAATTCAAATTGAAAGTTTTTTTTTTTCAAACAGTAAATGTTTTAAAATTACCATTACGTAACATTGAGGGTCACAGTTATATTCATTCCATCTCAGGTTACAACATTTTTAAAACGTTTGGAGTTTCATAAATTTTATATATTAAAAGCTAATCGTCTGTCATTTATGCATGACCGGAGGCAGAGAAGTTTTTAAAACTCGCTGGCCGGGTGCTGATGGTGACAGATTGATAGGTGACGGTAAATCATGTCTTTTGTCCTGTATAGTGAGAGGTAAAAACTGGTGTTGCTTTTTTTTCCGGTTCATATTCATTGGATGGGTATTGTCGTTTTTTCCAAAAAGTATGGTAAGATGTACGGCACAGAATATGCCGAGGCTCTATATAAAAATGCAGATTTTTATACATTACTCTTATGTTAAAGATTATTTTTTATAATTAATACCTGAAGAATTGCAATAATAGCAGCTCCAAATGCAGTTATTAAAAGACGGCTCCTAATTTGTTCCGATACAACAGACAAGCATCCACGTTTGTAGTGTGTATCACAAGCCGATTCATACGCGTGTTCTGGACGAGAGCAACACGACCAGGGCAAGGAAAGCCGTCGATAATCCAGAGGTCCATCAACACCGCAACATTGTAACTACAAAAAAAAGGTAAGCTGCAGTCGAGCGTTCTCAACTGTTAGATGCCATTCACCCACTTTGCAATAAATTGATGCCATATTTTTATTGAATACATAGATTTACTACATTCATAAAAAGATCAAACAAAAACAATTTATTGCTGCGTGACGCTACCTAAAAATACTGTTCCCTATAACTTGTTTATAGTCCGTTCGGCTTGTACTTGAGACAAAACAATTTTTATATTATATTTTTCAGAGCGAAATTGTACCACTCAAAGTTAATAATAAATTTCAATTTTACTACATTTCGCCACGACAATACTTGGTGGAATAGTTCGTCTATACAAAACACAAAAGTTTCAACCTGTACCACATATGTCACTCTCACCTCCTCCGCTAAAATTTTAAGACTTATTGCAAATAACGCATTTATATTAAGAACTAAAAGCTTGAAATTTTGTATAAACCTTCCTTACGACGAAGGCGAATTTTCAACCTATGGTTGCCACGCCCACCGGCCACATAAATAGATTTTTTTTCCAAATATAAGGCAACTAGGATAAATTTCGACATTCTCGTTACCTACGCAGTAAATCGACCGAACAATAAACACAGAAGATAAAGGCATTTTTTGTTTTTTACATATAATTGCTAAAAATGTGTATGCCATTGTTACTTATTTTCTGTCGGTGAATGGCATAAAAAGTAAGTTTGTCTATTAATATTATATAAGCTGAAAGTAGAAGAGATACCTATAATAGCATTGTAACCAGCAACTCTACCTGCGATTGCATGCGATTCCACAAGTGCAAATTGTCGACTTTAGTTCTTGAAAACTTATCTAAAAACTCAACAAAGGAATCGTCAATAAAAATCTCTACGGACGTTGGAAGATTCTCTCGCATCGCCAAAGACCATCCACAAATGATGAATTGAACACATATACAAGCCACTAATAGAGCTGCAAACTGAAAGATTCATTAAAAAATAAAAAATTAATACCTGTGTGCCTTATTGTTGTTACTGTTTCAATAAATTACCATGCCAAGCAAACAACGTTTTCTTTGATTAGTTGCTTGACAACCCATCCAGCATAGAATGAAGGTAACAGGTCCTAGGCATAGGAGCAACGCGGCTGGTGCCCATAACTTGTTCTGTACAATGCCATAGTAAATCGAATGTCCCCATAACAAAGATGTTCCTAGGAAAATTTGGCCTGCGCCCGTTAGCTGAAACGAAAAGTTCTTAATTTATACACATGCATTTATACAATTTAATTTTTATTTTAACTTTTGACTGTATCGTCAGTATGCTTTTAGAAATATTTAGACTTTGACTTTTTTAGGCAAGCAGCACCGATTATATTCGTATTGGCGTCGTTCGCTTGTTCAATGGCTGCTAATCAACACAAAACAGAAAGGATTGTAAAAAATGGATGCGCTGAGTAAGTTGCGTCATCTGGATAAATAGATATAAATAGATAAATAAATATGCAATGTACTGCTAAGTAAGTAGGCGTGTCTTATATGTATTGAGCGTACGATAAACCATTAACAATCAAAATTTCATATAATACACGCCGGGAAAGGTGTCCGCAAAAACATACTAGCAGAGAAAACTGTTTGTCCTTGAGCAGATGATTCTTAGTAGATGTGATAACGTAGTCCAATAGTCCAACTAAACACTTGAAATATTCTGGGTGGCCAAAGCTTTACCTTTGGCGTACTATATAGCGTTATATATAACGCAGCTAATGTCTAATGCCATAATAAAATACCATATAATGCTACTTATATCGTAGCTAATGTGTAAGCGATAGAAAAATACTTTTCGAACTCAAAAGCAATATTCAATGTAATACTGAAATTCCTTAAAACGTCTAATATATAGGATATATAAAATCGTTATTTAGGATATAATAAAAAGCCAATTGTACGGGAATTATTTTGTGGCAGCTATATGTTATAGTGTTTTGCGAGTTTTGAAGGGAAATGTTAGAGGAACTAAGATGTAGAGAGATTGGTTCCGATATCTTAAGAAAAACAAAAAAATTGGCGAAGAGTTCTTTGGCTGTACGATATGTCAGTGCGATCAGGCACGTTTCTACTTATTTCCAGTATGTAAAAATAAAAAGTACATATGTTTGTACATATGTGTTCCAAGTTTCATCAATGTAGCTTCAAAACTGAGAGACTTGTTCGCGCTGCAGAGTGTTCTAGTAAGTATGTATGCACATGCATATGTACATATTATATACATACACATATACAGATGTATGCACTTGAATAGACTTAAGTCTACATCTCCATGTATGTATGTACACTTGTATTTATTTCAAGGCACTTTTAGGAAATACATTTATCTTACATTATGTTCTTTACATGCTCCTTAGATAGAGCTTGCCATTCACTATTGTGTAAAATGTATACATAACATATGTACATATGTATGTACATGTACATAAAATGAATTATTCTTTATTATAAAATGAGCTACACATGATAAATAAATTATTGAAGCGAATAGAAATGCATATGCATACATATGTAAATACATATGCCAATATGAACATTATACATATACGTATACATAGATGCCAGCATAATATCATGGTACATGGTACCTTTGTATGTACATATACATACATACATATGTATGTATGTATGTACATGCATTTGCAAATAAGTCGCGAATGTATGAAAAGTGAATTACATTTTTATGTATTTATGTATGTACATACATATGCCATTATACAGTATACAGTATCCAAACATGATTATGTACATATAATCATGTACGAAAACTGTAAGAATACTATAGGGTACACTACTTACCGCCAACAGAAACACATAGCTATAAACTAAATATTTAAAGCATTTTATTTTTTTTGGCAAAGCCATAACTTTTACTGAATTACTTTTCTGTTTGTTTTCGACACACGTTATGTATGATTTTTAATCCTGTTGGAATTCAAAGCCTCACTTATTTTGTTTCTTTTCTTATGAGCACATCATATACTGTATTGTTCTGACAATCTATTCAAATTCAAATTCACAAAGCGAATGCAAATGAAAAGTTTTGATTTTTATTTTTTAGTTATTTTGCTAACTGCCTGAGTGCACTTTGTATGAAATGTCAACATTTTGTGGCGACTATTGGATTGGTCCTCCCAGTAGAGAATTTTAAGTTAAAACAGCAGGTATAGTTAACTAGAGGCCACAAAAATCGTCCACAAATAAACACACGCATTTCACGGTCTGACGTTTTATTTCCTTGTTTTGTTATACTTTCACAGCTTAACAGTTGAAATATTATCTATAACCGTTGGCCCGGTTGCAATTTACTAACAATGTGTCGATGACAGTCAGACGGTGGCGGCATTTCAAAAGTTTCTTCTAAATTATGTTTAAAACTAACTAAACATTTTGCAGCTCCCTAATACCTATTTTTTATTCAACTGAAAAATGTGAACAAATGAAGTATTAACCAAATGCAATCTTCGTTTGTCTGCCTGCTATTGTTATTCCAAGAGCTGGACACCTGAATTGCTATTTAACAGGCTATTAACTAATTATAATGTTGACATTCGCTGCTAAGGAAGTTATAGACACAAGGCGCTTTCCATGTAAAATCGGCAGCGACATGGAAACTAGTCTGATAGTCTCTTGAATATCCCTTTTTTCGGAAAATCAATTTTTGTAAATAAGCCGCCTTATTTTAAAGAATGCTTCGAAAAGAGAATTGTAACGATTTCACAACTTTGATTATGATTTTGTAAGCACATTGAAAATAAAGTAGATTTCTAAAATGAAGGAATGCTTTCCTAATCTTCTGCTTAAGACAAATTTAAATGGATTTTGAAGTTAGAGTTATCTTTTGTATACCTTTTGCCCATAGCATTAGCATTACTCAGAGCTTGGATTTTCAACTTTTGGTTGACACGCCCACCGCTCCAATAGAACGAATTTTTCGAATTATAAGAAAAGTAGAAAGGCTAAAAGCACCAATTTTGTTAGGAAAGTCCCTGGTAACCAGAGCTCGCAAATAACTGTCGATCGTTTCTCGCTGTTTGAAAAAAACGGTTTCTTCGTGACTCTTTACGAAAAGAGTCAGAGAGCAACAGATTTATGGGTTCGTGAATGAGATCGCTTGCGCTCAGAGCGAAACCGATTTTTTTTTTTGGGTTGCTTCGGTTGTTCCAACACCGTTTTGTCGTTCTCAGTATGTGTTGGAATACATTCACACCCATAGGCAAGGGTCTGTTTTGCAAACGAAATAAATGCGATCGTGAATTAAGTGTGTGCAAGTTAATGTGCGTTGAGTTTTTCAGTCGATTTGCCTTTTGCTGACTCTTATTGTGCGAGCGTTTCCCCTTCCGCTCTTTGCGCACTGCTCATGAAAGACCAAAGTACAAAGAGCTCAACGAAAAGCGCTCAACATAAAACATAAATGAAGACAGCAAGAGTCTCTTGCTCAGCGTGAGAGACTGAGCGTACGAACTTTTTCGGTTGTGCTCGCAAAGAGCGCAAGAAGAAAAGCGGTCGACAGTTATTTGCGGGCTCTGCTAGTAACGCAAAATGCAGTTTTTCAACAATGATATTAACCTGTATGTGCTTCGATTCTGAGATTGAAATATTGTAGTTTTTTGCTAAAAAACATTTTGTTGATATGAATTTCCAATACACTGTTAGCGTTTCCTTTTGATATACAGAGGGGATCCATTGATTCAAAATTTGGACTGCTGTGATACGCATATTTGTCTGGATGCATATCAATTCCATGAGGCTTTGACGATAACATTATTTCAGATAAGATTTGTTGCTACTCCGATGACAGATAGTGCTGTTTTGTTTTCAGATCCAAGCTCTCTCGCGATCGCTACAGTGAGCTAAAAGCTACAGTCGAGTGCACTCGACAGTAAGATACCATTTACCTTCGGCTGTTAAAAAAAAATTCTTAGCTTTAAATACTTTTATTTAGCAAACTAACAACATCGCATATTTTCACAGTCAAATACACATGTATTGACGCTATTGGCAAATGCCGAGAGCACGCTGACTGCACGACGACTGTGCGTGCGTAGTCGGCACAAGCATTCACGCCGGGCCTTGCTGTGTCTATGCTGCTGTATGGAAAACTTTTCGCGCCTATAACTTCTGCGTTTATTGTCCAATCGGATTTAAATGTATAGGTTTGATCAATATAATAGCTACAATACAAAATTCTGCAACGTTTCTACCTTTCCTTTAACTCGACTTATAGATTTACAAAATCGATTTCTTGGGGCGGTGGACAAGGCATCCAAAAGTTGAAAATCCTCATTCTGTGTAATGTTGCAAGGAACCATTTTCCTTGATGCTTTTATCTCTTATTGTTATTTGCAATAATTCAAAAGAGGACGCATTTATCAATTTGCGGGGGCGGTAGGCGTGGCACATCAAGTTTAAAATAAACTTATTGTATTTATTGAACACACAAACACTCCCACCACGTCTGGTGTCTCAAGCTGTTTTATGGTAAAAGCTGAGATCTGTGTGTTCATACAGTCAATAGGTAAATGGTACAAAAAGCGTAATACAGGTGGTTCTCTGCTAGCGTCTCCGGGAGTAAAACTTCGTAGCTTTGAGTTAAGTAACAGTTGTCAGCCATTTAAGTGATTCAATTGCAATTTAAGATATAGTAGACGAGCTTCCTGCTCCAAGTTCGAACAAACTAAGCCAAACGGCTTTTGAATTAAACCATTATAACCACACTAACATATAGGGAGCAGTAGTAAGCAAACATCGATATTTCTTATCGATAGTGTCGACTATCATAAGCTCTGTGTACAAATTGTACAACTCTGCGACCACGTGCTTTTAAGTCAAAAATTTTAAAGTGATACAAAGTGATATATTAAGCACTCTTCTCCAGGAAATTCAACCACCAAATATTGGTAAAATGACGCTGAACACTGTGGTCGCCCAAAAACAACAGTTACGCCGAAAATCCGGAAAATGGTATTGCCCGATCACAAATTAAAATTAAAGGAGATAGGCAATGTGTTTACGATATTACTTGAACATTTGGATATAAACAAGCTCTGCTCAAAGTAGGTGCCGCGATTGCTAACACCAGCATGTTGAAACGCAAACTACTGCCGCACCCCTTTCTCCAGATATGGCCCCCAGTGGCTAATGGCTTCAGATCTCAAAAAACACCACCAGGGCAAGAGATATCGATCAAATGAGACCTATTTTGAAAGTATTATAAAAGTTCCTTCTTTTACAAAAATGGGATAGAATGGGGAAGAAGCGCTTGACTGAGAGTGAAGCCGTAGAGTATATATTGATTTTTTTTTTTTTTTTTTTTTTTTATTTCTGTTTAATTTAAAATCTATCTATCTGATAATAAGTAAATTATATATTGATGAATAAAATCAAATTTGCAGAAAAAAACTTTTTGAGCAGTGTGATATGTGCTGTAACTTATACATATGTACATATATCGTATTGCGGCCGTGACATGCAGTTAAAGAGCCCCGCAGCAGCAGCAGCTGCACAATAGTTCCTATGAGACGGCAGCCACAGCTAACTACTAGGTGGTGTGAAAAGTAACCTCCTTGACTGCCAGAATGCGCTACGACTGCAAAGAAAGTTGTGGTTCCTCACGGTGCGTTTATATTTAGGCAAGCATACCAAATTTTAGTGCGATACTGCCCTTAATTTTGTCTTGGCAGCTGATTGTTGTTGACGTGTTTGGCATCATTTTAAATATGGACAAAAACGATTTTCGTTCTCTCATAAAATATTTTTTTTGAGAGGCAAAACGGCGAAGGAAACAAAAGAAAAATTGGACAAATATTATGGGGTAAATGCTCCGTCAGATTACACTGTGAAATATTGGTTTGGAGAGTTTCGTAGTGGCCGCAACTCCACTACCGATGAAGTCCGCAGCGGCAGGCCTTCCGATGCGGTTAAAAAGGACAATGTCAAACAAGTGAAGAAAGCTACAGTCGAGTGCACTCGACAGTAAGATACCATTTACCTTTCGCTGTTAAAAACTAATTTTTAATATTAATTACTTTTATTCGGCGAATAACAACGCATCGCATATTTTCGAGGACAAATTCACATGCATTGACGCTAATGGCACATGTCGACTGCACACTGACTACACGACGACTGTGCGTGCGCAGTCGGCGTCGGCGTCGGCGTCGGGCCTCTACTGCTGTGAGCGAAACTTCTCGTGCCTATAACTTCTGTGTTTATTGTCCGATCGGATTGAAATTTATAGGGTAGATCTGTACTATGGTAAGCTACAAGAGTGTTAAAAAAAATGTTTTGTTATTTCCCTACTTTTCTTAAAATGCAATAGTGTGGGGGCGGTGGGCGTGGCATCCAA
This sequence comes from Zaprionus bogoriensis, assembly GCA_035046045.1. NCBI lineage: Eukaryota > Metazoa > Arthropoda > Insecta > Diptera > Drosophilidae > Zaprionus > Zaprionus bogoriensis. The sequence goes on from JAWNOI010000155.1 coordinate 180,400, forward strand.
AAGTTGAAAATCAAACATTCTCCGTAATGTTACCAGGCACCTTACTTCCAAATTTGGCGCTTCTAGCTTTTCTAGTTTTCTTTTAAACTATAAAAATGTGTTTTTTAGAGGCGGTGGGCGTGGCATCCAAAATTCTAAAATCCAACTTCTACATAATGTTGCAAGACACCCTCCTACCAAATTTGGTGCGTTTATCTCTTTTCGTTATTGAATTATTTGGAAAAAATCGAAATACGCATTTATCGATTTGCGGATATACCATTTTTTACCCATTTTCAATGGGTAAATGGTATAAAAAATACATAAAAAGGTATTGACTGATCGCAAAGTGAAATTGTGCGAGGTAACAGATGCCACAAAGATCAGTACCGAGCGCACACGCCATATTTTGAGCGAGATTCTGCATATGAAAAAATTATCCTGCCGCTGGGTGCCGGGCATGCTCAATCCAGACCATAAACTCGAACGCGAGAACAGTTCGAAAGAGTGTTTGGACTAACTGATGCGGAATCCTGCGGACTTTTGGCGCCGATTGGTACAGTTGATGAAACTTGGATCCACTATTACACACCAGAGAACAGAATGAGTGCCCGGCAATGGACCAAACTCGGCACGAGTGCTCCGAAGCGGCCGAGGAAAGTTCGATGGGTCGGAAAGGTTATGGCGGCAGTTTTTTGGGATTGTCATGGCATACTCTATTCTTTTAGTCCGTCAATCACTTCGATGGGAATCGCGGTAATCTGCTAATTAAAGCAAACCTCTTCACAGCAAGCTTAAGAGGAAATTCCAACAAGCAAAATAAAAATTTTCTCTTCTGAAGATTAAGTTAAGTGAAATAAAATCCAACTCTCATAAATGATTTCTATAAATCAAGTGAAAAGCTTCACAAGAAACAAAGAAATCGGCTATTAGATACCATTTACCCAAATTCGACCTTAAAAATTAATTCTTAAAATTAAACTCTTATAATGAACGAATTAACAAGAATAATTGAATTATCTTACTATGTTCACTCATACATTCAAACGTTAATATGTTGACGCCATGCAAAAATGCCAATATCACGCATTCAGTCAAACGCAACAATTCTATTTCTCTTGCAGTACAGCGGCTATCGTGAAAGGAGTCCCCACCAATATTCATATCTTGATACCTGTTTCTCAAGACATTTCCATAAATGTACTGCATTTTGGAGTATCCGCCATAATTTCTGGTATTTGAAGAAGATCCACTGTCGTCCATCTGCTTCGGGATCATGGATTAATGTCTGTGGCCCACCCTAAGGTGGAAGATTACCGTCGGGCCGAGAGTGTAGTGCTTTTAAAATAAGTGGGTGAAAAACATGTGGATGTTTTACAAGAGTACCTATCCGGTATTCGTTCCAGAAACAGTCGGGAGTATCCTATTTATCACACCCTTCTGAGGGATTATTTCGTGAAAGCAATGAAAAGTAAGAGAACTAGAAGCGGTAAATTTTATAAAAATTATCTCTTATATTAATGACTTAGATAAGCTGGACAGATTGCTGATTAAGAATATATACATTAGGTTGTTTAGTAATGACAAACTTTTAATATTTTACGATTATTTTAACTTAGTTGACATTTTCCGTTTTAAGTTTTAAGTATAATTACCGTTGTCTTCGATTATTTACTGCTATTTTAATGGTAATTTTTGTATGTTATACCTCTCCTAAAGAAGTCCTTGTTCCTATTGGCAAAAAAACTCGATGGTTACATTTTCACAAGCCTCCTTAAATCTCGAATTTTTCGCGTAGAAAAAATGTCGATTATAAGATGTATGCATTAAAACTTCCAACCAAGCTCTCGTAGCTTGTGGCGAGTCACCAAATATGTATGGGTCCCGGCATTGTCATGCTAGCACAAAACCTTTCTGTTTAAGTGCAATCTTCAATCGCTCCAGTTGTTGATAGTAAAAGTCAGAATTTTGAAAGACAAAATGTCGTTAGTTTAGTAACTTTTCTGCTTTTCTCATTGTTATTATGATCTTCGCTTACTCAATGCTGGGGATCACCATACTCTTGGCACTTCCATGTTAGATTTTTTCTCATCCAAATAGAGAAAAATAAAAAAGTCAAATTATTTTAATGATACACACATTTTTATACCATTTACCCATTGAAATTATATATATTCTTGATCAGCATCAATAGCCGAGTAGATTTGGTCATGTCCGTCTGTCTGTCCGTCTGTATGAACGCACAGATCTCAGCTATTAAAAAAGCTAGAGTCACCAGACTTGGTGGGAGTGTGTGTGTATTGAATACGCAGATCGACTTTATTTCAAACTTGATGTGCCACGCCCACCGCCTCCGTAAATCGATAAATGCGTTTTTCGATTTTTTGAAAATAATTCAATAACGAAAAGAGATAAACGCACCAAATTTGGTAGGAGGCTGTCTTGCAACATTATGCAGAAGTTGGATTGTGAACTTTTGGATGCCACGCCCACCGCCTCTATAAAACACATTTTAATAATTTAAAAGAACACTAGAAAACGTAGAAGCACCAAATTTGGTAATAAGGTGCCCGGTAACATTACGCAGAATGTGGATTTTCAAATCGTTTTAATTGAATAATAAGAAAAGTAGAGAAATAACAAAACATTCTCGTAGGTGACCATAGTACTACATAGTACTACCCTATAAATTACAACCCGATCGGACCATAAACAAAGAAGTTATAGGAGTTAGAATCTCCCATATAAAGTTATGGACGCTTAGAATTCCAAAACATTGAACCGACGCAGCAGAGGGCCGGCATCAATAAAAGTCTTATTGCGAGACTGTGTGTGGTCTGATGGTTGGCTCGCAAGTTCCAGACTCGTGACGGACAATTTTTTTTTTTTTTGTAAATTGTTTTTTTTAAATTACTTTTTCACTTTACTGAAAATTATAGTACGATATTTTTAATCAAATTGAAGAACATGGATGATTCAAAAAAATAAGAAAGACCAATTGTTTTTAGCATTTCCAAAAAAAAACCTGGACTGACTGGGAATCGAACCTGGGACCCAATGTGTGAGATGCGCAGTCAGCGTGCAGTCGGCATGTGCCATTAGCGTCAATGCATGTGTATTTGACTTGTGTACTTGACTAGTTCGCTGAATAAAAGTAATGAATATAAAGAATTGTTTTTTAACAGCCGAAGGTAAATGGTATCTTACAGTCGAGTGCAATTGACTGTAGCTTTCTTCACTTGTTATTTTTCCAAAGCTAATTTTTATTTATCCCAAGATCACTGTGCAATCACAAGCTTAAGCCCGCCAAAACTTAGTCAAAATATTGGCATTCCGAAGCTGCGCTGCAGCTTTGTGTCGCTCGTAATTCCAGTGTCATTGAACTTTGCCGGTATTGCAGTCCACGTCAGCGCATTGCTTTTAGAACTATTTTAAACGCGTTCACCTGTTTACAAGGTGTATACCTGCGCAGTTCCTCACCAACTAAGCATTCATAGCTGATGGTTGTGTCGCGCTAGCTGTTCAGTTCGATTAAACCGTTGCTCATCTTGTCTTTGCACAAACAACGCGACATTGTTTGACATCGTCAAGCTGGTGTCTGCGTCAGTTAAACAAAGTTAAGAAAATCACAAGACATAACTCCAAACTCCTCTCAGTCAAAGTCAACCAACCGACTATGTATTGTTGAGACTTTGGGCATGGTGAGGACTAAAGCTTTTTCTAATAGAAAATAATATAGACATTATGCTTACGTGAATTCAGGACAATATTCAGATTTACTTATGGTAGCAACAGATTAATTGGTGGAGCGATGAATCTAGTAAAACAGGAAATAATTCACTTCCCTTGTGACCCTGTAACCACAATGCAACTACAAAAAACGAATATTAATGTCTAGTCTAGTCTGTACCTTCCACCAAAGCTTAATTTACGAAGATCTTCAATTATCTTGGAAATAAATTCATAACTGGCGGTGAATTTTATGCCAAAAGCAGATTCTAGGGAAGTTTCCGAGGTGATGCAAGACGCTATACAAAGCTCCACGGCACTGGACAGGAAACTTATTATCCTGCAGATATAAATCGCACACCCAGCCATATTGATTGGTTTGTCTATAATGGACTGAGTCAATAACACCTCCAGATAAGCACTATACTCTGTCCACCTGCCGTTGAAAGTAACATACAACTGCGTTCGGGTTGTCAATGTCGATCCTTCTGCATAAGTTCCATGCAACTGGCCTCTGCGCTGCTTCTGTTCATCCGACTCAACATTTCTCCAATCCGCAAGGCCGTTTCCCTCGATCCACTGGGACGCTTATTTTTATTAAAAGGAGGCAAAGAAGGCAACATTGTAGCACTTAGGATCCGACAGTATTCCGGATGTACCGAAGAGTACTAAACAGAGTTAAAAACTGCAGGAACTTCTCAAACAAATGGACACAGTGGACTGATTGCCAAGATCAAACCATTACAGGCCCCTCAGCTACGGGTGGTACGCAACTATCTTATTCATCGCTCCTTCTGAGTAGTTTTATGTGGTGCAGAGTCTACTGTGAAGCCTATCCTCGCTGGAGTACCACAAGATAATGTCCTAGGGCCCGCGCTGTACATATTATTATTATTATTTTTAGGTGGCACTACAACCTGATTCGGGTTTGGCCGACCTCAGTGTCTCCCTCCAAGCGCCACTGCTCTTCGCGCGCCTCCTCCAATAGGAAATACCCAGTGTAGTTAGGTTCTCCTCCACTTGCTCCATCTGAGCTTTGGTTGTCGCCCGTAGTCGACCCTCGCTTCGAATACCTTCTGAGCTGGAGATTCTTCATCCATACATATCGTGATGCGCCGGACCACGTCCACGTCGTCGTACAACTAGTACAGCTCGTGACTCATCCGAATGTGAAAGTCATCCCCAATCCGAACGGGACCAAAGATCTTGCAAAGAATTTTTCTCTCAAACACTCCATGCGCTGCTGCATCCGTCAGAGACATTACCCATGCTTCTGCGCCATAAAAGAGCACGGGTAAGATAAGTGTCTTGTAAAGTGTTAGTTTTGTTCGGCGAGAGAGGTCTCTATTGCACATATGCCTACTTAGACCAAAGTAGCACCTATTGGCAAGTGTGATTCTTCGCTTGATCTCAAGGCTGACGTCATTATTGGTGTTAATGGCAGAGCCAAGGTACGTGAACTCCTTGGTATAGCTGTCTGCTACCACATGGGAGTCTAGACGCCGCGCCTCCCTGCTTGTCGACAGCATATACTTCGGCTTGCCCTCGTTTACCGCCAAACCCACTTTTGCTGACTCCTTTTCGATAGCGGAAAATGCAGCAGTGACATCACGCTTGCTGCGGCCAATTATGTCAATATAATCAGCATACGCAAGGAGCTAGACACTTTTATAAAAAATAGTGTCAAATCGATGTACACCGGCTTTCCGCAGAACCCCTTCTATCACGACAGGGGGTCGCCTTGCCTGAAATCTCGATCGGTATGAAAAGGTTCGAAGAGGTTCGCTCAGAGCTGATGGTGCTGCTCAATGTCATTCTGCAAAGACGTATCAGCTTTGCAGGAATACCGAACTCAGACATGGTGGCATATAGGCGTTCCCTCGTCGGGCTATCGAATGCAGCTTTGTAATCGGCAAATAGGTGGTGTGTGTCAATTCCATTTTCGTGGGTTTTTTCCAGGATTTGGCGCAATGTGAAGATCTGGTCTATGGTGGACTTACCAGGTCTGAAGCCGCACGGGTAAAGTCCGATCAGTGTGCTGGTATACGGCTTCAGTCGTTCACATATAACGCTCGATAGAACCTTGTATGAGATGGTAATCCCGATTCCGCCTTTCTTCAGTACAGGACAAAGAACGTTGAGATTCCAATCGTTGGGCATGCTTTCTTCTAGCCATATTTTGCACAAGAGCTAATGCATGCACCTTATCAGCTCTTCGCCGCCGGCCTTAAACAACTCTGCAGGCAGTCCGTCAGCACCGACTGCTTTGTTGTTTTTGAGCCGCATAATAGCAACTCGGACCTCGTCATGGCTAGGTAGTGGTATATCCACTGTTGAGCTAATGAGCTTTTTCATTAGCTATGTTTGTCCAAATAAACACCCACTGATTAAATGTTTTAATTCTTATTATATTTATTTGGCCACTCAGGGCGATATTAACAATGTTTAGTTTTTGTTTTATATGCTAGGCATGCAGGCACGACGTTGCCTGTGCAGCTCAACGAAAACGAGATTTTATTTATTTTCAAATACGCTCTCTCGACTGTAGGCGATTTGAAACCGAACCGAACTAAAAACATAAGATCTCTGCACGCAGGCAGAAGGCAAAAACGAAGCAAAGGTAAATAGAGAGAGAGTGATCAGTCAGTGGATTCGGCTGCATAACCCAACATCCACATTGTCGTCGATTGGTGGTATCGGGCTGCTTCCTCCAATGGAGGGATTGGTGCCGTCATCGCCTACTAGCAGCTTGGAAATCTGTCTTGTAACAGCTCAAGTTCCTCGCACTCTCGCTTTTCTTGCTTCCGTTTTTTCCGTCTAAAAAGTCTTACTTCCTTTTCTCCCTGTAACATTCACACGTAGCTCGCGTTGCGCCAGACTGCAGCGTTTTTCTGTGGGCGGCGTTTTTTGCCGCAGCTGCGACGCGACACTCCTCGTCATACCATTGGTTTCGTGTGGGTGGGCGCTTGTACCCAATGGCTGTTTCAGCAATAGCTCGCATGGAGTGAGATATGTGCGCCCAGAGTCCGCCGGCGTCAACAGGGAGAGGAATAGGTTGGTGAAGCAGTACCGCGATGAGAGTGGAGTAGGCTATTGCTGTCCGTTGTGATCGCAGCCTAGTGGCGTCAAGCTTCCGTTGCGTGATGGGGCGTATGTTTTTCGCTCGGCATAGCCGCATGCGTATATTGGCTGCGGCAAGATAGTGGTCCGAGTCAATGTTGACTCCACGGAACGTACGCACGTCCATCACGCTTGAGGCATGCCTTCCGTCTATCACAACGTGATCTATTTGGTTGCACTTTTTTTTGATTAGGGGACAGCCATGTGGCCTTGTGGATGTCGAGGTGCCGAATTCTAGTGCTACTCACTACGACTGATCTTCACGACGTGGTCTAGGCAGCAATCGTATGTGTCCTCGAGTCTCGCGTAGAATGCATTCTTAACAGCATCGTCCCTCTCCTCCGCCGGGGCGTGCGCGCAAATTATGCTAAGATTAAAAAATCTAGCTTTGACGCGGATTGTAGCCAGCCGTTCAGTAACTGGGGTGAAATCGGAGACGTGGTGGCGAAGTTTTCGGCTTACTACAAATCCGCATCCTAATTCGCGCCTCTCCGCATGGCAGCTGTAGTAGATATCGCAGTTTGCTCGCTTGGAGCAACCTTGTCCTGTCCATCTCATTTCCTGGATGGCGGTAATGTCAGCCTTTAATTTTTCGAGGGCATCCGCCAGTTGGTGGATTAACACATTTAAGGGTTCGGTTATTCCAGGTGCATATTATTAAGTCGTAGTCCTTTTTCGTTTTCGGTGGTCGTCAACATAAGGGGGGAGCTTATCCGAGGCTTTCGCTTTGGTTTTCATTGGGCTTCTTTTTTTACGAGGCGGGTTCCGAACCCTGCGCTCAACCATTTATCGTCCGGGTGACTCGCTGCACACATTAGCTCACTATCTAGCGGATGCTAAGATAGCTACCCAGGAGGTGCCACGAGGAGGCTGTGTGTCAACTTGCAATCATTCGTAGACTGAGATCGCACTGGCGGCCGCCAAGTTGACCGCGATCAGAAAATTTTACTCTGTACGTATGAAAGCTAAACCATCCCATACATATTATGTACATATTACTCACACATAATATGCTCAATGTTTCTGCGATTCAAATTGAAGACCTTCGATTCAAATTGAAAACTCCAGAAACAGTTATTTCTAAAAAGTTGTGTTTCTTTTGCGACAGATCATGTATAGCTATGAGCAGATTTCATAGCTATACATGGTCTGTCGCAAAAGATACACGACTTTTTAAATATAACTGTTTCTGGTGTCGCCACCTATTGGTGGGCTTATGAAATCAAAAGTTTGATCTTTGTTGACATTTCGTAATAATTTTAAGACATTTGGACAACTACAATCGAAATTATCGATCAAAGAGTGACCGCAGTTTTTGGTCATTGCTCGTAAAATGCATTTTGAACAAAGCAAATATTAAATTTTGTTTTAAGCTCGGGAAAACGTTCACTGAAACATTTCCTATGGTGAAAAATGATGATAATCAGTTATCAGTAATCAGTGCGTATTCCTTAGTAATGTGCATGAGTCGTTTAAGTGATTCCGAAAAGACGAGCCATCACTGTAAAAAGTCGTCTTCAGAAGTCAAAAATAAAGACAATACTGATTTGTTTTTACGATACCGAGGATAATGTACACCGAGGACTCGTCCCACCTGTCCAAACGACTAATGCTATGTTTTACCTTGGTGTTATGAAGCGTCTTTTGTCACGCATTCGTCGTTTTCAACCACAATACCGTGAGGCAAGCTCTTGGCGCCTGTTGCACGATAATGGGCCGTCTCATCAGCCGACGCTTATCACTGACTTATAGCCAAAAAAAACTCCATATTTACCATTAATAACTAACCCTACTCACCTGATCTGGCTCCCTGTGATTTTTACCTATTTGGAAAATTTCATTTTTCCATGAAAAGACAATGATTTTAGGAAATTTTAGCTATCCACAAGGCGACGACCGATATTCTTAATATTCATTCTGAAAAAAACACATTTTAAATGCTAATTGACCGGGCTAAACGCTGTATGGAAGCACAAAAAAACTACTACTATTGTTTTTTTTAACAGTCTTATTGGGAATGATACTGTACTGAGTACATTAAGACAAGTGACTTACCTTTGGTAAGCAAGTTGGTAGCTTATCAACAAGCCTCCAAATTAAAACAAGTAATGAAAACTACAGTCGAGTGCACTCGCTAGTAAGATACCATTTACCATTGGCTGTTAAAATTAACTCTTAATATTATATTAAATACCTTTATTCGGCGAACTAACAGCAACGCATCGCATATTTTCAAAGTCAAATACATAAGTATTGACGCTATACGCACGCGCCGACTGCATGATGACTGTGTGTGCATAGTCGGCGCAAACATTGACGCCTTGACATACTTCTGTATGTATTGTCCGATCGAATTTATATTAATAGGATAGGTCGATTTTACTGACAATTATTGTAGTAGACCATACAAAGTATATATTATTGATCAGCATCAATAGCCGAGTCGAGTTAGTCATGTGCGTCAGTCTGTCTGTCTGTATGAAGAAACAGATTTCAGCTATTACTAGAGCTAGAGACACAAAAGTTGACAGGAGAGTTCGTGTATTCCATACACATAAGAAGTTTATTTCAAACTTTATGTGCCAGGCTCACCACCTCCGCAAATCGAAACAGGCGTTTTTCGATTTATTGTTAATAAATAAATTAATAAATAAAATAAAATAATAAAAGCTGAGACGCAGCAAAAAGGCTGACGTCAACGCTTGCGGCGGATGCGCACGCACAGCGTTCAGCCGGCATGTGCGTGTAGCATCAATACATATTTGTTTGGCTGTGAAAATATGCGATGCATTGTTGTTAGTTTGCCGAATAAAAATATTTAACAGAGCTTGCAAAAGACTCTCAACCTTTTTTCTTTTTGCTCTCTCTTTGCAAGGCATTCCGTAGCAGTTCCTACTTTCAGTCTCTCTCTCTGAGCAACAGACTCTTGCTGGCTTCACTTATGTTTTGTGTTGAGCGGTGTTCCTTGAGCTCTTTTTACATCGGTTTTCATTGAGCAGCGCACAGAGAGCAGAGGAGCGACGCTTGCACAAAGAGAGTCGGCAATAGACAAATTGAGTGGAAAAGTCAACGCAAACGTTCTTCACATTTACTTACCATACACACACTCAAGTCACGATCGCAATTGTAAAAAAGTCTATTAGGCAGATCTCAGTCTGCCCAGGGACGCCTTACAAGAAAATTTGTAAGTCGCCGAGACGCCAGCGACCCAAGGCACCTCGGGACTACCCTACCCTCTATCTACCCTATATCAGCAGACTTCGACGCAGGCAACTCTCGGTGGCCGTGCTATTTCCGCACGCCGCACATCGCTGAGTGGAAGTCTCGCTACCCTATAATTCACCTCTGCCGTCTGAGGCGCTACACTGATTCCCCCGTCGGAGTCTTAACGGGTGCAGGCCCTCGTCTCGCCAGCGACTTCTACTCTTCCCTAACTAAGACAGGGCGTTTAGGCGGGAAAGACCACGCCTCCGTTCCCAACGCCTAACTTACGTTATCTAAGGTCACCATCGTCCGTCGAGTCATACACTTTCGCGCCTGTACTTACTCCCTTACGCGGCACGCGTAAAGAATGAAACACACTCACTTTCAGTTCAACTTTTCCAAAATGTTTTTCACTTTTATTTCTCCTTGCTTTCTTCACTTTTAACTTATGCAAACGCAAGAGAGCGAGCCGCTTCCGCGTACCTTGCGAAGCCTCTCTTTGCACTCACCACGGCGAAAGCTCGTGTTCGCAACTGCAGTGTTGCATTCGGGTGATCTCGCTCTCCCTCATGTTATCTTATAACTACTCTTAATATCTATAGAGGCCGCCAGGTGGCGGACTTTTAGTTGCGACGGTCGCCACGGCCGCCCTGTGGGCGATTGTCGCTGCAGCTGTGACGACAGCAACAACAACAGCTGGGCGTTGGAGGCGCTCGCGGCACACCCCGGAAAGAGAGGCAAACTCCGCCGAAACGTCCCCTCGCTGGTCCGGAGAAGAAATCTTGCCCCTATGCAACGGTTTCTGTCCTGCTGCGCCATCGTCGGCGCTCATCGCTTTGAGGCTCTTCCTGGCCTCCACGTTTTCCTGAAATCCCTCGCCTTGGTTGGCGGAGGTGGCTCCTTCGAAACGCCATCCTTAGTTAAGTTACCGGCGATCCCTGCTTGTTGTGCGCACATTGCGCAGTGCTTCCTCGTTGATATCGCCCTTGCGATGATTGTCATTCGTCAGGCCTAGGCCGTAGGTTCGGCCATGACTCTCTTTCTGCCCACCTTCGGGAAGGCTCTCTCGGCTACTTCCAGCCATCTCGACCGCTTCGCATTCTTCTTCTCGATCTTCGTTTGATTTGACGTGCCGCTCACCGCTACGAATGGGAGAGAGGCAGCCATCAGATCATCGTCCGGGGCTGAGACCACCGGGGTGCGACCCGGTGGCTTGCCTTTCTCATTCGGATGAACTCGTCTTCGCTGCTGACCCAAATTGTCTCGTTCTCTATCACCTAGGGAAACGTAACTCAAAGCTAGATTAGTTGTCGTCATCTTAAATAGTTAGTCGAGAGCGATTAGATGTTAGGCAGGTTGGTTTAGTGCTCCTTCCCCTTCGCGGAAGGCGATGGGGAAGCGTTTGTATTGCCGCTCTTCTGCAATCGCCTCAACTTCATCGCCGTCACCGGCGTCGTCTTCGTGTTGGTGGTAAGGTTTCAACTGAGCGACGTTAGCCACTTTGCTCTTTTTCTCTACTTCCTTCACCAGCCGTACGATATTGGGGGAGAAAGGTTCCCCACACTTCGCACTGAGCTTGGCCGCGAAGCCTTCGCCTGCGTTGGACAGTCGATGCGTACTCACGAGTACTGCGGAGCGCAGGGTGGGCCGCCACTCCCTTCGGCAAGGGTTGTGGTGCCTTCCTTGATCGCGAGAGGCGCGCTGCATCTTAGCTCGGACGATGTCGAATGTCCCCCTCAGCTTCTTCGTCGGCGTCTGAGGGGCGCTGGCCAATCTCGGTGTCGTCTCTTGACACAAAGAAGCCGGCAAGCGTGGTTCCCTTCGAATTTTCCCGGGAATGGTGGTGATCCAATTTCAGGGTGACTCTTCCGCTCTCACCAGCTGCAACTCTTCCTCGCGAAACTCCTGATATAGCGACTCTAGGTCCTCGGCATTCCTCCATCTGTTTTCAACACTAAATCCGCCATTCCTTGCAGACGGGTGTCCGACTCCATCCTCAGGTCTCGACCATTGGAATCACTCCTTGCCTCTACCACTGGGTTATCTTCAGATCGTCCACCAATCACTGCGAACCCCACCTTCTTCTCCTGGGAAGGCTTACTCGCCAAGGAGTTCACTCAGCAACTTCCTGACGCAGAGGCTGCCGACTGCTTTCCTCCACTCGCTCCTTTTCCTGCTCCAATTCCGTCGGCCTAGCCCGCTATTAGGGTGCTTCCTGGACCCTCAGAGGCTGCCGAATGCCTTCTTCCATTCGCTCCTTCTCTTGCTTGGATTCCGTCGGCCTAGCCTGCCATGAAGGTGCTTCCTGGACCCTCAGAGGCTGCCGTTCCCTTTCCCCCGACGTCGCCATTTCATCCCACGAGCCACGCCGTCGCCGCTTTCCGCGGTGGTTTCTCGACCCCTCTGCAGACATTCTTCCATCCACAGTGTCCTTACCCAGCTTCGCCGCCACGCATTGGATCTTAGCACCGATCTTATGTAGGAAATCCATTCCTAAAATCAGTCTATCCAGCATCGAAGTCATGACGAGCATGTCCATGGTGACCTCGTCGCCAGCCAATCCGACCCGAATCCGTAGGATGTTCCTTATATCCACCGCCGATTCGTCCGCCAACTTGATTCTGGCGTCCTCATTCACCATCTTGCCCTCCGAGGCAATCACTCCTGCAAGCTCCGCGCTTACGAAGCTCCGCGTCGCCCCTGTGTCGACCGTCGCCGTGGTCATCCGCTGCCCGAAGCTCACAGTAGCGATGATCCGGCCTTCGTGCACCTTGAGGGGGTATTTCAGGTCCGGGAGTTGCTCCGTTCGGCACTCGTCTACTCCCAATCCAGACGAAGCCGCAACCTGAAGCCGGTTGCCCCCTGGGTCGTCGCCTCCTTGCGTCACTCCTCGTAGTGGGCACTCCCTCGCAAAGTGGCCCTCCTTTCCACATCCGTAGCACGACCAAGCACGAACTCCCGTACGGCTCAGATCTCGTCCTGCAGGATCCTCCAGTTACTCCAAACGTGGTGGTGGTATAGAGGGGTTCCGCGCGCAGATGGGGTTCGTTGTGCGGGGAGACATACCTCCGACGTCAGCGTCGACTGGGCAGCCGAAACCTAGAAGCATATGCATCCTCCTGGTTCGTGACGATCTCGTACTCCGCAGCCATTTGGACGAGCTACGAGAAAGTCAGGAAGTCGCTTCGCCGAATGTGGATCCGGTATTCTGGCGGAGTTCTCGTAGATGCGTCGGAGCTCCTGCTCCGGTCGGTATCCAGCGTGGTGCATCAGCGTCCTCATTACCAGAACGAAGTCCTTAAATGACTCGCCTGGACGCTGAATACGGGCCCGGATCTCGTCCTCGAGTCTGTCGAAATATTGTGCGGGCAGGAAGAACTCCAAAAATTCCTTTTGGAATACGCTCCCCTTAGGCCACAGACCGTGAACCAGCGTGCCGCACGGTCCGTCAGCACCTCACTCATCGCCCTCAGCAGGCGGTCCAGGTCGACGCCGTGACACACCGCTCGCTCCTTCATCTCCTCGATGAAGGCCAGCGGGTCTTCTCTGCCATCGAAGTGGATACTCCACTTGCGTACATGCTCCGGTATGACGCAGGCACACAAGCTCTCCGACGCCAGTACTGTTGGTTGTTGAGTGCTCCACCCGCTTTTCAATGTTCCGACAGGTGTCCTCAGCGCACCTGCTGTGCGAACTCTGCCCACAGGAGAGTAATCCGGAGGCAGCAGAGTACTTGAGCCAGTGCTCGACAGTCTCGACGTAATCTTTACGTCAACTTCAGCCCTCGACGACTCACTCGCAGCAGCCTCCATACCTTCTGCTCCTCTCGTGAATCGGGTCTACCACTCGGTCACCTTATTCCAAGTAGCCGGACTGTGCTGTGTTTCCCTCAGCATCCAGTCCTAACTCCTGTAGAACACCTTTCAGGTCCTCTTTGCGGCAGAAGCGGATCCATCGCGTAGCCACTCCAGGGTTGTCGCACCTCTCCTTTCCCGTTCCGCTCGCCTCGGGTTTCTCCATGTTGTTATTATTATACCATTTACCCATTGAAAATGGGTAAAAAATGGTATATTAACTTTGTGCAAATGTATGTAACAGGCAGAAGGAGGCGTGGCAGACCATACAAAGAATATATAGTCTTGATCAGCATCAATAGCCGAGTCGATTTGGTCATGTCCGTCTGTCTGTCCGTCTGTCCGTCTGTATGAACACACAGATCTCAGCTATTAAAAGAGCTAGAGGCACCAGACTTGGTGGGAGTGTGCGTGTATTCAATACACACAAGAAGTTTATTTCAAACTTGATGTGCCATGCCCACCGCCTCCGCAAATCGATAAATGCGTATTTCGATTTTTTCCAAATAATTCAATAACGAAAAGAGATAAACGCACCAAATTTGGTAGGAGGGTGTCTTGCAACATTATGCAGAAGTTGGATTTTAGAATTTTGGATGACACTCCCACCGCCTCTAAAAAACACATTTTTATAGTTTAAAAGAAAACTAGAAAAGCTAGAAGCGCCAAATTTGAAAGTAAGGTGCCTGGTAACATTACAAAGAATGTTTGATTTTCAACTTTTGGATGCCACGCCCACCGCCCCCAAACTATTGAATTTTAAGAAAAGTAGGGAAATAACAAAACATTTAACACTCTTGTAGCTTACCATAGTACAGATCTACCCTATAAATTTCAATCCGATCGGACAATAAACAAAGAAGTTATAGGAGTTTGAATCTCCCATATAAAGTTGTGGGCGCTTAGAATTCCAACTAGAATGTTGAACTGACGCAGCAGAAGGCCGGCATCAATAAAAGTCTCATTTGCCGATCGCTCCGCGTAACTGTGTGTGGTCTAGATGGTTGCATGCAAGATTCTGGTGCGTGTGGTCGCGGGTTCGAATCCAGCAACGGGCAACTTTTTTTTTTTTTGCCGATCGCACTGCGTAACTGTGTGTGGTCTTGATGGTTGGCTCGCAAGTTTCTGATGCGTGAGGTCGCGGGTTCGAATCCTGCGCTGGGAAATTTTTTTTTTTTTAATAATTTTGCGCTTTACGAAAAATATATTATGCAAACAAAAAAGAAAAACCAAAAACTTTTTCTAAGCAATACAAAAAAAAGAAGACTGCGCTGGGATTCGAACCGGGGACATTTAGTTATAGAGCTGACAACTCTCACAACAAACCACTTAGGCGCGAAAAGTTTTGCATACAGCAGCAGAGACGGAGCAGAGGCTCGGCTTCAATACTTGCGCCGACTGCGCACGCACAATCGGCGTGCAGTCGGCATGTGCCATTAGCGTCAATGCATGTGTATTTAATTTCGGAAATATGCGATGCGTTGTTATTAATTCGAATAAAAGTAATTAATATTAAGAATTATTTTTAGCAGCCAAAGGTAAATTATAACTTACTGTCGAGTGCACTCGACTGTAGCTTTCTTCAATTTTTATTTTTGAATAACAAAGAAGTTATAGGAGTTCGAATTCCCCATACAAAGTTATGGGCGCTAGCGATTCCTTACCAAAACGTTAAATCGAGGCAGTAGAGGGCCCGCGTCAATAAAAGTCTAATTTGCCGATCGCATGGCGTAAACTTGTGTGGTCTAGTGGTTAGAGGTCCGACTCGTAAGTTACAGAGTTCGTGAGAGTTCTTGGGTTCGAATCTGGCGCGAGCCGATTTTTTTTTCTTAATGTACATTGCTTTTTTTTTATTTTTATACCATTTATTTTATTTTGTATTATTTCTTCGAATAGGGTAAATGGTATCTTACAGTCGCGCGCGCTCGACTGTAGTTTTCCTTACTTGTTTTTCGTTTTATTTATTTGATTAGTTTTTATTTATCGAATGCTTACGATCCTTTTTATACCATTTACCCATTGAAAATGGGTAAAAAATGGTATATTAACTTTGTGCAAATGTATGTAACAGGCAGAAGGAGACGTGGCAGACCATACAAAGTATATATATTCTTGATCAGCATCAATAGCCGAGTCGATTTGGTCATGTCCGTCTGTCTGTCCGTCTGTCCGTCTGTATGAACACACAGATCTCAGCTATTAAACGAGCTAGAGGCACCAGACTAGGTGGGAGTGTGCGTGTATTCAATACACACAAGAAGTTTATTTCAAACTTGATGTGCCACGCCCACCGCCTCCGCAAATCGATAAATGCGTATTTCGATTTTTTCCAAATAATTCAATAACGAAAAGAGATAAACGCACCAAATTTGGTAGGAGGGTGTCTTGCAACATTATGCAGAAGTTGGATTTTAGAATTTTGGATGCCACGCCCACCGCCTCTAAAAAACACATTTTTATAGTTTAAAAGAAAACTAGAAAAGCTAGAAGCGCCAAATTTGAAAGTAAGATGCCTGGTAACATTACAAAGAATGTTTGATTTTCAACTTTTGGATGCCACGCCCACCGCCCCCAAACTATTGAATTTTAAGAAAAGTAGGGAAATAACAAAACATTTAACACTCTTGTAGCTTACCATAGTACAGATCTACCCTATAAATTTCAATCCGATCGGACAATAAACAAAGAAGTTATAGGAGTTTGAATCTCCCATATAAAGTTGTGGGCGCTTAGAATTCCAACTAGAATGTTGAACTGACGCAGCAGAAGGCCGGCATCAATAAAAGTCTCATTTGCCGATCGCTCCGCGTAACTGTGTGTGGTCTAGATGGTTGCATGCAAGATTCTGGTGCGTGTGGTCGCGGGTTCGAATCCAGCAACGGGCAATTTTTTTTTTTTTTTTGCCGATCGCACTGCGTAACTGTGTGTGGTCTTGATGGTTGGCTCGCAAGTTTCTGATGCGTGAGGTCGCGGGTTCGAATCCTGCGCTGGGCAATTTTTTTTTTTTTTAATAATTTTGCGCTATATGAAAAGTATATTATTCAAAAAAAAAAAAAAATAAAAACAAAAACTTTTTCTAAGCAATACAAAAAAAATAAGACTGCGCTGGGATTCGAACCGGGGACATTTAGTTATAGAGCTGACAACTCTCACAACAAATCACTGAAGCACATGGTCTGTTCCTAAGCGCGAGAAGTTTTGCATACAGCAGCAGAGACGGAGCAGAGGCTCGGCTTCAATGCTTGCGCCGACTGCGCACGCACAATCGGCGTGCAGTCGGCATGTGCCATTAGCGTCAATGCATGTGTATTTAATTTCGGAAATATGCGATGCGTTGTTATTAATTCGAATAAAAGTAATTAATATTAAGAATTATTTTTAGCAGCCAAAGGTAAATTATAACTTACTGTCGAGTGCACTCGACTGTAGCTTTCTTCAATTTTTTTTTTAATAACAAAGAAGTTATAGGAGTTCGAATTCCCCATACAAAGTTATGGGCGCTAGCGATTCCTAACCAAAACGTTAAATCGACGCAGTAGAGGGCCCGCGTCAATAAAAGCCCAATTTGCCGATCACATGGCGTAAACTTTTGTGGTCTAGTTGTTAGAGGTCCGACTCGTAAGTTACAAAGTTCGTGAGAGTTCTTGGGTTCGAATCTGGCGCGGGGCGATTTTTTTTTCTTAATGTGTAAATTGCTTTTTTTTTTATTTTTATACCATTTATTTTATTTTGTATTATTTCTTCGAATAGGGTAAATGGTATCTTACAGTCGCGCGCGCTCGACTGTAGCTTTCCTTACTTGTTCTTTTTTTTATCTTTATTCTTTTTTTTCTATATTAAACTAAGCGTAGGATCTCTCGCAGTCGATTTCTTTTTATTATTTTTAATTCGCTTCCGAATTTTATTTCTTTATTTCTTTTTTTTTCGTTTTATTAATTTATTATATTTTATTTAAGTTATTTAATTTATTTTAATTCTCAAGTCGCGCCCGTTCTCACCCGACCTTGTTTGTCGGGGTGTACCACGCGCGCCGCTCGGTTCGACGTCCGTTTCGGAGTGCAGCGACTCTCTGTCGCCTCTACCCCCCTCACTCTCCGCTTGTCTCGACGCGTGCTCTTGCGTTTGATGGCTGGCCTTTTAGGTGATCGGCGCATCTCTTTTCGCCGACACTTTCATTGCACGCAGCGCCTTCCGTTTTCTGCCAACGTGGCCTTGGCAGACGCTTATCTCGCCGACCGTACCGTGTGTTTTTCGTTCACTATGTTCTAAGCGTTTATACCCTTATATATATCGCGGTATATCGCGGGGTCGCGCTTTTCACTTTTATTCAGTTCATATGATATTTTAGTTTTGGCATGAAATGCATATATATGTGTGTGTGCATGTGTGTATATCTATCTATATATATAAAAATGTTGTGTGCGTATAGGATTCGCCTATGGACTCGAAAAGTGCTGAACCGATTAACCCCAGATTTTGACACAACATATATTGAGGTTCTGGCCATGTTTTTATCTACTTTTTATGTGCATAGCATATCTACGTTTGCAAATATTTTACTTTTTTTGCGATTCCCAGTGCCTCAAACGTCAGTTGCCATAGGCAACCGCAGCTGTACATTTAAATCATTAAAAAATAAATATCCCAGTGCCTCAACCATCAGTTGCCAAGAGCAACTACAGCTATACATTTAAAACATTTAAAAATATAACCACATGGATTGAAATGAGAAATGAGAGATTATAATTCCAACTTTCCTTCCCACTTCTGTGATAAACGGAGTCATGCCGCCCAAGAAAGAGTCCTGAATCCGCCTGCTACAACTCTGACTGCCTTCTTCACATTATGCCAAGAAGACGCTTTCGCCAGAACACTGATGTATCCAGAAGTGCCCTCTTATTACACTAAAAAATGTTCGTGCGACGCAAACGAGGCGAACCTTCCGAAGACCAACCTGGCATCTTCAAAGAGAATACAATTTGAAGACTCTACACAATGCATCCCAATCTTCTTTCGCATGCTGCTGGTGAATGTGGCCGGTCCTACGTCCTTCCAGTATTTGAAAAATCTCAATGTCATCACCCATGCCACCTTCCGGAGTGAGTGCTTAGCCTTAAATTTATTGGATAACGACCAACAGTGGGATATCTGCATTAATGATGCGTGCCAGACTGCGTATCCGAACCAAATTCGCGCATTGTTTGCAATCATATTGACCGCTTGCTTCCCTTCATCTCCAACAGAGTTATGGGCGAGATATCGTTCGCATATGGCTGAGGATATTTTGAACAGAGTACGTCTAGAAAATTCCTACATGACTATGGAATTGACAGAAGAGATTTACAATGAAACTTTGAGAAGCATTGAAGACAAGTGCTTAGCTATTGCAAAAAAAGTGCTAAGTCAATTGGGAATGCCAGCACCTGCCAGAACTGCGACTGCAGCATCTGATGTGGATTTGCGCAAAGAGCAGAATTACAACAGCGACGATATCCAGTCATATGTCCAATCAAACATTACCAAATTAAATAGTTTATGATTAAGTAACATAATGCAAATGATAAATGAGGGGGCTCCGGGCATCTTCTTTTTGGATGCTCCGGGAGGAACGGGAAAAACGTTCCTCATTACATCGATTCTGGCTACTATTAGAGCTAACAAAGACATAGCTTCAGCTCTTGCTTCATCTGGAATCGCTGCGACATTGTTACCCGGTGGAAGGACTGCTCATTCAGCGCTGAAGTTGCCGTTGAACATGCAAAACATCGAGACACCTACATGCAACATCTCCAGAGCATCTGGTATGGGGAAGGTATTGCAAAGATGTAAACTCATTGTATGGGATGAATGCATGATGGCGCACAAAAAATCACTAGAGGCTGTAAAGAAGTTCAAGGCCGGGGTACAGATCTCAGTCTGACCAGGGCCGCCTTACAAGAATATTTGTAAGTCGCCGGACGCCAGCGACTTGAGGCACCTCGGGACTACCCCCACTCATACAGTCCGCTATCACACACAATACCCCATGGCTCGCCTCTGCCGTTCAGGCGCTACACTTTTCCCCTCGCCGGTGCATTGACGGGGAAGCGTCCACGGCGTCTATACTTCCCTATCTAAGTCGGAGCTCATGAGGCCTCTTTTCGGCACTCACCACGGCGAAAGCTCGTGGTGAGCTTGCCGATCTCTCTCTCTCTCTTATATTCAAGCTTCTCTTATACTTAATCCTAACTTAACTTCTACGGAGGCCGCCAGATGGCGGGCCTCTTAGTTTCGGCGGCTGCCAACGCCGTTGCCACCCCGTTCATCCTTGCCACTGCCTTACAGGTTCTCGTTGCCGCAACTGTGACACCTACAACGACAAAGCGTTGTAGGCATCCGTGTCACAAGGCCCTCGATCGATCATTGCGGGATTTGCATGGAGCCGTTCAACCATTTGGGAATGCTTTGATATTGCTCGCAGGAGATTTCAGACAAACGTTGCCTGTAATTTCTCGATCGACACCAGCTGACGAAATAAATGCCTGCCTGAAATATTCTACATTGTGGCGACATGTACAGACATTACAGTTGACAACAAATATGCGTGTACAGTTGCAGAACGATGACTCAGCTGACGCATTCTCACGACAGTTACTGGACATTGGGAACGGAGAGCTGCCAGTCAATGAGACGTCGAGAAAAATACGATTGCCAGACAATTTCTGTAATTTAGTAATATTGAAGAAAGAACTAATTAGAAAAGTCTTCCCTAATATCCGAATCAATTTTAGGAATCACAATTGGCTCAGTGAACGAGCCATTCTTGCCGCTAAGAACAGAATTGTCTACCAACTCAATCATGTAATCCAATCCAGCATAGAAACTCAGGAGATAACCTATAAATCAATAGACACCGTTGTGAAGGCAGATGATGCTGTTAACTACCCTACGGAATTTTTGAACTCACTTGATTTGCCTGGAACGCCACCACACATATTGAAATTGAAAATAGGTGTGCCAATTATCATGCTCCGGAATATCAATCAGCCAAAACTCTGCAATGGCACGCGACTTGCGGTCAAGAAATTGATGAACAACGTTGTAGAAGCAAGGATTTAACTGGTCCCTTCAAAGGTGAATACGTCCTCATTCCTAGGATTCCTATGATCCCGACTGAAACACCGTTTCAATTCAAGAGATTGCAGTTTCCCATTCACTTGGCGTTTGCAATGACCATTAATAAAGCTCAAGGTAAATCTCTCGATTTGTGTGGAGTAGTTTTGGATGCAGATTGTTTTTCACACGGGCAATTGTATGTTACGTGTTCCCGTGTCGATAAACCAGAAAGTCTTTATATTTACGCGGAGAATGGAGAAACGAAAAATGTTGTACACACGCAAGCATTACAGAATTAAAGGGATTGGGTAAATATTCTTTTTGTGTTACTTATTCCGTGGGCGTAGAACCACGCTATGCCACAGCGCAACGTGGCAGGGTACAGCTAGTCTTCTATTATATAAAAATGAATCACAAAATGTGTTGGGAAGCGCATAACTGGACCAATTTGGCCAAATTTTTTTTTAAACATAACATACCCCTTTTCCCGGCCACTACAAGGAACCTTTAACGAACACGTCAACACACCTATACACAGTTCACATAATAAATAGTTAGTCTAATTTTGTTCACCGAGCAGCAAGGTACTTTTATTTATTTTAAAATCTCTCGCCCACTAACCTGCGCGTTTCTTTGTATTAGTTTCGATTATTAAGCATTAAATTTGATTGACAAATCTTTAAAAAGTTCATTCTCAAAAAAATAAAAATAAATAAATAAAATATTATTAAGCAATAAATTTTATTATAAAATCTCTTAAAAAATTATCAAAAAATTCTTTTCAAAAATGTTATATATGGGAGTGGGACTGGGAGAGGGACTGGGAGAGGGACTGGGAGAGCGACTAGGAGAAGGATTGGGAGAGGGACTGGGAGAGGAACTGAGACAGCGACTGGGAGAGGGACTGAGAGAGCAACTGGGAGAGCGACTGAGAGAGCAACTGGGAGAGCGACTGAGAGAGCAACTGGGAGAAGGATTGAGAGAGGGACTGGGAGAGCGACTGGGAAAAGAATTGGGAGAGGGACTAGGAGAGCCACTTTAAGAGCGACTGGGAGAGCAACTGTGAGAAGGATTGGGAGAAGGACTGGGAGAGGGACTGGCTGAGCGACTGGGAGAGCAACTGGGAGAGGGACTGGAAGAAGGACTGGGAGAGGGACTGGGAGAGCGACTGGGAGAGCAACTGGGAGAGCAACTGGGAGAGCAACTGGGTGAAGGATTGGGAGAGGGACTGGGAGAAGGATTGGGAGAAGGACTGGGAGAGGGACTGGGAGAGGGACTGGGAGAGGGACTGGGAGAGGGACTGGGAGAGGGACTGGGAGAGCGACTGGGAGAGGGACTGGGAGAGGGACTGGGAGAGGGACTGGGAGAGCGACTGGCAGAGCGACAGGGAGAGCGAATGAGAGAAGGATTGGAAGAGGGATTGGAAGAGGGACTGGGAGAGGGACTGGAAGAGCGATTGGGAGAGGGACTGGGAGAGCGACTGGGAGAAATATAGCCATCTGGTGGCGAAACGGAGTTCGCCGGGTTTGCTAGTATATATATATATATACAGGGTTGCCCATATTCGACGGACCCATGTTTTTTTTTAATCATTTAATTTGTTCCAAGTAGATTTGTTTACATCAATTTTTGAATATGATATCTTTCAAATGGCCGCCTCTGGCGTTGATGACGTATTGTGCCCTTTTTGCAGCATTTTCCATCGTTTTCGCCAACATTTCGGCCGAAATAGCGGCTATTTCTTCACGAATGTTGTCCTTGAGCTCGACTTTTATTTGGCCTCTTCGGATTAGAAAGAGCCTCACCAGTCGTAAATTTTTCGTATAAACGCTTAATGGTGTTCTTAGAAGGCGCACTTTTCCCATTTTTTAATTTTTTAAAAGCACGTTGAGTTTTCACAATTGACTTGTTCTGTTGAATGTAAATTTCAACTATTTCAGAGCGCTCGCGTGGCGTGAATTGTTCCATGGTAAAAATCTGCTTGGACTGACGCTTCAAACGCGGTATGTCATTAAGCGATCTGGCATCTCTGTCAAAAGTTATGGCGTCGTCAGATGGGTCCGTCGAATATGGTATATATATATAGGTATATATGAATGTTTGCAAATGTGAAATTTAATGCGCGGAATATAGATATATGTATTTTTATACCATTTACCCATTGAAAATGGGTAAAAAATGGTATATTAACATTGTGAAACTCTATGTAACAGACAGAAAGAGGCGTGGCAGACCATACAAAGTATATATATTCTTGATCAGCATCAATAGCCGAGTCGATTTGGTCATGTCCGTCTGTCTTTCCGTCTGTCCGTCTGTATGAACGCACATATCTCAGCTATTAAAAAAGCTAGAGACACCAGACTTGGTGGGAGTGTGCGTGTATTGAATACGCAGATCGCGTTTATTTCAAACTTGATGTACCACGCCCACCGCCTCCGCAAATCGATAAATTCGTTTTTCGATTTTTTGCAAATAATTCAATAACGAAAAGAGATAAACGCACCAAATTCGGTTGGACAGTGTCTTGCAACATTATGCAAAAGTTGGATTGTGAACTTTTGGATGCCACGCCCACCGGCTCCAGAAAACACATTTGTTGAGCCAATGAGCTTTTTCATTAGCTATGTTGTCCAAATAAACACACTCTGAATTAATTAATTAATTCTTTATTTGGCCACTCAGGGCGATATTAACAATGTTAAGTTTTAAGTTTATATACGAAGCAAGCAGGCACGACGTTGCCTGTGCAGATCAACGAAACGAGATTTATTTATTTTCCGAATACGCTCTCGACAGTAAGGCGAATAGAAAGCGAATTACAGCGAACTAAAAACATAAGATCTCTGCACGCAGGCAGAAGGCAAAAACGAAGCAAAGGTAAATAGAGAGAGGGAGAGAGATCAGTCACTGGATTCGGCTGCATAACCCAACATACTCCCCCCGTTGGAAGGCAGGGGCTTTCAACAGCATCTAGCAATCCAAACGATTAAGATTTAGTCCAGTAACATCAGGCTCAGGAAACAGAACCAGAGGTGCAGTGCCAAGAAAATGAGAAGGATTTTCTGAAGGGTTTTCTGAAAAAGGCACCAAAGGTCTTGAATTGATTGTTGCGGCAATGTAGCAGAAGAGCCTTTAGCTGCGGACGACGTTCGAGTTTAGTTTGAGCAACTAAAGCTGTAGATCGTTTTGAATCATTGCCTCCGCCTGTGACAATCCATCCAAGTCGAGTCTTTTGAAGCAACGGCAGGCCTGCACCAAGCTTGATCTGCCCAACGCATAACAGGTCAAAGAAAAGACTGGCTCCGATGAGTAAATCCACATTCTGCGATTTATAAAATTCAGGATCGGCTAGCTTTATATTAGCTGGGATTCTCAATCCTTCCGAGCACACAGTCAAATTGGGAGGATTGTCCGTTATGGTAGGAGCAACCAAAGCAGAGATGCTGACAGAATAATCTGAAGCAAGAGATTTGAGATTAATGCTTACAGAAAATCCGGCAATTGTAACTGGTGTGCCAAACGAGACGTAACAATGTGCAACTGTGATCCAGAGTCGAGCAGTGCACGGCAAGGAATCCAAGCACCAGATCGATTTTTTAAATTTACAATTGCTGTTGGCAGGAACACAGCATCAGACACAGAATTCTGAGCGATCAGAGAAGTAAAGGTAGTGATGTTTATTGGCTGGCTGCTAGAAGAATGCTGATTTGTTGAATTTTCCGTTTCTGATGTAGGATTTTGATTTAAATGCGATGTGGGCTGCGACTCAAAATGGAGCAGGCTATGATGTTTTCCTCCACATGTTCGACAAGATCCGGCCTTGCAGTTGCGCATTTGATGCCCTGGCTTCAAACAGTTGATGCATAATGTCAGCCTCTTAGCATCTCGAAGGAGAAATTGTGGAGTTAAACTCAAGAATTGGTTACAACTGTATATAAAATGGCCAGACCCATTACAGCACACACAGGCCGCAGGTTGTGCTCTAGCAGTGAGAAACGAGCTCCGATTGTGGCTAGGTTTACGATTTGCACCCACCTGATTAAATGCTTCTGACGAATATTCCACATTTTCCAAACGTTGACAGCGTTTCTCCAGAAAATCGATTAACTGCTTGACAGTTGGTATCTTATCAGCTGTATTAGATTCCTCCCATGCTGTTCGTGATGCAATGTCGAGCTTCTGCAATATGCTATGGACGATTATACAGTCAGAGATTTGTTCCGAACTGCCTATGGATTGCAGAGCACGCAAGTTAGCAACAAATGTATCCGACAAGCATCGTAGCTTCACAGCTGACACTACCTCAACCTTCTGAATACCCAAAATTGTGCTGATGTGTGCCTAAAAGATAAGACGCTTGTTATTATACCGCTTGTCTAATATATCTAATGCGACGGCATAATTGTCCGCTGATATTTCGAGGGCTCTGATGGCATCCAACGCAGAGCCTTTGAGACACGATTTTAAATGCTGCAGCTTCGCAATTGGAGACAAATCGGGATCCTTGTCGATGGCGGTGGAGAACATGGTGACGAAATCGGCATACTCCACGTAGCCGCCACTAAACTCCGGCAATTTCAATTCTGGCAAATTTGCTATCCTTTGAGCTTGAACTGACGATACATCCATGGACATTTCAGGCCGCAATGTTGAGCACCGAACACCAGCGAAGTTACGTCTTCGTATTTCCTGCTGAACGACCGCCTTTAATGACAGGACCAATTCTTCAAACTCATCTCGCATTGGGCTGCCAATTTCGTTGAAGTCAAGCTCTTCCAGACTGTCATGGGCCAAAATAAAGGACGCTTGAGTTTTGTCCAACAACTCTAAGCGCAATGACAGTTCTTCTTCGCTGGAAGATTTGATCGCATCGTTGCTGAGGGACTGTCCAATTTTTTGGGCGTGCGCAAATATAGAGTTGGCTTTGCGCTTAAAAAAAACAACTTTGTTTGTATCAAAGTTCATAGTTGAGTCCATTGGCATTTTACCGCGATTGCTTTTATATACCGTACCGACGAATTTATTTTGTTAAATTTAATTATGTGCACAAAATGTTTGCTGGGTTATACACAAAGCAAAGCAAGCCGATGCTCTGGTTTAGCGAACTGCACTAGCAAAGAAGATGAAAGGAAACAACAACAACTTTGCTATGCATGTAACTGCTGTTATGTACATAAAGCGCGCGACAACTAAAACGGCACTTATGTGGCGCAAGCACAAATGTATATAATGTTTAATTTTATCAAATTTACTTATGTGCACAAAATGTTTGCTGGGTTGTGCACAAAGCAGAAAGGCAAAGCAAGCCGATGCTCTGATTTAGCGAACTGCACTAGCAAATAAATAAAAAGAAACAACAACAACTTTGCTATGCAGGTAACTGCTGTTATGTACATAAAGCGCGCGGCAACTAAAGCGGCACTTATGTATGTACAAGCACAAATGTATGTAATGTATTAGAAATTTTAGCGCAATTTCTAGTGATTTTAATTAATTTATAATCACTTTTATAATTGTTCACGAAAAGAAATCACGTCGGGGTCGCCAAAATGTTGAGCTAATGAGCTTTTTCATTAGCTATGTTTGTCCAAATAAACACACTGAATTAATTAATTAATTCTTTATTTGGCCACTCCGGGCGATATTAACAATGTTTAGTTTTAAGTTTATATACGAAGCAAGCAGGCACGACGTTGCCTGTGCAGATCAACGAAACGAGATTTATTTATTTTCCGAATACGCTCTCGACAGTAAGGCGAATAGAAAGCGAATTACAGCGAACTAAAAACATAAGATCTCTGCACGCAGGCAGAAGGCAAAAACGAAGCAAAGGTAAATAGAGAGAGAGAGAGAGAGATCAGTCACTGGATTCGGCTGCATAACCCAACAACATTTTTATAGTTTAAAAGAACACTAGAAAAGCTAGAAGCACCAAATTTGATAGCAAGGTGCCTGGTAACATGACGCAGAATGCGGATCTTCAAATTTTGGAAACCACGCCCACCGCCCCCAAAAATCGATTTGGTAAAACGGTACATCAATTTATTGGAAAAGTCGAAAAGTTTCCGAATTTTTGTAGGTATTATTGTAGATAATAATAATGTTGCCCAACCCTATAAATTTATATCCGATCCGACAATAAACATAGGAGTTATAGACACGAGAAGTTTCTCTTACAGCAGCAGAGGCCCGACGCCGACGTCGACGCCGACTGACCACGCAGCGTGCAGTCGGCATGTGCTATTAGCGTCAATGCATGTGTCTTCGAAAATATGCGATGCGTTGCTATTAATTCGCCGAATAAAAGTAATTAATATTAAGAATTTTTTTTTTACAGCCATAGGTAAATGGTATCTTACTGTCGCATGCACTCGACTGCAGCTTTCTTCACTTGTTTTTTTTAAGTTCATATAAAAAACAAATGGGGAGAGGGTATTCGCGAGTTGGTAGTAGTTAATGGGGCTTTATGCCAACAGACTACCACGCCTACCGACGCCTAAGCGTCCCTGCTCGGGCGTCACTTGTAAAGGAATCTATCAGGCCGAGGTACAGATCTCAGTCTGCTCAAGGCCGCCTTACAAGAAAATTTGTAAGTCGCCGAGACTCCAACGACACAAGGCACCTCGGGACTACCCTACCCTCTATCTACCCTATATCAGCGGACTTTGACGCATAATTCGCCTCTGCCGTCTGAGGCGCTACACTGATTCCCCCGTCGGAGTCTTAACGGGTGCAGGCCCTCGTCTCGCCAGCGACTTCTACTCTTCCCTAGCTAAGACAGGGCGTTTAGGCGGGAAAGACCACGCCTCCGTTCCCGACGCCTAACTCACGTTGTCTAAGGTCACCGTCGTCCGTCGAGTCACACACTTTCGCGCCTATACTTACTAACTTACGCGGCACGTGTCGACGCACAACCTAGCGAAATCAAACGAAATCAAATCAAACAAATGAGAGAAGGGAAGGGGCCGAAATATTATAAAGAATGAAACACACTCTCTGTTGAGCTAATGAGCTTTTTCATTAGCTATGTTTGTCCAAATAAACACACTCTGAATTAATTAATGAATTCTTTATTTGGCCACTCAGGGCGATATTAACAATGTTAAGTTTTAAGTTTATATACGAAGCAAGCAGGCACGACGTTGCCTGTGCAGATCAACGAAACGAGATTTATTTATTTTCCGAATACGCTCTCGACAGTAAGGCGAATAGGTAGCGAATTACAGCGAACTACTGATGAAACTCTGCACGCAGGCAGAAGGCCAAAGCTAGGCAAAAGTAAATAGAGAGAGAGAGAGAGAGTGATCAATCACTGGGTTGCTTTGTATGCTGATTCGGCTGCATAACCCAACATACTCCCCCCGTTGGAAGGCAGGGGCTTTCAACAGCATCTAGCAATCCAAACGATTAAGATTTAGTCCAGTAACATCAGGCTCAGGAAACAGAACCAGAGGTGCAGTGCCAAGAAAATGAGAAGGATTTTCTGAAGGGTTTTCTGAAAAAGGCACCAAAGGTCTTGAATTGATTGTTGCGGCAATGTAGCAGAAGAGCCTTTAGCTGCGGACGACGTTCGAGTTTAGTTTGAGCAACTAAAGCTGTAGATCGTTTTGAATCATTGCCTCCGCCTGTGACAATCCATCCAAGTCGAGTCTTTTGAAGCAACGGCAGGCCTGCACCAAGCTTGATCTGCCCAACGCATAACAGGTCAAAGAAAAGACTGGCTCCGATGAGTAAATCCACATTCTGCGATTTATAAAATTCAGGATCGGCTAGCTTTATATTAGCTGGGATTCTCAATCCTTCCGAGCACACAGTCAAATTGGGAGGATTGTCCGTTATGGTAGGAGCAACCAAAGCAGAGGTGCTGACAGAATAATCTGAAGCAAGAGATTTGAGATTAATGCTTACAGAAAATCCGTCGGATACAAATCTGGAATCACCAATTCCAGCAACAGCTGCTGTTGTCCTTTGCCGTGGCAATTGTAACTGGTGTGCCAAACGAGACGTAACAATGTGCAACTGTGATCCAGAGTCGAGCAGTGCACGGCAAGGAATCCAAGCACCAGATCGATTTTTTAAATTTACAATTGCTGTTGGCAGGAACACAGCCTCAGACACAGAATTCTGAGCGATCAGAGAAGTAGAGGTAGTGATGTTTACTGGCTGGCTGCTAGAAGAATGCTGATTTGTTGAATTTTCCGTTTCTGATGTAGGATTTTGATTTAAATGCGATGTGGGCTGCGACTCAAAATGGAGCAGGCTATGATGTTTTCCTCCACATGTTCGACAAGATCCGGCCTTGCAGTTGCGCATTTGATGCCCTGGCTTCAAACAGTTGATGCATAATGTCAGCCTCTTAGCATCTCGAAGGCGAAATTGTGGAGTTAAACTCAAGAATTGGTTACAACTGTATATAAAATGGCCAGACCCATTACAGCACACACAGGCCGCAGGTTGTGCTCTAGCAGTGAGAAACGAGCTCCGATTGTGGCTAGGTTTACGATTTGCACCCACCTGATTAAATGCTTCTGACGAATATTCCACATTTTCCAAACGTTGACAGCGTTTCTCCAGAAAATCGATTAACTGCTTGACAGTTGGTATCTTATCAGCTGTATTAGATTCCTCCCATGCTGTTCGCGATGCAATGTCGAGCTTCTGCAATATGCTATGGACGATTATACAGTCAGAGATTTGTTCCGAACTGCCTATGGATTGCAGAGCACGCAAGTTAGCAACAAATGTATCCGACAAGCATCGTAGCTTCACAGCTGACACTACCTCAACCTTCTGAATACCCAAAATTGTGCTGATGTGTGCCTAAAAGATAAGACGCTTGTTATTATACCGCTTGTCTAATATATCTAATGCGACGGCATAATTGTCCGCTGATATTTCGAGGGCTCTGATGGCATCCAACGCAGAGCCTTTGAGACACGATTTTAAATGCTGCAGCTTCGCAATTGGAGACAAATCGGGATCCTTGTCGATGGCGGTGGAGAACATGGTGACGAAATCGGCATACTCCACGTAGCCGCCACTAAACTCCGGCAATTTCAATTCTGGCAAATTTGCTCTCCTTTGAGCTTGAACTGACGATACATCCATGGACATTTCAGGCCGCAATGTTGAGCACCGAACACCAGCGAAGTTACGTCTTCGTATTTCCTGCTGAACGACCGCCTTTAATGACAGGACCAATTCTTCAAACTCATCTCGCATTGGGCTGCCAATTTCGTTGAAGTCAAGCTCTTCCAGACGGTCATGGGCCAAAATAAAGGACGCTTGAGTTTTGTCCAACAACTCTAAGCGCAATGACAGTTCTTCTTCGCTGGAAGATTTGATCGCATCGTTGCTGAGGGACTGTCCAATTTTTTGGGCGTGCGCAACTATAGAGTTGGCTTTGCGCTTAAAAAAAACAACTTTGTTTGTATCAAAGTTCATAGTTGAGTCCATTGGCATTTTACCGCGATTGCTTTTATATACCGTACCGACGAATTTATTTTGTTAAATTTAATTATGTGCACAAAATGTTTGCTGGGTTGTGCACAAAGCAGAAAGGCAAAGCAAGCCGATGCTCTGATTTAGCGAACTGCACTAGCAAAGAAGTAAAAAGAAACAACAACAACTTTGCTATGCAGGTAACTGCTGTTATGTACATAAAGCGCGCGGCAACTAAAGCGGCACTTATGTATGTACAAGCACAAATGTATGTAATGTATTAGAAATTTTAGCGCAATTTCTAGTGATTTTAATTAATTTATAATCACTTTTATAATTGTTCACGAAAAGAAATTACGTCGGGGTCACCAAAATGTTGAGCTAATGAGCTTTTTCATTAGCTATGTTTGTCCAAATAAACACACTCTGAATTAATTAATTAATTCTTTATTTGGCCACTCAGGGCGATATTAACAATGTTAAGTTTTAAGTTTATATACGAAGCAAGCAGGCACGACGTTGCCTGTGCAGATCAACGAAACGAGATTTATTTATTTTCCGAATACGCTCTCGACAGTAAGGCGAATAGGTAGCGAATTACAGCGAACTACTGATGAAACTCTGCACGCAGGCAGAAGGCCAAAGCTAGGCAAAAGTAAATAGAGAGAGAGAGAGAGTGATCAATCACTGGGTTGCTTTGTATGCTGATTCGGCTGCATAACCCAACACTCACTTTCAGTTCGACTTTTCCAAAATGTTTTTCACCTTTATTTCTTCTTGCTTTCTTCACTTTTAACTTATGCAAACGCAAGAGAGCGAGCCGCCGCTTCCGCGTTCCTTGCGAACCACGGCGAAAGCTCCTGTCCGCAACTGCAGTGTTGCATTCGGCTGATCTCGCTATACCTTATGTTCACTTATAACTACTTTTAATATCTATAGAGGCCGCCAGGTGACGGACTTCTAGTTGCGACGGTCGCCACGGCCGCCCTGTGGGCGATTGTCGCTGCAGCTTTGACGACAGCAACGACAACAGCTGGGCGTTGGAGGCGCTCGCGTCACACAATTAATATAATTGTACTATATTTTGTCTGCAAAACAGACGCTTGTGTGTGTATGTATACGTGTGAATTTATGTATGCCAATGCACACGTAAAAGATCGGAGACTGACAAAACGTATCGGAACAACCCTGTCAAAACAATATAGAAAACAACGGGTTCGCTCTAAACGCTTTTACTCTCATTCACGAACTCACACAACGGGTCCTCTCAGAGTCTCTGAGTAAAGAGCCAGAAAAGAGCGGTTTTTTGCAGACAACGCGAAACGGTCGACCTTTTTTTGCAAAGCTCTGGTATTAAATATTAAGAATTATTTTTAAACAGCTAAGGGTATCTTACTGTCGGGTGCACTCGACTGTAGCTTTCTCTACTAATTATACCATTTACCCATTGAAAATGGGTAAAAAATTGTATATTAACTTTGTGATAATGTATGTAACAGGCAAAAGGAGGCGTGGCAGACCATACAAAGTATATATATTCTTGATCAGCATCAATAGCCGAGTCCGACAAATTCGTTTTTTGAATTTTTGAAAATAATTGAATAACGAAAACAGATTAACGCACCAAATTTTTGAATGCCACGCCCACCGCCTCCAGAAAACACATTTTTATTGTTTAAAAGAACACTAGAATAGCTAGAAACACCAAATTTGGTAGTAAAGTGCCTGGTATCATTACGCAGAATGCTATTTTTAAATTTTAGATGCCATGCCCACTGCCTCCAAAAATCGATTTTGTAAAACAGTAAATCAAATTAGAGGAAAAGTCAAAAAGTTTCCGATTTTTTTTAGGTATTATTGTAGATAACAATAATATCGACTAACCCTATAAATTTAAATCCGATCGGACAATAAACACAGAACCTATAGACACGAGAAGTTTCCCTTACAGCAGCAGAGGCCCGACGCCGACTGAGCACGCAAAGTCGTCGTGTAGTCAGCGTGCAGTCGGCATGTGCCATTAGCGTCAGTGCATGTGTATTTGTCTTCGAAAATATGTGATGCGTTGTTATTAGTTCGCCGAATAAAAGTATTTAATATCAAGAATTATTCTATAAAGGTAAATTATATATTACTGGATGTCGCAAAAAAATAAGAAAAACCATATGTTCTTTGCGATACAAAAAAAGAAACCTGCGCTGGGAATCGAACCTGATACATAAAGTTACGGAGCCGACAACTCTCACACTAAACCACCGATGGCAATTAAAATGTTGGTTACAAATTTCGTTCTAATATCTCAGTTGAGGCACATTGTCTGTTTCTATGTATACATGTTTTAGGAGCGAGAAATTTTTCATACAGCAGAAGAAACGCAGCAGAGGCTCGGCGTCAATGCTTGCGCCGCGCACGCACAGTTGCCGTGAGTTGGCATGTGCCATTAGCGTCAATGCATGTGTATTTGACTTCGAAAAAATGCGATGCCGAATATAAGTAATTAATATTAAGAATTATTTTTTAACAGCCATTGGTAAATGGTATCTTACTATCGAGTGCACTCGACTGTAGCTTTCTTCACTTGTTTGAAATAGGTATAACGCCGAACGGGGATGGTTTGGCTTTCATTCGTACAGAGTAAAATTTTCTGATCGCGGTCAACTTGGCGGCCGTCAGTGCGATCTCTGTCTACGAATGCTTGCAAGTTGACACACAGCCTCCTCGTGGCACCTCCTGGGTAGCTATCTTAGCATCCGCTAGATAGTGAGCTAATGTGTGCAGCGAGTCACCCGGACTATAAATGGTTGAGCGCAGGGTTCGGAACCCGCCTCGTAAAAAAAGAAGCCCAATGAAAACCAAAGCGAAAGCCTCGGATAAGCTCCCCCCTTATGTTGACGACCACCGCAAAACGAAAAAGGACTACGACTTAATGATATGCACCTGGAATGTCATAACCCTTAATTGAGTTTATCCGCCAACTGGCGGATGCCCTCGAAAAATTAAAGGCTGACATTACCGCTAGAAATGAGATGGACAGGACAAGGTTGCTCGAAGCGAGCAAACTGCGATATCTACTACAGCTGCCATGCGGAGAGGCGCGAATTTGGATGCGGATTTGTAGTAAGCCGGAGATTTCGCCACCACGTCTCCAATTTTACCCCAGTGAGTGAACGGCTGGCTACAATCCGCGTCAAAGCTGGATTTTTCAATCTTAGCATAATTTGCGCGCACGCCCCGGCGGAGGAGAGGGACGATGCTGTTAAGAATGCATTCTACGCGAGACTCGAGGACACATACGATTGCTGCCTAGACCACGTCGTGAAGATCATCCCCGGGGACTTCAACGCAAAGGTTGGGCGCGAATGCATCTTTGACCCCACCGTCGTTCAATTCAGCCTCCATGAGACAACCTCGAACAACGGTCTCAGGCTGATTGACTCCGCCGCGGCGCGAAACATGGTAGTGAGTAGCACCCCTAATCAAAAAAAAGTGCAACCAAATTGATCACGCAAACAAAACGAAACCTTGACGTCTACTCCACTTGACGCCTACTCCACTCACAACTCGGAACTGCTTCACCAACCTATCCCTCTCCCTGTTGACGCCGGCGGACTCTGGGGGCACATATCCCACTCCTCGCGAGCTGCTGCTGAAACAGCCATTTGGTACAAGCGCCCACCCACACGGAACCAATGGTATGACGAGGAGTGTCGCGTCGCAGCTGCGGCAAAAAACGCCGCCCACAGAAAAACGCTGCAGTCTGGCGCAACGCGAGCTACGTGTGAACGTTACATGGAGAAAAGGAAGGAAGAGGAAGCGACTTTTTAGACTGAAAAATCGGAAGCAAGAAAAGCGAGAGTGCGAAGAACTTGAGCTGTTATAAGACAGATTTCTCCAAGCTACTAGCAGGCGATGACGGCACCAATCCCGCCATTGGAGGAAGCAGCCCGATACCACCAATCGACGACAATGTGGATATACCACTACCTAGCCATGACGAGGTCCGAGTTGCTATTATGCGGCTCAAAAACAACAAAGCAGTCGGTGCTGACGGACTGCCTGCAGACTTGTTTAAGGCCGGCGGCGAAGAGCTGATAAGGTGCATGCATTAGCTCTTGTGCAAAATATGGCTAGAAGAAAGCATTCCCAACGATTGGAATCTCAGGACACGAAACTTACCATACTCTCCCAATAGAGATAATTTTTACGACATAAAGATTAAATTTCCACAGGAAAATTACTTTTTAATTACTCAATTTTTTATAATTTTAATTAACATTATCACGTTAATCATAACTTAGCAATCTAGAAAATTAGCTGCCATTAAAAGTTCTAACGCAATCTCTGGTGCAATCGGAAACTCTGGTATTTCAGTTGAGCTGTTGGTATATCGCACTTTATATGTAAAATACATGCACACCTTTTGTAAAACGTGAGATCTGAAAAATAAATTAATACATTAATATGGTTTGCCCATATACATATACAACTCAAATTACGCATGCAAAGGATATTGATAAGATTGTTGAAAATACACATTCCGGATAATTTTAAGAGGCTCTTACGAAGCTTGATCCGTGAAGCATTTTCCATTTGCTGATGTGGTGGCAGTCATAGTTTGAAACAAACTTGACTTGAGGAATTTTCAAATTCAATTTGATGTCACCAGCGTTTGCCATAACTATGTGTGTTCATAAGGACAGACGTTCAGACAAAAAATCTAACAGATGGACGAATATATCAAGAATATATTATATTTTTTATAGTTTACAATGCCTCTTTCTGTCTATAACATAGATATACAAAGTTAATCTACCATTTTTCCCACTTTCAATGGATAAATGATATAACTAAATAGAAATTGTTCCTCCCATTGCTTTTTAACTGTATACATAATTGTCCAACTGTAATAGGCTTACAGATTTATGTTTTCCTAGCTCGAAGACATTCTTGTTTATTGTCTTATTGGCAGCTATAAATTATAGAAGACCGATTTTGGCAGAATTCGGAAGAAATGTTAGAGGCACTAGTAAAATATGATGCGAGTTTTTAAAATGTCTTAAGAAATAACAATATGGCACCTATGTTATACAATATATAGGTCCGATCTGGCTCGTGTCGACCTATTTAAAGCGTACGGATGGCTAACTTACTAGCTACATTGATTCGGCTGTGATACTGATATATGATATATATATCGATATATATAAAAATGAATTGCTGTTTGTTTGTCTCATAAAAACTCGAAAACGGCTGAACGGATTTATCTCATCTTAGTCTTAAAATGTTCGTGGAGGTCTAGGGAAGGCATAAAAGGTGAGAAAAATCGTATAATGGTCTCTATATCTTCTACTATATAAAAAGAAGTCCAAATTTCCTTCCTGAATATTAAATCCAGAAAACATGAACCTATTTTCACGGTTTTGCATTCGTTGGAAAGGTCTCGGGCTCCGTGTCGTTAAGGTACGTGGCCCAAAATCGTTTGCGCATTTGAAGACTGTGAATGGCCACTTGGAAACAACACAGTTCCGGCTACTACAAGGAACCTAAGACGAACACGACAAATTATAATAATACACCTAAACACAGTTCACAAAATAAATCGACAGTCTAATTTTGTTCTCTGAGCAGTAAGGTTCTTCTATTTATTTAAAAATTTAAAAATCCCGTCAAATCTATTGGTGTATTGTGCAAATTTTCATTCGATTCCAACAGCAGGCATTTTGGCGGGATTTTGTAGAATTCGGCGGGATATGGCGGGATTTGGCGGGATTTACCGGGATTTGGTAGAATTTGTCGGGATTTGGTAGAATTTAGCGGGATTTGGTAGAATTTGGCGGGATTTGGTAGAATTTGGCGGGATTTGGTGTCGTTAAGGTACGTGGCCCAAAGTCGTTTGCGCATTTGAAAACAACACAGTTCCGGCTACTGCAAGGAACCTATGCCGAACACGACAAAATATAATAATACACCTATACACAGTTCATATAATATAATCGATACGATGCCGAGGAGAAGACGACCTGACTTAGGTCGTCGCAGTCAATCAAATGTGCGAAGAGCTACCTCACGTGCTAACCGCACTGATGACCAGAGAGAGACAGATCAAGAAATTATTCGTATTGCAATGTCGGAATTACGTTATTTAGTGAGTAATGAAGTAGAATGCAACGAGTTCGTACACACCAAACACAAAAACAGCAAGCACAACATAATGAAATTGGGCGAAACCACAGACGCAGTGCTTCTGTGATTCTTGACCGAGCTGCATTCCACTATGATCCGGCAATTGATTTTTGTGCCGACAAATCGGTAACAATTGGGGAAATGAACATAATTTGTAAATATTGTAGGGCGTTAAAATACACTGGATCTACTGGATTATGTTGTGCTGGAGGCAAAGTAAAATTGCCACAATTGGTCCAACCACCAGATCCATTACGTTCTTTAGTTTCTGGGATTGGAAATGATTCTAAGCACTTCTTGGCCAACATCCAGAAATATAACAACTGTTTCCCGATGACATCATTTGGCGCTACACAGGACAATTTCATGCCCACTTTCAAGGTATTAGTATATTTTTAACTTCCCGATCTAGGGAAGTTATTGTAACGACCCCGATTTTGAAGAGTGTCAGATCCTTGAAATTTTCACGTTTCTCGACGTTTCACATCCCCCTGACCCATTTTCAATGAGGGTTCTGTGTGTGTGTGTGTGTGTGTGTGTGTATGTGCGTATGTTCGTATGTGAGATTTTTTTGTGTCAGCGGTTTCTCATAAACTACTGAACCGATTTGAACTTTTTTTTTTTTGAAAGATTCGTTTCACCGCCATCTAGGTCTGAAAGGAGTTTAAGAGGGTTATATGTTATAGTTTTTTAATAATTCGCCAAAAAGCACGATTTTTTGGGTATTTTTTGCTTTTTTCGGCTCTATCTCGTAAACGACGGGGTTTTGAAGAAAGTCGTAAGAAACTTTTCGAGCCGAAATTAAATTCTCTACAAAAAAGGTAATATGATATTTTTCAAAATTCTCAACCCTTAACGAGATAATGGTGTTTTAAAAGTAGGAAAAAGTTGAAAAATCGCGACACGCTCGCTCACATTGCCCGTCCCAGATACACACATACTCACACACGCGTAGACACACACACAGATATGTGTATTTGTGTGTGCAAATTATATTCTCTATAAAAAAAAGTTTCATAACATTTTTACTTATACCTACTGGTTGACGAGAAAATTTATGTTTGACACAAAGCTCAGAGAAAAAGCACATACATACATCTCATATCGGGAAGTTATAGATGTGACCCGAATGGGGGTCACACTTTGCCCGCTTCTTGTTTTTATAATATTCAAGTTTGTACTAAAATATATATATCGGAAAAAATTAATGGACAAATTTTAAAGTATTACAGATACAAGGACAAATTTATCACTTATTAGGGGCACTGTTACCACTGCCTGATGCAGTTCATCAATTTTTACAAATTTATTTTATGGGCAATTCAGATGTGGAAGTTGATAATCGTTGTGCTCACAATCCAACAGTGAAGAGAACCATTGTCCAAGGATTACAAATGTTTCTTCATCAGAATAACAACTTAGTAAACATGTTCAAAGTAGCATTAGATCGGATGCCATCTGATAGCCATAATATTATCATTCGAGCTGACAAAACACCTGCCGGTGAACACACAAGGAGGTTTAATTCACCTACCATTGATGAAGTGGCTGTTGTTATTGTGGGAGAAAATTTTCAATCTAGAGATACTGTGCTTCACCGTCGGAATAGTAATTTAAAACGTGTATCTGAAACACACAGAAGCTATGATGGATTACAATATCCTTTGATCTTCTGGCAGGGGGAAGATGGATACCATTTTAATATCAAAATGGTAAATCCAGTAACAGGTAAATAAATTGTGCAGGATTAAATAATATTTTTAAATTCAATTCATCTAAGTAACATTTATCATTTTTGATTGCAGGTGCTGAAACCAACAAAAAAGTTAGTGCCATGAATTTCTATTCATACAGACTCATGATCCGTCAAGGTGATATAAATCATATTTTGATGTGTCAACGACTTTTTCATCAGTTGCATTGCCGATGGCAATGTAAATAATGTCGGAAGAATGACAATTTTGCAAGCCACTTATATAGGAAGCCCACGCCACATGCACGAATATGCTCAGGATGCTATGTCCTACGTTAGGCATTATGGCCGCCCAGACTTATTTGTTACATTCGCATGTATCCAAATTGGTCTGAGATCAAGAGAGAATTGTTACAAAGCCAAACACCAGTTGTTAGACATGACATAATTGCCAGAGTTTTTAAACAAAAATTAAAATCTCTCATGAATTTCTTCACAAAGCATTGTGTCTATGGCCGAGTCTGTTGTTGGATGTACTCTGTAGAATGGCAAAAGCGTGGATTGCCACATGCGCACATTTTACTCTGGTTAGTGGACAAAATAAGGCCAGATGAGATTGATTCCATAATTTCAGCAGAAATTCCAGATGAAACAGCTGACCCAAATTGCATGCAGTAGTTACCAAACACATGATACATGGACCTTGCGGACTTTTCAATAACAATTTACCCTGTACGGTCGACGGCAAGTGTTCCAAGCGATACCCAAGAGACCTGCTTGCTGAAACCATAACGGGAAATGATGGATACCCATTGTATCGTCGCCGATCAGTTGCGGACAATGGGCGATCGGTTATTGTAAAGATAAATGGGCAAAATCTTGAAGTAGACAATCGTTGGATTGTGCCATACTTGCCAATATTGTCCAAAGCTTTTGATACTCACATCAATGTGGAATATTGTAACTCTGTAAAGTCGATAAAGTACATATGTAAATATGTTAACAAAGGTAGCGACATGGCTGTCTTCGCTGTAACCAATGCCAATGATGAAATATCACAGTACCAGATGGGGCGCTATGTAAGTAGCAATGAAGCAATTTGGCGTATATTTTCATTTGCGATCCATGAAAGATACCCTACAGTAGTCCATTTGGCGGTCCATTTAGAAAATGGTCAACGAGTTTATTTTAATCAATCGAACGCGGCAGACAGAGCAGCACGTCCACCATCGACAGCATTAACAAGTTTCTTCTCAGTTTGTCAAACTGATGATTTTGCTCGCACTTTGCTGTATGCTGACATGCCACGCTTTTACATATGGAATGCATCATCGAAATCGTTTCAGCGTCGAAAACAAGGAACACCAGTTGAAGGACATCCAAATTGCCTCAGACGCTCTGGGTCGCATCTACACGTACATCCAAATAACGAAGAATGTTATTATTTGCGATTGTTGTTGGTGAATGTTCGTGGTCCTACATCGTTCAAACAACTGAGAACAGTTAATGGACAGCTGTGTGCGACTTACCGTGAGGCATTTACTTGATTACATTTACTTAAGAACGACTCGCACTGGGATGATACGCTTAAGGATTCCGTAATATCTTCATCGCCGCATCAAATTCGAACACTGCGATAATCATATCAACATGTTTCCCCTCGAATCCAAAAGATTTGTGGGTAAAGTATAGAGATGACATGTCTGAGGATGTTTTGCATCGTGTGCGCTGTGAAACTTTGAATCCTACACTACAAATGACTGACGAAATGTGCAATGAAACATTGATTATTAACAAACTGTATCATGACAGTGTGTAACTGTTAATATCAAATTTAAACCTTATTCTTATTCATATTTATTTATTCGACTGAGGCAGTACGAAGTCTGCCGGGTCACTAGTATGATATACCATATATATATGATCGTATATCACTTTAAAGTCCTCCTGTCTCTGCTTCGTCCCGTCTGTTGCAACGCAAACTAGCATCTCAGTTTATTGATGCCAAATTAATTAATTAATTATTGTGCACACTGTAAATAAGTCGAGACGACCTATATTCCTTTTACGCGTTAACTACATTATAAGTGGATAACTGTATAAGTTAACTAGGTGTCAACGACTTTTAGGTCTCACAGTCGACTTGGCCGAAATTGCTGATCAGGCATCAGGCCGGACGTCGCTGCAAGCTAACTAAGTGTCAACGACCATTATTATATTATGATAATCATTGCTCTGTGAACAAAATCTGAGAGCAATATCACAGACACTTAGCACGGTTATGACTAACCAACAAAGCTGCGCACTGAAAATAGTGAAGCACTCAGCAATCAAGTGCCATGAACCAATTCTACAGAGACATTACTGCAGTGAACTTTGAACCTTGTTGTTAAAAAAAAAGACTGGTGAAGCACTTAAGCGCAATAAATAAATAAAATAAACCTCGTACGCCGAAGCCGCGGGAGCTCTTCGGACAGCGACTTATCGCCAGACTAACACGCTAGTTAGCTGGACAGCGGAGACTGCAGCGTTGGAGCAGACTCTGGAGACGTCGAACCTCTGGAAACAGCACCGACTGTTTTTTCTCTCTTATTATTTTTTTAAAAACATTAAAAAAGAAGGGAAACAGGATTCAATTAAAATATGTAAGTGGAAACCTTTAACTTTTTGTTTTAAAATCTACTAAATAAGTTAAATTTAAAAAAAAAA
This sequence comes from Zaprionus bogoriensis, assembly GCA_035046045.1. Classification (NCBI taxonomy): domain Eukaryota; kingdom Metazoa; phylum Arthropoda; class Insecta; order Diptera; family Drosophilidae; genus Zaprionus; species Zaprionus bogoriensis. Next base: position 221,410 of record JAWNOI010000155.1, read on the forward strand.
AAAAATTAAGCTGCACATTAAAAGTGAAACATTGAATTTTGCAACAAAGGGTAGCAAAATTAACAATATTTGAAACAAATCTGTGTTTATTTCTTTTTGTCAAAGTAATAGTTAGCCAGCGGTATTCATTCTGTAGCATTCGTAATTCGACCCGCGGAATTTTTGTTTATGTTGTTGTCTTTGCGCTCAGTCGTTACACATGAATTTGTTTGTATTCTTTTTCTTACACATTCAACGTTTGGGCCGATGAGCTCGCCGTTCTCCAATTATAGAACCCCTCGGCAACATTCTAGCGATAAAGAGTGAGACTCTGATAACCATATTAGAGTTCTTAGGAATAGAATTGTAAACAGCAAGCGCGCTCTTGTAGCTTCATCACCGAACATGGACCCAGACCAACTCAGAGTGGTTAAGGCAGCGATTGGCAATGCCTTGGCTGAACAAGCTAATGTGCACAATCGTGAGCAACAAGCACTGATACAGAAAATTAATGATTTGTCCGATCAAGTAGCAGCGGCTCACGTTACACCTCCAGTCGTTCAAGAATACAGTGCTGTTGACATCACAAATGGAATTCAATGTGATGAGCCGTTGGATGCTGTCAAATGTCTACCCGAATTTAATGGGGCACAAGATTTGTATGTCGCCGGTTGCCGCTAACCCTATTTTAAAACCTTATAATAGCAGTTCTCTCCACTACCAGGCAGTCATTATTATTAGAAGTAAAATTAGGGGAGCCGTTGATGCAGTCCTTACATCATTCGGAACAGTTTTAAATTTCGACGCATTAGCCGTCTCGTTTTCACATATAGACATGAAGTTTCTTATAGACACAGGATCGTCTAAGAACTTCATCCGACCGGAGTTAAGAGGCGTTCGGTCAGTAAAGTCCAATCCATTCAATTCACGGCACAACCAAGGTAACACGAAAGTGTTTGCATTACTTAACATTGCGACAACATTTTTTATTCTACCAGACCTTTCAACATTCGATGGAAAAATCGGCCATGACCTGCTAAGGCAGGTAGGCGCGTCACTTTGCTTAGCCTCAGGGCGGCTCAAGTAGGTTTCAGAGGAAGAAGAAATTTCTTTCCATACCTGCACGGATGTCAATCATACAAATAAAGATTGCTCAGATGCACCCCTCTTCATTAAGAAAGCTTTTCTCAAGATGATTAAGGACAATAATAAGGTCTTCGCAGACCCTAACGAATCCTTTTCTTACAACACCGCGGTGGTAGCCACTATCCGGACGGTGTATAAGGAACCAGTTTATGCCAGACATTACCCGTATCCAATGGGAGAAGCTGATTGCGTGAACAAAGAAATCAAAGTCTGCTGAGAAATGGCATAATACCAAATTCATTCTCCCCTTATAAAAACCCAAGGCCGGTAATCGCAACATGCGTTTAGTAATGGACTTTTGCAAACTCAACGAAAGGACAATTCTCGATAAATACCCTATGCCAATATCTGTATGATATTGGGAAATTTAGGCAAGGCAAAATTTTTTTCGACACTGGATCCTAAGTCTGGTTATCACCAGATAATACTCGGTGGACGCGATCGTGAAAAAACATCTTTTGCAGTAAACGGGGTAAAGTACGAATTCCGTAGACTCCCTTTCGGCTTGAAAAACGCCGCCAGTATATTTCAAAGAACCATCGAAGATATCTTGCGTTTATGTTGATGACGTGATCATCTTCTCAGAGAGCGAAGAAGCCCATGTTAAACATGTGGACTGGGTCCTAAAGTCTACTCTACCTAAAGTCTACTCGAATCGAACATGAGGGTCTCGGTAGAAAAGTCGCGTTTTTTTAAGTAAAGCGTGAACTTCCTAGGATTTGTAGTAACAAGCAATGAAACAACAACCGACCCAGAAAAAATCAGGGCCATACAAGATTTTCCAGAGCTAAAATCGGTATTTGAGGTCCGCTCGTTCATGGGTCTCGCCAGTTATTAGAGATGTTTTATTAAGGACTTTGCGGCAATAGCAAGGCTCATTTCAGATATCTTAAAAGGCGAAAATGGATCAATTAGTTGGCATAGATCTAGGAAAATTGCAGTGCAGTTCACTGAAGCGCAACAACAAGCGTTTCATAAGCTACGCAACATCTTGGCATCCGAAGATGTAATGCTTAGATATCCTGACTTCAAGAAGCCGTTTGATCTGACGACAGACGCTTCGGCATATGGCATAGGTGCAGTGCTTTTCCAAGAGGGACGTTCTATTACAATGATCTCAAGAACATTGAAGGACAGAGAAGTCAATTATGCTACAAATGAAAGAAAGCTATTGGCTATAATTTGGGCTTTGGCTAAGTTGCGGCACAATTTATATGGAGTTAAAGACATCAACATCTTTACAGACCATCAGCCTCTAACCTTTGCGGTATCGGAATCAAATCCGAATGCGAAGATTAAAAGGTGGAAAGTGCGCATTGACGAGTCAAATTCGCGGATTTTTTACAAACCTGGCAAAGAGAACCTCGTTGCGGACGCTCTGTCCAGACAACAGCTTAACGTTGTAGAACAACATTAGATCTACTCTTGTGCTGCGACACACCACAGTGAAATGTCCCTCACTCGCGCTATCGAAGCAACAGACAAGCCGCTGAATTGTTTCCAAAATCAGACCCGTTTTCCATTTAAGCGTACCTTTGTTTTGTTTGGGAACACAATCAGCTTCACATGTAAAAAAGACCTACTAGATGAGCTTGAAGACACAATGACACCCAACGGTGTTAACGCCATGGTGACTTGCACACGCTTGCAAAAATACAGGATAAAGTGGTCCGAAGATTCCCAGCTACCAAGTTTTGGCATTGCAAAACTGTAGTTGACATATTCGGGGTTGGGGAAAGAAGGGAAATACTCCTCACAGAACATAATAGAGCTCACAGATCAGCTCAAGAGAATGTGAAGAAAAATGTCCAAAATAGCCATCGAAATAGTACAAAATTGCAACACATGTGCTTGTGCTAAATATGACAGGCACCCTAAAAACAACAATGGACAACAATTTTAGAGTTAGCACTGCAAATGCCCCTCCCCTACACAGTGTCTCCAATGGACAGGTGAAGCACTTTCATAGCACCAAAATCAACGACACGGTGGAAATCATTTTGCTGGCAGCAACTGAGTATAAAAAGTCAATCCACTTCGTTATCAACAGGAGAACAGTTGACGTTGTTCAGGCGCGCACAGACGAGCCCCAAGAGGTCAAAATTAGAAATGCTCAGGTTGCGCTCAGAGCTAGAGAGAGTGCTTCACGGCAAAACAGGGTGTTCGAGGTTGGTGAAAAGGTGTTAGTCAAATCCAACCAAAGGCTTGGCAACAAACTCACGCCTTTGTGCGAAGAAAGGGTTGTAGAAGCTGATCTGGGGACTACGGTCCTTACTAAAGGGAGGGTGGTCCACAAAGACAATGTGAAGTAACATCAACAAGTGACCCCACTATATTTTTTTTCTCTTCCTTTTATTATTCGCCACTAGGCAAATTAATTTTTACTTAATATTTTCTGGCCACTTGGCTTTACTTATTGTAAGTCTATGTTTGTTGGTGGGTTGCCTCTTTGCAGTGTAAAAAGTAATGATAATAGCATACAAAATTCCATTCCACAGGTTGATTTTCGCGCTCCTCTTCTCGTTATCCCTGGCCTCAGCGCGCATTACCAACTATTCCCATGCTAAGTACAACCCCATTGTGAATGGTAAAATTGTGGGAAGAATGCGCCTACGTCAGGCATTCAGCAAACTTTTCGGAGTACATGCGCGTAGTAGAAGAAACGATAAATTTTTTTCGAACTCCAACAATATGTTTCCGCAGTCGCAATTTAAAAAAACACCTGAGCGTAGATACAGTTCATCTCCAGGATCTATTGGAAGCCTTACGTGTACACTATAGGGTCGCTAGGAGTTTAGATTTTTTAGGATCTATGTTGTAGGTTGTGGCGGGAACACCTGATGCCGGTGATTTGCAGGAGATCAAGTTTAATAAACTCAAACAATAGACAAATTGAAAAAAAAAACACCAACAGTCCAAGACCAGATTAACCAGTTAACTTCCACTGACAATCGAATTCTTGATGTGGCCAAAAAGTCACAAGTTGACATAGGTCATTTGTATGAAACTTTAATGGCTAGAAATAGAATGTTGATGATGGAGTTGCAAAATTTTATGCTTGTCATAGCCCTAGCAAAGGCTAACATTATAAGCCCAAATATCCATGTTTACGCAGATTTCAAATTAGTTTGGTTGAAGGAGCGCACCAATACTCCCATAGGGGATCTTATGTCCGTCTCGTCCGTAAAGGCTCTTCAACTAACAACTAACATGCTTAACTTTATCGTAAAATTTTCAATAATTAAGTTCGCGTGTTGGAAAATAATCATATTCTTAGTCTGCCATAAGAGCTTCATACTACGCCTACCAGAAAACGTCATAGCCCAATGCAACGGAGTAACTCACAGTCTCGAAGGCTGCAACGATTCACCTGGAGGTACGTTTTGCCGCATGTCATCGAAGAGTTCATGTGCCATGTGCCATACATGCCGGAGGTACAGAACACTGCGAAATTCAGCCAAGTATTCTGGATTCGATCACCCAGGTGGACGACGAAATTGTCTCGTCAACGACAGACCTGCAAAGGTACAGGTAGACAACGGCACCGAAATCTGGATACACGCTACGCAGCTTATCACTATCAGCGACCGGGCCATGATCAATGGAACTCTCTACGTCAACCGTAATAACGTTAAAAATAAAGTCACAGTAATTTCCAACTCTCCTCTGCTGAACATTACCGCCAGTCAAGATGTTCTTAGCCTCCCTTACCTTCATCGTTTAAACGTAGTCTAGAGTCTACCGAAGCCGATCGCACATACCTGGTGGCCCTCATCGTGGTGGCCTTATGTGTGCTGCGCTCTCATTTGTCTTGGCCTCATATACCAACGAATTATCATGTCAAGGAAGTCTGCGCGTCGGCTAAGAGAGGTGGTCGCTGGTTTGGAGTCAGCCGAGGCCGACCTTGGTTAACTAAGTGTCAACGATTTTTTGATCTCACAGTCGACTTGGCCGAAATTGCTGATCAGGCATCAGGCTGGACGTCGTTGCATAGCCGGCAAACACAGTATATTTGCGTGACCGCTATGAGATGATCGCGTAACATTGTTTCTTATTGTTGCGCTTTCAATATACTCTCTAAAAATATATTTTTGTACTTCAGTTTTAGTTTTTAGCTTGCACTCCAGCATGAAGCACCGCTTCTGCTGTTTTAAATAAAAAGCAACATAATAAAAAAAGTCTTTCATTCACACGGCTCCGCCTGTGACCTGACCTACTTAATCTAATTTATACATGTAGTAACAGAAGGAACAATTTAGAATAGTACATAGACAAGTATCTGCAAGGCTATACCCCCTTTGTAAGACGTAACATTTTTTAATATTAAATCAGGCCAACAATTTCCTGTAGCAAGCGCGACTAACAGTTTAAACAATTTTGAAGGAAACTTGCAATATTTTAAAATATTGTACATATTTGAACTTGAATAAAAATACGCAAACATATGTACATATGTATGTATGTTATTGCATGAGTGTTCACATTTTTTATACATAGACATGCATGCCATACATACATACATATTAATGCACTTCGATTGGAAATGAAACTTACGGAATCTCTCGAAAGTGCACCTCATTAGCCTCGTTTTCTGCGAATTGTCCTGGGCCAGACAACATGGCCTTTATTGTTCCGGAAGTAAGAGCATGTTCGCGTTTAACAATAAATTCGTGGCCATCTGATGAAATAAGTTTCACATACATAGCGTCTGGGCCTTCGCAACCGCCATAAATCTTTTCACTGCGTTGATCGTCCATTACTAATAACAAAAGGAATTAAGGTTCCCGAATTAAAATTCGCAGCAATTGCTTTATTTTTTCTTACTTGCTTTGAGTTCGTTGGTGACAATTCTTGATTTTATGTGTAAGTGTGCACAGATGTATGTAAACATACATACATTTAAGTGTTAGGAAACGAAACTAAAAATACATTTATTTGTTCTTATGCAACTAGGAATACATATGTAGTTATGTACATAGTGTCTGATAATACATTTCAAGTTTAAAAACATGCAGAAATATCTATTTATAATAAATAAAATATAAACAGTTCAATAAATATAATTTTATTTGAATAGCCATAATTTCTATTTCTGCAGCCCTAAACGTATTTTTCTTCAATACTTGTATTACCAGTGTTGTAAAATCATTTTTTTTTCGGAAGAATATTTTTATACTGAAATTAAATTTCAATCAAAACAGCGGAAGATAGAAAGCTTATTTCCACATATAAATAATAAAGGAAAGAGGCAGTCGAGTGTACTCGATAGTAAAACTTTATTTACCTACTTTGGCCACTAAAGAGTATTAAATACTTCTATTTTTCGAATACAAAAACTCCGTAAATTGACTTTATTTCAAACTTTTAGTGTTATTATTTTCGATTTGATGGAACAATTTTTTTATTTTTTTACTTTTACAACCTTTACTATTGTCTATTGATACTACAATATTTGTCTCTCAAATTTTCTATATCTCGTAGCGGCCTGCTGAGATGATATTGGTATCCGGTGATGTTGACTTGGGGTGCAGAAACCCTTGGTCTTCAAACGTGACAATTAGGCCGATCTCGTATTAAAAGGTAAACATAATCGTTTTTTTTAGGTTAGCTATAGTGAGTTTAGTTAAAATGTCATCAGAAATAATTGGTGATTATACATAAGCTTATGTCTAAACTGATTGATCCGATGGCAGCTATATGTTAGAGTAATTCCATTTTGATAAAAGCATGATGTGGCGAACCAAAAAAGGAAGAAGTGTATAAGAATAAGGGTCTAGACGAAGTTCCATCAAGAAATTCAATACAGAGAGTATTTTGCATTGATGTGATGGAACGATGGACATACAGACATGGGGAGATAACCTCGCTGTTGTTGCTTATCTATAACATATATATTTTATGGTCAAAGATGATTCTTCTTTGCTTTGGAAAAATCTGCCCAATCTTTTAAGGGTATGTAAATGTTAAGTTCTTTTTGTATCAGAAAACTTGGATGGACAGTCTTTCAGTCGAGTGTCAATTGATTGTTTAATTGTTAAAATTCAAATTATCATAATCATCATTGTCAGTATGATTGGCGCCTTTTTTTAAATTGACTCGCAATAATGAGATCCATCAGACCAAAGGTTGTTGGTTTTGAATCTAGTCTTTTTTATACCATTGTATCATTGAAAATAGGGAACAAATGGTTTATTTATTTTATGCAAATATATGTAATAGGCACAAGGAACGCCGCCTTCTCTTGACTATTGGTTTTTTAACTTTTTGATGTCACGTACCGCCCCCATAAAACAATTTGTGAATTATAAAAAAACTTTAAAAGCCCGAATCGCCAAATTTTGAATAAAGTTCCCTGGTAACATTACTCAGAATGCGGATTTTTAACTTTTAGATGCCACACCCACCGCTCCCAGAAATAATTTTAAATATCGATAAATCAATTTATAGAAAAATTAGTAAAGTTACAAAACGTATAAAATTCTTGCAGTTGTCAATTGGCATTGAACTACCCTATAAATTTCAACCTGATCGGGCAATTTATACAGAAGTTATAGTCGCGAGAAGTTTCCCGTACAAATATGATGTCGAAAAAAAAGCTCAATCGCCTAGACCGAAAAAATTGTCGGGCACACAAAACACTTATAACCTTTAAGCCTCTCGCAGCCAAACAAAGATTGATATACACTTGAAAGTGGGTACAGATGTTTAGGAAGAGTGCACCAACATAATAAAACAAAAAAATCTTAGCTTAAAGTCACCTTACTGAAGAAAAAAAATTTGGTAGGACGGTTCGAGAATACCAACGCAGATTAGATTGGTGCTACGCCTACCACCCGCAAAAGTTAATGATTATTTTCTGCTTCAATATAAAAGAAACGATATTGGTACTATACTATACAGCATGTGGGCTTAGGCTTATACTCTTCATGCCAAATTTACAATATCTTATTTTACAATAACCAAGATCTATTCTTACTCGACTCGGCTATTAGTCCTAATCAAGAAACCTACTGCTGGGAATTTCAATAAACGTGGCTTCCACAAATATCCATTTTAAATATGTAAATAATTTTACAAACCTTCATATATTATGTTCAACACCTATTAATTATACCCAGTATTGACAAAATTAGTCTAGTTCATACATCAAAATTACCATAGTAATGGTTTTATTTTAGAAGAAAATAATTTCGCTTTTATTTAGGTTACGTTAAAAGAACACACATTTGAAACTTAATTTTGTTCTCGTTTTATTTGACGCAACTTTTGAGAATTTAGTTTTCATCCACTTCAGCCTCTTGCTCTTCTTCGAATTCAGCGTCCTCATCGGCCGTTGCCTCTTGGTATTGTTGGTACTCAGATACCAAGTCGTTCATGTTGCTCTCAGCCTCGGTGAACTCCATCTCATCCATTCCCTCTCCAGTGTACCAATGCAAGAAAGCCTTACGACGGAACATGGCAGTGAATTGCTCAGAGATACGCTTGAACAGCTCTTGGATGGCGGTCGAATTGCCAATAAAAGTAGCAGACATTTTCAGACCTCTGGGCGGAATATCGCAAACAGCAGTCTTCACGTTGTTAGGAATCCATTCAACAAAGTAGGAGCTGTTCTTATTTTGAATATTCAGCATCTGCTCATCAACTTCTTTCATCGACATACGACCACGGAAAATGGCAGCTACGGTAAGATAACGGCCGTGACGGGGATCACATGCAGCCATCATATTCTTAGCATCAAACATCTGTTGGGTAAGTTCCGGCACTGTAAGTGCTCTGTATTGCTGAGATCCTCTAGATGTAAGCGGCGCAAAACCAGGCATAAAGAAATGTAAACGTGGAAATGGAACCATGTTAACAGCAAGTTTGCGGAGATCAGCATTCAGTTGGCCAGGGAAGCGGAGGCAAGTTGTAACGCCTGACATTGTCAATGAAACAAGATGGTTCAAGTCACCGTAGGTTGGAGTGGTCAGCTTAAGAGTACGGAAACATATGTCGTAGAGAGCCTCGTTATCAATACAGTAGGTCTCATCCGTGTTCTCCACTAGCTGATGTACCGAAAGTGTCGCATTGTATGGCTCGACCACAGTATCAGATACCTTTGGCGAGGGCACAACTGAATATGTGTTCATGATTCTGTCAGGATATTCTTCTCGGATCTTTGAAATTAATAATGTGCCCATGCCAGATCCAGTACCGCCACCAAGTGAGTGTGTAAGCTGGAAGCCTTGCAGGCAATCGCATGATTCAGCTTCTTTACGCACAACATCTAAAACTGAATCGACAAGCTCTGCACCCTCTGTGTAATGACCTTTGGCCCAGTTGTTACCGGCACCAGACTGGCCAAACACGAAATTGTCAGGTCTGAAGATCTGTCCAAAGGGTCCCGACCGAACAGAGTCCATTGTTCCAGGCTCTAAGTCAACGAGGACAGCACGGGGCACATACTTTCCTCCGGATGCTTCATTGTAGTACACATTGATACGCTCCAATTGCAAATCGCTGTCACCGTGATAGGCACCAGTCGCATCAATACCGTGTTCATCAGAAATGATTTCCCAGAACTTAAATGAAAGTCAGAATATTTGAAAATAATATTAAAAACTAATTATATAAAATTCTTAGTGTTTATCGATTTTTTTTTTTAAATATGAAGTAATATGCACTGATCAAAATTAAGCCCTAATTGTTAATGTTAATGCTGTTAACTGACACATTAGGAGTGTCAAAAATTACAAAAAAAAAAAGATTTTTAAAGTTTTACTGTAAACCTTTAAGTTTGTGCATATACTTTTTTTTAAGTAAAACCTTAAGTATTTTTTTTTCATCTTATTTAAGTAAACAAATAAGGTTTCTATCCAAACGCCACATATATGTACGTAGAAAAGTTAATATCTCAATTGATGCAAGCAATGCCAATGCAGTTTACGTGGGAAGAGACTACTAAAATGCGTGGCGTCTGCCCACCTCAATTTTCTTTACTTGCCAAATATGTAGGCGTATTCTCAGACTCTGCTCTACCCACTCGCACAGTAAGCGCAGCTGCTGATTTCAACTTAACACACACAAACGCCTGCTTACATCATCGCCGGCGACATCAACCCACACATCCGACTGAAGGCGATGTCGTGTGGTCGAGGCCGAGGTGCAGCGCAACGTATTGCCATATGGCATGAAAATTCCATTTTCGGAAAAGATTGCGTCATGTTGGAGTCCAGCTTGATTTTTTTTATTTTAAACAACTAATGATTTCAGTAAAAATATATTTCTTTTCTCATTTTTACTATTACCGACATCTAAAATAATTATCTTTGATACAAAAGCATTTGTATTTGTTTTATTTTTTTTTTTTAAGTATATCAGTACTGTAAGCCGGAATCAATTCATATCCGCCACTATACATAACAAAATGTATTATAGAGAATTTTGCAGCTGTTGTAAGAGGGTTAGTTTGCATTTAACGACAGTATACCTACTTCCCTATTGATTTGTCAAAAGGAGCTAATGGCATAGGCAGTTCGCAGACGCCGGTAAGCGTTCATACGCATGTTCATGAAAACTGGCAACAACGCAATTGGGTGTGTCATGCAGAAATGTACTTGTTTATATATATATATATATATGTATAAATATATATATATACGTACGATACATACGGTATATGCACATTAATACAAATATTAAACCACAGAAATTTTTTTTTAAATTGTCGATTTAGAGCAAATATAAATATAAATAATTATCTTTTAAATTTAATATGTAGACATGACCCTACCTTTTTTTATGGACTTTTATTAAAAATGTGCAAGTTGAAGGTATCTTTTAGCATTACTTTCGTAAACTAAAGTGCCTTCTTTTCAATCCCAAAGTATGCATACGATAAAACTAGATTTTGTGCATTTATATCGATATATAAATACACATATACGTACATTTATACATATATGCATAATGTGAATACATTCTCTGCCATCGCGAACCGGTCGACAACCGGTTCAGCCATTTTCAGTAAAATGACGTCATTTTTTCTCAACGAATTTCGTCAAGGCATACTGCTGAAAACAGCCGATACTAAAACTGAAAATTTGTTTGAAGCGATGAAAGTCTGTCCAAAAAAATATAATTTAAATTTGCCTTTCACCAATTATGGGTTTAAAGAGCACCTACTTTTTCGCCGTGCGTTATGACTCATGCATATATAAACTGTAGGCCGAAATGCAAAATGAAAATTAATTTTCAAGACTTGCTTAAGTCTAGAATCATTCTACAATCAAATAGATTTGTATATACATATAAATATAAATATATATATATATATATATATATATATATATAAATATATATATGTACATATGTACACTGCCGGTGCTCCCTATAATTTGCCACATGGCATTTTAACTGAGGCGACGCCATGTTGACTGGTAACTGTACTTTAAATAAATATTTTCTGCAAATACATACCTTGGCTCCAATTTGGTTGCCGCACTGACCAGCTTGAATGTGTACAATTTCCCTCATATTTTTTATATTATATTTTAGACTTTCAGCTTAGAAATATCTGGTGCTTATTCACAGGAACACACTTCTGCCCGCTTCACACGACGAATACTGTCTGAGGCAAATGTCCACTTCGCCAGAATAATATAATATTGAAATTCAGTGTGACCAAACTCAAATATCACGGAAATACCGCTTGCTCACGGTTGTAGAAAAGAAGGTAACACGAAGCATTCGAATGATAAATAACTAAAATGAAATTTGGAAAAAATAAAAAGGGCGTTTATGAATAATGAAGAATACACATTGCAGTTGAGAAACCTTTTTTTTTTAATTTATTAACTAAAAAGCTTATTATAAGTATAAAAATGGTATGAGTATAAAAATAGCCATAATACATGAAGATTACATAAATCGACCGATGGAATTAAGTTACTTTTGAAGACGAGTCCAAATTTAATACATTCGGACTGGATGGAATCCTAAATTCTTGGCTGTAAAAAAACCTTTGAAAAAGATGAAGCACGGAGGGTGGGTGGAATTTAAGTATGGGCTTGCCAGTTTCCGGCGTTGGAAACCCTGTTTAAATTGATTGGAAAAAAACGAAAAGAACCTTCAACAATTCTTAGATACAAAATAAAAAAAATTCTTAATTCTTACTATTGAATAGTTTTATTCGACGATTAATAAGCAAAAGCGCATCGAATTGTACATGTACATGTAAATTTGAAAATTCGCATTCTGTGTAATGGTACCAGGGATCTTCCTACCAAATGTGATGCTTCTTACTTTTATGAAAGTTTTGTTATAAATGGGAAAAAGTCTTTTCGGACGGTGAGCATGACACACAAAGTTTATCTGTGTATGGTACATAGCTTTCGTAATTGCTGACATCTGTATGCTCCTGAAGACTGACGGACATGACACAATCAACTCGGTTTTTGATCCTGATCAAGAATATAAACACTTTGGTTTGCCACGTCTTCATCTGCCTGATACATACATTAGCATAAGCATACAATACTATTTTTTAACTATTAAAATGGGTAAATTGTAATTATACCATTTGCCCATTGAAAATGGGTAAAAAATGGTATATTAACTTTGTGAAAATGTATGTAACAGGCAAAAGGAGGCGTGGCAGATCATACAAAGTATATATATTCTTGATCAGCATCAATAGCCGAGTCGATTTGGCCATGTCCGTCTGACTGTCCGTCTGTATGAACGCACAGATCTCAGCTATTAAAAAAGCTAGAGTCACCAGACTTGGTGGGAGTGTGTGTGTATTGAATACGCAGATCGACTTTATTTCAAACTTGATGTGCCACGCCCACCGCCTCCGTAAATCGATAAATGCGTTTTTCGATTTTTTGAAAATAATTCAATAACGAAAAGAGTTAAACGCACCAAATTTGGTAGGAGGCTGTCTTGCAACATTATGCAGAAGTTGGATTGTGAACTTTTGGATGCCACGCCCACCGCCTCTATAAAACACATTTTAATAATTTAAAAGAACACTAGAAAACCTAGAAGCACCAAATTTGGTAGTAAGGTGCCCGGTAACATTACGCAGAATGTGGATTTTCAAATTTTGGATGCTATGCCCACCGCCCTCATAAATCGTTTTAATTGAATAATAAGAAAAGTAGAGAAATAACAAAACATTCTTGTAGGTGACCATAGTACTACATAGTACAACCCTATAAATTACAACCCGATCGGACCATAAACAAAGAAGTTATAGGAGTTAGAATCTCCCATATAAAGTTATGGACGCTTAGAATTCCAAATAAAACATTGAACCGACGCAGCAGAGGGCCGGCATCAATAAAAGTCTCAAAGCGAGACTGTGTGTGGTCTGATGGTTGGCTCGCAAGTTCCAGACTCGTGAGATCGCGAGTTCAAATCGCGCGCGGGCGGACAATTTTTTTTTTTTTTTGTAAATTGCTTTTTTTAATTACTTTTTCACTTTACTGAAAATTATAGTACGATATTTTTAATCAAATTGAAGAACATGGATGATTCAAAAAAATAAGAAAGACCAATTGTTTTTAGCCTTTCCAAAAAAAAAACCTGGACTGACTGGGATTCGAACCTGGGACCCAATGTGTGCGATGCGTTGTTATTAGTTCGCCGAATAAAAGTAATTAATATAAAGAATTTTTTTTAACAGCCGAAGGTAAATGGTATCTTACAGTCGAGTCCACTCGACTGTAGCTTTCTTCATTTGTTTTTAGATTGTAATTTCCCGGAAAAAAGAGAAACGTTACTTTACCGGAGTACTTAAGGTTGCATACCCTTGCACATACTTGCGTATGTAAAACAATCTTCAGGAACAAAATTTATACAGATATCCAATTATGGAGTAGCTGATGTATATCAGGTTTTATATTTATATTTTTCGTGGTTGGGGAAAAAATATAATGAAATATTAAAATGCTATAGCACTCCGAATTTATGGCAATTAACAAGTACCTATTGATTTCTCGCTCTGACACATGCATTACGATATGCACAAACGAAGATTTCTCGTGGGTGCGCAGCCGGCTCACTGCCAACGTCCTTGCGCTTACCTACGAAATTGTGTATTCCATAACTTATGTGCTTATAGGGCCGATGAATAAACTTGTTAGCTACAGGAAAATCTGTTTTTTTTGTTTTTAAGTAGAGAAGTCAAAGTCTCGTCCCTCCGTTACCTTACAAAAGCACTGCAAGAAAGTTTCCCTCCAACTTCGCAGAGATAGAGGATCTCTATTAAGCCCACAAGCTTCTTTAACAAAGGAAGCATTAAAAATATCTCCAAGCTAGCCGAGTTCGCTTGTTAATGTCCTCTTACTTCTGAGGTCAAATTTGAAGAATCGTCTAGCTCCACTGTTGGGAGCCTAATTCCGATTCAGTTTACATATAAAATGGCACAATCCGCTTAGGATGTCGATATAACCAGATTGTTTGTGGTCACCGATTGCGTCAGCCAGCTCGTGACCAGCCCGAGTCTTATTGCGAAAGGTCGAGAACAAGTACGAACGACCATAATTGCTAAGGAGATGGCAGTAGCACATCTGATAGTCATTCAGTCAGACATTCAGTTCATTATGACTACCGATAATTCACTTATGAATATGAATAATGGGCTTATAACGCAACCTAAGCTTATCTCAAGCTTGTATCCAAGTAGACACCGAAGGATTTCGATGGCCGACTTTTCATGTTCTATTTTCATTGCCTTTGACCAATCTGATTGGTCAAATCTGCCTGGAAGATTGGAAAATAAGCAGCCCCTGGTGAAAAGCTACAGATTTACTGAAACATTTCAAATGGTAAAAGAGTTTATGGTGATTAGTAACTATCCCGTAGTAATGTGCATGAGTGGTTTAAGTGATTCCAAGAAGACAAGTCATCTCCGAAAAAAGTCGTCTTCAGAAGTCAAAAATAAAGACAATACTGATTTTTTTTTAGGATTCCGAGGATATTGTACACCGAGAGCTCGTCCCACTTGGCCAAACAATTAATGCTGTGTTTTACCTTGGTGTCATGAAGTGTCTTTTGACAATACCGTGAGGCAGGGTCCTGGGTCCGATCTGTCACCCTGTGATTTCTACTCATTTGGAAAACTTCATTTGCTCATGAAAGGACACTGGTTTCAGCACATTGAAGCTATCCAAAAGGCGACGACCAATACTCTCAAGAGCATTCCGAAAAATTACCTCATTTGAAATGCTAATTGACTGGACTAAAAGAAAATACTTTGAATAAAAAAATATAGCTTTTAAAAAATATTAATTTTTGTTGTTGTTTTTTTTTTGAACAGCCCTCTTTCTTTTGCAAACAAACCATGTATGCACCCCGCGCTCTGATCGTCTCCAGATAAGGATCCACGCCTCTAGACTGACTCAAGCCGTGTATAGTCCCTAAAGCGATTATAAATTGCCTGTCAGATATCTAGCTGGCAGACCTGAGATTTTTTGAGAGTTTGCAGATTCACGTGCTGATTGTAGCTGCTATCCTGAGGATTTTTCTTGGTCATGTGACCGTTTTCGGGGGAATCCTGACTGGCTCTGTAGAGGACCCGGGGTAAAGTCCATTTCATTCATCTCACCTAGATTGTCCATGAGCGCAAGCCCGACCTCGACAAGTTTTTCTTCGATGAACAATATGACTCCGCCATTCAGTGCCACCCGGTTCTAAGTCATTTCACATCCGGCCATTTAAGGCATCCAAGTACTGCGCAAATGCCAGCGAATCTTACTGCTGATTCCCGTTAAGCGGCTGCGAGCAGTTTTGATGAAAGAATACAGCTGTAACTGTCTGGCCCACCACTTGGTGGAGGATCATCACATCATACATGTCCTCTGACAAGTATGTAGTTTTCAGTTGTCAATTCGTACTGACTAAATATAATCGAATCGTTTTTACGCAGCGCGAAGTTTTCCTGATTACCGTCTGGAAGAAAACTTCGTTTCCTTCAGTACACTTTTACCAAGCCATACCCTTAGTACCGCATGTTCTTCATCTCGTACATGTAAACTTTCACTGCAAATTTAGTATTTATTTCTTCTATTTAAAGGAGACAAAATAATAGGCGTTCCTATCGCTAAAATCTCTGTAAAGATATTGAAAATTAAAAAAGGGTTTGATAAATTTTGATATGGTGAAAAATTGTAAATTATGGATTTGAATAACCGAGCTTTGCAATCTTACTTATCCCATTGCTAAACGCAATTTGTTATGAGTGCGTCTAAACCAAATGCACATAGATTATGCTGCAGTACAAAAAGTATTTACAAAATAAAATGAACTGTTAATTTTAAAACTAATGAAAGTTTATTCCCTGCGAAATTATACGTTAAAATCATATTCCCAGAAGTATGCAACAAACGAGCTTTGCAATCTTACTTATCCCATTGCTAAACGCAATTTGTTATGAGTGCGTCTAAACCAAATGCACATAGATTATGCTGCAGTACAAAAAGTATTTACAAAATAAAATGAACTGTTAATTTTAAAACTAATGAAAGTTTATTCCCTGCGAAATTATACGTTAAAATCATATTCCCAGAAGTATGCAACAAACGAAGGAAGCATCTTCGACTCTACAAAGTATATACTCAATAGGTTTGTAGAGATTTTGAGGAAAGCTATCTTTAAAATGCAGCTTATGTTATTTTGAAAAGCCTAATGTAGTGTGCAACTGAGACGATAAAGCAGACTTTTGTATTTCAGCTTGGTATTTAATAATGCGCTTTATTGTTAATCTATCACAGCTATATTTAGAGATCGAACACTTTTGCCAACTGAATCATTAACATCCGCCAAATCTTAAGTTTTTATACCATTTACCCATTAAAAATGGGTAAATAATGGTATATTAACTTTGTGAAAATGTATGTAACAGGCAGAAGGAGGCATGGCCGACCATAAAAAGTATGTATATTCTTGATCAGCATCAATAGCCGAGTCGATTTGGTCATGTCCGTCTGTCTGTCCGTCCGTTCGTCTGTCCGTCTGTATGAACGCACAGATCTCAGCTGTTAAGAGAGCTAGAGGCACCAGACTTGGTGGGAGTGTGCGACTGCGCACGCACAGTCGTCGTGTAGTCAGCGCGCAGTCGGCATGTGCCATTAGCGTCAATGCATGTGTATTTGACTTCGAAAATATGCGATGCGTTGTTTTTAATTCGCCGAATAAAAATAGTTAATATTAAGAAATTATTTTTTAACAGCGAAAAGGTAAATGGTATCTTACTGTCGAATGCACTCGACTGTAGATTTCTTCACTTGTTTTCTATTAGTATTTTACCCATATCCACGATTAGTGAAAGAAAGACTTGATAAACAAAAAAGAATAACGGAGGAGGTGCCATATTCATCGAGTTGTAAAAGAGTCTACATAACATACAAGGCATATATTTTTTGCTTCCAAGTTCGCTTTCTAGGTGGCGCAGATAAGTTTGACGATATTCATAGAATAAACCAATTTCATTCAAATCAAGCCATAAATTAATAATTATAATTTAAATTTATAAATAAACGATTATTTCATTTATCGAAAGCCTTTACTCCTGATCGCTAGGTGTGACCAGTAATTGCAACAGTGCCCCTTCAGTGCACCTATCACGATTTACAGTTTAACGTCTTGCATAAGTACGCATTGCCAGGGATTGCATTTCTGTTTCTTCTTTTGCAATAAATAACGCTGGTTTAAGCCGATTAACTTGATTGAAATGGCCACTTTCTCGCCATATTTCTTTACTCATACCGTGTAACGACGTAACAATTCATATGGACCAGAATACGGAGGTTCCAGTGGTTGCTTAATGGAATCATTTTTGATAAAACATGTGAGCAATTGTTGATAACTTTCTGCAGAAATATTCTGTCCTTGGTGTGGTGCGATGTTGGTGTTGGTTGAACTTCCTTCATTCGACTGTGAAATGAAAAGTTCAGGGTCAGAAACAATGTCGATGTCGTCGAAGAATTAGGTAGACGCAAGGGAACGCCATACTACATCTGTATCTTCTAGCATCTGCGAAGTCTTAAAAGTACAGTCGGAAGTATGTTCTATCATGCAGAAGACGAATTGCACATAAGTGCAGCTCTTAAAGTTCTGTACCGTCTTTCGACGAAACCGTATGATTTGTCGATGATACGGTGTGATATGGATGTGTTGGCCTATTACCTATCAATTTCATCAGTTGTTTGAAAAGTACTGATTCGAACTGCGATCCTTGATCGGTGGTTAGTATTTTGGGTGTACTATAACGAGCCACCCAATTCTTCCAGAAGGCTGCTGTGACTATTTTTGCTATCATATCCTGTAATGGCCAGCTTTAGGCCAGCGTGAAAATCTGTCTACCATGGTTGGGAAGGAAGGATATCCGAGTTGCAAAGGCATTACAACGATGTCAATGTGTTCAAACATTTATTATTATTATTTTTTTTTTTGTTTGCTATGACATCTGCGAAACATATTTACCATACATCAAGTCATTGAACAGACAACATTATTTTTCATTGTGTTAAAAATGTCGAATTAATTTTTGGTTTTCACTTAAAGAAAAGTGCGGCAGAGTCGCATTGAATGCTTGCTGAGGCATATGGTGATCACGCTCTAGTAGTAGCAACATTAACAAGGTTTCAACGGTTCAGAAATAATGATTTTGATGTGAGAAATGAAGAACGTGGAAGACCACCAAAAAAGTTGAAGACGCCGAATTGCAAACGATATTGGATGTTGCACAAAAAATCATGGGTTAATCCAAGACAGCCATCAACATCGACTGCAAAACCAGATCGATTCGGCAAGAAGACAATGCTTTGTGTTTGGTGGGACCAGAAAAGTATGGTGCATTACGAGCTCCTAAAACCTGGTGAAACCGTTAATGCTGATCGCTACCGACAACAAATGATCAATTTTAACCATGCTTTGATCGAGCCAGACGACACGGCAAGGTAGTTTTGCTCCTTGACAATGCACCTGCACACAAAGCAAAACCGGTTTGGGATACAATTAAATCACTTGGCAGGGAGCTGATATCCCCCCGCAGTATTCACCAGACATTGTCCCTTCCGATTACAAATTGTTTTCATCGATGGGCCACGCATTGGCTGAGCAGCAGTACGATTCCCACCAAGAAGTTCAAATTGGGTGTCTAACTGGTTCTCTTAAAAAAATACACAATTCTATTCCCACGGTTCCCCCAAATTGCCAGAAAGGTGGGCAAAATATGATCAAAGCAGTGGACAATAGTTTAAATAAAAGTTCTCTACCATCCCAAAAAAAGTAACATTTTAACAAGTGAAGAAAGCTACAGTCGACAGTAAGATACAATTTACCCTTCGCTGTTAAAAAATAATTCTTAATATTAATTAGTTTTATTCGGCGAATAACAACGCATCGCATATTTTTGAAGACAAATACACATGCATTGACGCTAATGGCACATGCCGACTGCGCACTGACTACGCGACGACTGTGCGTGCGCAGTCGGCGTGCGCAGTCGGCGTCGGCGTCGGGCTTCTACTGCTGTGAGCGAAACTTCTCGTGCCTATAACTTCTGTGTTTATTTTCTGATCAGATTTAAATTTATAGGGTTGGTCAATATTATTAACTTCTGCATAATATTGCATGACACCCTCCTATCAAATTTGGTACGTTTATCTCTTTTCGTTATTGAATTATTTGGAAAAAATCGAAATACGCATTTATCGATTTGCGGAGGCGGTGGGCGTGGCACATCAAGTTTGAAATAAACTCGATCTGCGTATTCAATACACGCACACTCCCAAGTCTGGTGACTCTAGCTTTTTTAATAGCTGAGATCTGTGCGTTCATACAGACGGACAGACAAACAGACGGACGGACGGACAAACAGACGGACATGACCAAATCGACTCGGCTATTGATGCTGATCAAGAATATATATACTTTGTATGGTCTGCCACGCCTCCTTCTGTCTGTTACATACATTTGCACAAAGTTAATATACCATTTTTTACCCATTTTCAAGTGGTTTTTGCGTTGCCCTGCCACTTTGATGAGCTGCACGGAAATGAAAACTTCATATTGAAGACTTTACGGAACGTATGGACGAATAATTTCGGTAGATATGCCGCAATGTAGGCTGTCAAATGTCATCCACTTTTTCTTCAAGCGAAGCCCCAATGGCGGATGCATTGCAAGCCAAAATCCATTTCGCGTCTGGTGCTGGGTACGAAAGCATGGCAGCTTGTGCCACACTCTTTTGCAGTCCTAAAAAACTTTGATAAGCCCTGGAGTCCATTGGATTTTCCGTTTGTCGTTCCTTTTGATGTCTCTAGCCAACTCAGTCAATAGCGATTGCATATGAGAAGCATAAGGACGCAACGACGAAAATTATTGATGATTCTGAGAAAACGTCCGAGCTTGCAGCAATATCGCATCAATGCGTTCGGTTGGTGGTTTTATACAATTCGGTCTGACAATATAGCTACGTAAGCGTACCTCTTTGCGCCAGCTGACATTTGCTGACGTTGATGCTCAGACCGGTTGCCTGCAGGATATGGAACACGTCGCGGAGGTGTTTTTCATGTTCATCTTCCGATGCTGAAGCGATGAGGATTTCGTCTATGTAAAAATATACAAAGTCTAGTCCTCGAAAGATATGGTTCATGAATTTCTGAAAAGTCGGCAACGATGAAAGGCCAACTAAACTTTCGATTTAATTCTTAGTTTAGTTGAATGACCTGCTTGTAGATGGATAGGTAATTGATTTACTGCATAAAGTAAAAGGTCCGGCAAGGTGAGGCAGCACAGAGACCACAGATCCAGAATCAACCTGGGTATTCTATCATAAGCATGAAGGCGGCTATCCTTTGGTGTTGATGATTGTTGTGCTATGCTGCTGTCTGATTACTTACTGTCACTATTCACCAGTTTTTATACCATTTTCCATTTTAAAATGGGTAAAAAATGGTATATTAACTTTGTGCAAATGTATGTAACAGGCAGAGAAGGCGTGGCAGACCATACAAAGTATATAAATTCTTGATCAGCATCAATAGCCGAGTCGATTTGGTCATGTCCGTCTGTCCGTCCGTCCGTCTGTCCGTCTGTATGAACGCACAGATCTCAGCTATTAAAAGAGCTAGAGTCACCAGACTGGTGAGTGGTGGTGGGAGTGTGCGTGTATTGAATACGCAGATCGAGTTTATTTCAAACTTGATGTGCCATGCCCACCGCCTCCGCAAATCAATAAATGCGTATTTCGATTTTTTCCAAATAATTCTATAACGAAAACAGATTAACGCACTAAATTTGGTAGGAGGGTGTCTTGCAACATTAAGCAGAAGTTGGATTGTGAACTTTTGGATGCCACGCCCACCGCCTCTATAAAACACATTTTAATAATTTAAAAGAACACTAGAAAAGCTAGAAGCACCAAATTTGGAAGTAAGGTGCCTGGTCACATTACGGAGAATACGGAATTTCAACTTTTGGATGCCACGCCTACCGCCCCCAAAAATCGATTTTGTAAATCGGTAAATCAAATTATAGGAAAAGTAGAAAAGTTTTCGAAATTTTTTTTTAGGTATTATTGTAGATAATAATAATATTGACCAACCCTATTGTTGAGCTAATGAGCTTTTTCATTAGCTATGTTTGTCCAAATAAACACCCACTGATTAAATGTTTTAATTCTTATTATATTTATTTGGCCACTCAGGGCGATATTATCAATGTTTAGTTTTTGTTTTATATGCTAGGTATGCAGGCATGACGTTGCCTGTGCAGCTCAACGAAAACGAGATTTATTTATTTTCAAATACGCTCTCTCGACTGTAGGCGATCCGACGCCGACGCCGACTGCGCACGCACAGTCGTCGTGTAGTCAGTGTGCAGTCGGCATGTGCCATTAGCGTCAATGCATGTGTATTTTTCTTCGAAAATATGCGATGCGTTGTTATTCGCTGAATAAAAGTAATTAATATTAAGAATTATTTTTTAACAGCGAAAGGTAAATGGTATCTTACTGTCGAGTGCACTCGACTGTAGCTTTCTTCACTTGTTTTAGTTTAAATTCGTTTTGTGGGAGCAACCAGGCTGGCATTTAAGAGAAAGAAACTTTCGTTTCCAAGTTTCCACCAACATGGTACGAACTTTTTTGATGCCTTTTATATCTTAATAAAGTTTTGTGACTGCCTCAGAGATAACGCGCATGTTTTCAGAGACATCTGCCAAAAATTATTTTGGCGAAATGGCATTGACAGAGTTGTGGACGGCAGCCATCACATTCGCGAAGTTTTCTCGTTAGCTTCTAACATTTGATTAGCAACTTGAGCGAGGATTGTTTCTGGCCACACAAATAGGACTGGACGGATTGCCTGTTGCATCACAGCAACGAACTTGAGGCTCATGTACTGATCACCCGATGGTAACGATCGCATATTGGTATAAATGCCAGACTGCTTTTTTCCTGTTGAATCCGCAGACTAAACGAACTTTGTCAACAGACGATTCATGAGTGTTAAATATTTGTGAATTGTGGTGTATTTTGAACTACAGTCAGCGCCACAAAAAAAGCCGCACTTAAAAAAATTTGGAAATTGTGCAATCACTTTGCTGGGGTTCCCCTAAATTTTATTCTTTGGGCATTATTTTTTAGGGGGTTTCCCTTGACTATTTTCGACATAATTTCGTCATTTGAAGAGCGCTGTTGCTTAAGTTGCTTTTGGTAGAATTTTTTTTGTAAAGACACCTGTAAAATCATACCAAGCAAAAGCAGTTCACTGATCACTATAAAGAAAAAATTATTTTATTGGCTAAACAAAATGTGTCAAATCGGCAAATAGCGGCTGAAACACATTTCAATAAAAGCTCAGTGTGTCGCTTTTTAAAAAAAATGCACTTCGTCACAAGAAGATCGCTTTATTATGAGGACGAGCCTGTAGGATCGTTTCAAAACTGCAGTGCAGATAAGATCTGAGGTTCTGGAACAGTTTTCAAAAGATATTTCGGAGCGAACTGTTCAACGTCGGCTTGACTCTATAGGAATGCTCGCAAGATCACCTGCAAAAAAGCCACGCTTGAATCCGCGAATAAAAAAAATCGTCTAAACTGGCCTAAGGACAAGAAAATTGGACTGCTTCTGAAATCTCATTGGATCTGATGGAATCCCCGAGGTGCGCCGTAGACGTGGGGAACGCTTTTCTGAAAATTGCTGCAAAACCACAGTAAAGCATTCACCGTATGTTATGATATGGGGATGCATATCCAAATATAAAACGGAATCAATTTTAATGGTTTAGGGTATGGTCAATGCAGAAAAGTGGAGTTGTGTCTGCACCTTGCCATCGAGCGCGATCTGTGATTTACTCAGTGTCCGAATGTTATAAAAAACAACTTATTTAGTGAAATTTATCATTTTTCTATCTAAAGATATCAAATTTAAAGGAAGAATTGGGCATTGAGTCCTAAGATTGGCCAGGAAACAGCCCAGACCTTAATCCAATCGAGAATATTTGGGCCTATATGGGTGCCAAAATAAGAAAGCAAAAGCCCAAAACTATGGAGGAGCTAAAACAAATTACAGAAAAAGTATGGACACACGATATAACAAAGGAATATTTGTGTTCCATTTCCGATTCTATGCCCAATAGGGTAAAATGTGTAATTAAGGCCTAAGGCGGCATTACTAAGTATTAAGCTAAATTAAAAAAAATATGTCTATTGTTAAATTACCTAGATTTAAATTTTTGTTATAGTTAGTAAGGTGTTCAATTGGAAATAAATAATTTTTGTTGAATGTTTTCATTATTATAACTTTTATGAATTTTTTCCTTAAGAGTGCCATAATACTGAAAAGTCGTTAAAACTGGGGTACGACCAAAAAGAAAACATTTTTTTAATATTAAAAACAAATTTAAACTAAAAATTGGTATGCACTTTTATTAACATACCATCAGTTAACTTATTAAAAAAAAACTTGGGCGAATTCGCAATCATATAAAGAATCCACAGGCCCTGAAAGTTAAAAATTCGTAAACCTTCAAAGTGCGGCTTTTTTGTGGAGCTGACTGTAGGTCTGAAACGATCAATACAATATTCCCCTGCAAATGGACGATAACCAGGTCAAATTTATCCTCGTCTATGGGGATGTTGTTGAGTCGAAAGGCGTGCTGTATTTACTGGAACCGAGTCATTTTTTGATCTCTTCAAAATACAATTCTCGTCTGGTCAAAGAGCGCAAGTTGTAGGTACTACGTTGCATGCATTTACGTGATGCATATTTGGGAAATTCCCTCGTCGATGTGTATACATATGTGTGTTTGTGTAGCTTATTGCGTAGCTGGTTGTTGCACGGCTGGTGCTCGGCTTTTTTGCAATGCACATTGAAACGTATTTCGTTGTTGTATGAATAAACTTTGGGGTCACCACTATGGGAAATGTATAAAACATTCAGTTCAACTAATATATTTATTCATTTCCTTAATATTATTTATAAGTAGTCAATGAAACTATTGAGCGCGCGTCGTTCCACAAACGCACCCTGGTGGCGCCATCCATATGTCGACTGGTGCGTTAGAATATGCTATTTTATCGATTGGAAGTGAAAATGGGTAAAAAATGGGAAAAAAGGAAGCGTGGCAGACCATACAAAGTATATTTATTCGTGATCACCATCAATAACCGAGACGATTTGGTCATGTCCCTCTGTCCGTCTGTATGAGCACACAGATCTCAGCTATTAAGAGGAGCTGGAGACACCACACTTGGTGGGATTGTTATGTACCAATAAGTTAACACCCAAAATATTACGAACTGCAGACTCAGCGTCTAACCAATATCCTGCAAGCGCCGAGTGCACCAGTTAACACATAAACTTTACGTATTAATAAATCTTACAAGTCCAATATTCAGACTGAGCGTCTGACCAATTTCCTGCATGCACCGAGTGCACCTGCAAAATTCCGAGAAGAGCAAAACCAAGTTGCCCAACACATCCGTCACATGCCGGTGCAAGCCATTCCAAGAACATTGAGTACTGCACCCAATTCACCAATCAGGAGCAGCGCAGTCAACGCCGCTGCTGAAACTCACAGGTTTAAATAGAGCTAGCTTCAGAATTAGTCTATAGGCTCTAATTTGATTTCAATAAAGAACGGATCGCAACCATAATCAAATATTTTTTTGTAGTTATTTCAAAGTAAATAATTAACTTATATAATACACATAAGAAGTTTATTTCAAACTGTATGTGCCACGCCTACCGCCTGCGTAAATCGATAAATGCGTTTTTCGATTTTTCGCTAATAATTCAATAACATTAAGAGATAAACGCATCAAATTTGGTAGAAGGGACTCTTGCAACATTATGCAGGAGTAGGATTGAGTAGGATCGACATCTGGATAGCACGCCCTCCGTCCCTATAAAACAATTTTTTTTAATTATAAGAACCAAATTTGGTAGTATGGTCCCTGGTAACATTACACAGAATACAGATTTTCAATTTTGTAAATCGGTAAATCAAATGATAGGAAAAGAAGAAATTTAAATCCGACCGGACAATTAACACAGAAGTTATTGGCGCGAGAAGTTTCCCATAAAGCAGCAGAGGCCCGTCGTCAATGCTTGCACCGACTGCGCACGCACAGTCGGCGTTAGCCAAAAGCGTCGTGTGTACATATTTGGCTGTGAAAATATACGATGCGTTAATGTTAATATTAGGAATTATTTTTTAACAGCCAAAAGTAAATTGTTTCTTTCTGTAGCTTTATCTACCTGTTTTCACATAGATTCATCATTTTAAGAGGTCAGTTGTTAAAATAGCCTTTTTAAGAATTTTGAATACACGTTTAAAATTATGCCTTAATTATTTTATTAGCTGAACAAAATTTACCAAAAAGAGTCCGATCGAATAAAAGTATTAAGAAAAATCGTCTTAAATGGAGCGGGGATAAAAAAGTTGGAAAGATTTAATCTTATTGGATCCGATGATTCTTGCCAGATGCGCCGTAGGAAAGGCGAACGATATTTAGAAAATTTCTGAAATTTTAATGATTCATGGTATGGTGAACGCTAAATAATATAAAGATATATTTTTAAGTGGAGTTGTGGCCAGCATTCGGGCCATAAGTGAGAGAGAAGCAGATCCTATTTTTTTAAGTGATTGTGCACCTCTCCATCGGACGCGATCTGTGAGTAACTTAATAAGCTTTGGCAACCCAATAGAGAATGTCTGGGCTCTTATAGCTGCCATAATAAAAAAGGAAGCATTAAACAATGGTGGTATTAAAGGATCTAATAGAAAAAGTATGGTTCGAAGAGGAATTTTTAAGCGCTTTGTACAATTCGAAGCCCAATAGAGTAAAACGTGTAATAAATAAAAAGGGATACTACCAAGTACTACTTAAAATAAAAACAAGTAAGGAAAGCTACAGTCGAGCGCGTGCGACTGTAAGATACCATTTACCCTATTCGAAGAAATAATACAAAATAAAATAAATGGTATAAAAATAAAAAAAAAGCAATTTACATTAAGAAAAAAAAATCGCACCGCGCCCGATTCGAACCCAAGAACTCTCACGAACTTTGTATCTTACGAGTCGGACCTCTAACCACTAGACCACACAAGTTTACGCCATGCGATCGGCAAATTAGGCTTTTATTGACGCGGGCCCTCTACTGCGTCGATTTAACGTTTTGGTTAGGAATCGCTAGCGCCCATAACTTTGTATGGGGAATTCGAACTCCTATAACTTCTTTGTTATTAAAAAAAAAAAATTGAAGAAAGCTACAGTCGAGTGCACTCGACAGTAAGTTATAATTTACCTTTGGCTGCTAAAAATAATTCTTAATATTAATTACTTTTATTCGAATTAATAACAACGCATCGCATATTTCCGAAATTAAATACACATGCATTGACGCTAATGGCACATGCCGACTGCACGCCGATTGTGCGTGCGCAGTCGGCGCAAGCATTGAAGCCGAGCCTCTGCTCCGTCTCTGCTGCTGTATGCAAAACTTCTCGCGCCTAGGAACAGACCATGTGCTTCAGTGGTTTGTTGTGAGAGTTGTCAGCTCTATAACTAAATGTCCCCGGTTCGAATCCCAGCGCAGTTTTCTTTTTTTTGTATTGCTTAGAAAAAGTTTTTGGTTTTTCTTATTTTTTTTGCATAATATACTTTTCATATGGCGCAAAATTATTAAAAAAAAAAAAATTTGCCCAGCGCAGGATTCGAACCCGCGACCTCACGCATCAGAAACTTGCGAGCCAACCATCAAGACCACACACAGTTACGCAGTGCGATCGGCAAAAAAAAAAAAAAAATTGCCCATTGCTGGATTCGAACCCGCGACCACACGCACCAGAATCTTGCATGCAACCATCTAGACCACACACAGTTACGCGGAGCGATCGGCAAATGAGACTTTTATTGATGCCGGCCTTCTGCTGCGTCAGTTCAACATTCTAGTTGGAATTCTAAGCGCCCACAACTTTATATGGGAGATTCAAACTCCTATAACTCCTTTGTTTATTGTCCGATCGAATTGAAATTTATAGGGTAGATCTGTACTATGGTAAGCTACAAGAGTGTTAAAAAATGTTTTGTTATTTCCCTACTTTTCTTAAAATTCAATAGTTTGGGGGCGGTGGGCGTGGCATCCAAAAGTTGAAAATCAAACATTCTTCGTAATGTTACCAGGCACCTTACTTTCAAATTTGGCGCTTCTAGCATTTCTAGTTTTCTTTTAAACTATAAAAATGTGTTTTTTAGAGGCGGTGGGCGTGGCATCCAAAATTCTAAAATCCAACTTCTGCATAATGTTGCAAGACACCCTCCTACCAAATTTGGTGCGTTTATCTCTTTTCGTTATTGAATTATTTGGAAAAAATCGAAATACGCATTTATCGATTTGCGGAGGCGGTGGGCGTGGCACATCAAGTTTGAAATAAACTTCTTGTGTGTATTGAATACACGCACACTCCCACCAAGTCTGGTGCCTCTAGCTCTTTTAATAGCTGAGATCTGTGTGTTCATACAGACGGACATGACCAAATCGACTCGGCTATTGATGCTGATCAAGAATATATATACTTTGTATGGTCTGCCACGCCTCCTTCTGCCTGTTACATACATTTGCACAAAGTTAATATACCATTTTTTACCCATTTTCAATGGGTAAATGGTATAAAAAAAACTAATTTGAAACAAAAGTATACTTTCGGAAAATAAAACATTATTTGTTGAGTGTATTATTATTAAGGTTAAGTTATGGAAAGTCACGAAAATTAATATGGGTATGGAAGAAATAAACATTTATGAAATAAAAATGTTTATACACTTTTATTTGAAAATGTTTAATTAATCAGTAAAAAAATAGACAATTCAGAAAACATTTCTCTAAGCCCCAATCAAGATAATATACAAGGGTGTATGAAACTTCTAAGCGGAACAGGATTCCGGGGATGCTGAAGTATCCATTTTTGCTTTATCTTTAAATTTGAAAACGAATGGATTGGATTCTAGAAAATAAAAAAACGCACTAGTTTAAGTAGCCTAGTTAGGGTTATTTGCTTTATTCAGATAATTTTATATGTATTTTCAATTATTTCTCGACAGAAATCTAAGCCGGCCACATTTCACTAAAATTCAATTTTAATCAATTGATTTCATTTTACATAAATGATTCACTGGTATCATTTTAACTTCGTCATTAATTTTACATACAAGAATGTCGCCTTCTTGTTTTGATAAAACTTTTCCTACAGATTCTCTATCCTCGCCAAAGATGACTTTAAATTCGTCTCCACTATTTGGAGGGACTGGAGCCAAGTGCTCACTCACAATGGACACACTACGATCCTCTTGGCGAAGAAATACAGAGCAAACACCATTCGACACTGTCCGTATAATTCCTGTCTGCCCAACAAGATCACTATCATCATGCGTGTGAATCCGCACCTCAATATCTGTAGTACACCAATCACCCATCGAAGAATCTAGACTTGCTCCTGGCGTCTGAGGGTTGTATGGTGATTGTGGTACACCGCCAGGAGTGTTGGGTGAATAAGTTGAAGGTGATGGAGTATTCATATAGCCAACTGGATATGGTGATGGTGCTGGACTCGGACTTGGATTAAATGGACTATAACTTCTATCAGAGCCATAGAGCGTGCCAGGTGTTTGCGGGGCAAATTGCGAAGACATCTGATAGCCTGGAGTACCTAAAGATAAATACATTAAATATATGCGCGGCATATAATTATTAAAATATTTTACTTGGGTTGTATCCTGGACTAGGACTTGGTTCCTCGAGTGAATAATCAAAATCTGTATTTCTTGCTGGAGTTGTGTTTGCAGTGGGATCCCAAGCACCATGACGTGGAGTCATACTTCCATCATGTGATGGGGTCATTGTGCCATAGGGTGTACGAGTATCGGAATCCCAATTGGGTGTCTGACTTCCAACAAGAGGTGTTTTAGAACCAGCTGCGGTATAACTAGGAGTCTGGGCTCCATAACCAGGTGTTCTTGCTGGTGTGCGGCCGTAAGTAGAAACATTGCCTTCTTTGCCCGGTTCACCAACGATAACGATGTGATTACGGTCCACCGAAATTGTTTGACATGATGTATGTAATTCAACACGTGCTGTGCTTTCGGTTGCATCTTTAACAATGCCAACAGCGCCTACGTAAGTTTAGAACGTTTAAAACTCTTATGTAATAATGGGTATTCTAAAAAAAGGATTACCTTTATAAGGTCCTCCACAAATCTTAATAGTTTTTCCCAAAAGTTCTCGATCTCGAGTCACACGGAAACCACCTCGACCACCACGCGATCCTCCACGGGCACCACGCCCACCAGATGGATGCATAGGTGATTGAATTCGTGGTGACATAAAACCTAATCCACCGAGTGTGCTAGCATTGCTTACATTTGTTTTACTGCCACCTGCAAGCTGCAAATGCCGTGTCTTGCACACAAAAATACCACCATTTTCTGTGTACATGCGGCAATGCAGAAAGGCCAAGCTGCGATACAGGTGTTTTATTTCCCCAGAGCGACCCTAGAAAAATCAAATGAAAAATATTACAGTTGAGTACATAAGCCTTAAAAGGAGAATGGGAATATTTATCTTTTAATTAAAAACAAATAAAACTAGACAGAAACGTTAGCTTCGGCGTAACGAAGGTTTAATACTCTTGCAAATGTTTCCTATATGTATGTGTATTGTTCTTTCATTTTATATATATATATACTACATATTTGTCATATAAAAGATGTATGCATAAGCTTTTGCCGATTTAACTAAGATATTAGCAAAACGTACTTAATGTATTATTTTGGGCACATATGTAATTTTGTTTGTCTGACATTAAACTACAAATACACACAAGTTGAGTCTGTCAAGAATTAGTTTGTGGTTTCGATAATTTTATTTAATTTTTTTAAAAGCGGTAATTTAAATGTGATGGACCACAAAAATGCGAAGACGATCAATTCCAGGAATTATTGAATGATGATCCAACTCAACGTCAATCAGCAGAAGAATTACATGTGTGCGAAATTGTGTATTATGAACTTCTACAGCCTGACGGAACCGTTAATACACAACGCTATTGCCAACAAATGATAAACTTAAACCATGCAGTAATTGAAAAACAACCGGAATGTACTAGAAGAATTGGCAAAGTGATTTTGTTGCACAGCAATGCATCGTCTCACACAGCACAACCATTGAAAGACACATCCGCATTCGCCGTATTTGCTAGACCTGGTGTCATCACTCTTCGCATCAAGTAGCAGTACTTCAGAAATTTCCAGGAAATTACCTGAAAAATGGGTAAAATGTGCAGAAATCGAGGCTCAAATTAAAAAAAAAAACAAAAATTAGTTTCCCTTGAAAATCACGGCAAAAACTTAAACATACACCAACTTATTATAATTACAGTTTAATTCTCTTAGCTACCTTGAGTTTTTGTACACTTCAATGCAGCTATCTATCATTGTAACCATTACAAGTTTTTTAAAAATATGTTGTGCTGTATTGTGCATGTTATTATAAAATAGGGCAGTTTCGTCGAGCTATAGGATAAGTAATCCAACTTTATAAAAATAAAAATATGCTTTGAAAACATTGTTTATGTAAGATATGGACAGCTGACCGTTGGTTTATTCTGAATAGTTTTTTCATACGAAAATTAATTTTTCATCCAGTTGTTCCTATTGCAGCTGTAAGTTATAGTAAACCGATTTGGATGAAATTTGGCGAAAATATTAAGAGCACAATCAGAATAGGTTTAATATGTCTTTACAAATTATTTGTAGCGTGGAGAAAAAAAGAAATACAGTGGCTCACAGCATATTTCTCGCAGAGGTTTAGTTGGAATTCAATGTCGTATTTTTTTTAAGCTGGCTTTAAATTTATTATAAATAAATTTAAATGCAGATTTTTAGTAGATATTTGTTAATATTCTTTTTTTTTTTCTTTTTTTTCTAAATAATATTTATAACTAAATTTGGCCAAAAATACTGATATTTCTATGGTCACAGCTTATTTTTTCTGCATGATTTGATATCACACTGGCAACTCTTGAGAATTTCTGAATGATTTTTTTTGTGATCAGTTTTTTCCATTAGTCATGTGTTTGAGCCAGTCAAAATAATAGTTTTGCCGAAGAGAATTTTAAAAATAATTGAATCGAAGTTATTTTGGAGAAGTTTTGTAGAATACGATAATACTTTAGTGTTTTTTTGTAACCATTTTTAGCATTTTTGTTGCTAGTTTATCATTTAGTCTACTTATTACAGGGCGTGGAAAAATTAAAAAAAAAAACAAGTAAGGAAAGCTACAGTCGAGCGCGCGCGACTGTAAGATACCATTTACCCTATTCGAAGAAATAATATAAAAATAAAAAAAAAAGCAATTTACATTAAGAAAAAAAATCGCCCCGCGCCAGATTCGAACCCAAGAACTCTCACGAACTTTGTAACTTACGAGTCGGACCTCTAACCACTAGACCACACAAGTTTACGCCATGCGATCGGCAAATTAAGCTTTTATTGACGCGGGCCCTCTACTGCGTCGATTTAACGTTTTGGTTAGGAATCGCTAGCGCCCATAACTTTGTATGGGGAATTCGAACTCCTATAACTTCTTTGTTATCAAAAAATAAAAATTGAAGAAAGCTACAGTCGAGTGCACTCGACAGTAAGTTATAATTTACCTTTGGCTGCTAAAAATAATTCTTAATATTAATTACGTTTATTCGAATTAATAACAACGCATCGCATATTTCCGAAATTAAATACACATGCATTGACGCTAATGGCACATGCCGACTGCACGCCGATTGTGCGTGCGCAGTCGGCGCAAGCATTGAAGCCGAGCCTCTGCTCCGTCTCTGCTGCTGTATGCAAAACTTCTCGCGCCTAGGAACAGACCATGTGCTTCGGTGGTTTGTTGTGAGAGTTGTCAGCTATATAACTAAATGTCCCCGGTTCGAATCCCAGCGCAGTCTTCTTTTTTTTGTATTGCTTAGAAAAAGTATTTGGTTTTTCTTATTTTTTTTGCATAATATATTTTTTATATAGCGCAAAATTATAAAAAAATTGCCCAGCGCAGGATTCGAACCCGCGATCTCACGCATCAGAAACTTGCGAGCCAACCATCAAACCACACACAGTTACGCAGTGCGATCGGCAAAAAAAAAAAAAAAAATTGCCCGTTGCTGGATTCGAACCCGCGACCACACGCACCAGAATCTTGCATGCAACCATCTAGACCATACACAGTTACGCGGAGCGATAGGCAAATGAGACTTTTATTGATGCCGGCCTTCTGCTGCGTCAGTTCAACATTTTAGTTGGAATTCTAAGCGCCCACAACTTTATATGGGAGATTCAAACTCCTATAACTTCTTTGTTTATTGTCCGATTGGGTTGCAATTTATAGGGTAGATCTGTACTATGGTAAGCTACAAGAGGGTTAAAAAAAATGTTTTGTTATTTCCCTACTTTTCTTAAAATTCAATAGTTTGGGGGCGGTGGGCGTGGCATCCAAAAGTTGAAACTCAAACATTCTCCGTAATCTTACCAGGCACT
The DNA here is from genome assembly GCA_035046045.1 of Zaprionus bogoriensis. NCBI lineage: Eukaryota > Metazoa > Arthropoda > Insecta > Diptera > Drosophilidae > Zaprionus > Zaprionus bogoriensis. The sequence goes on from JAWNOI010000155.1 coordinate 254,620, forward strand.
TTCAAATTTGGCGCTTCTAGCATTTCTAGTTTTCTTTTAAACTATAAAAATGTGTTTTTTAGAGGCGGTGGGCGTGGCATCCAAAATTCTAAAATCCAACTTCTGCATAATGTTGCAAGACACCCTCCTACCAAATTTGGTGCGTTTATCTCTTTTCGTTATTGAATTATTTGGAAAAAATCGAAATACGCATTTATCGATTTGCGGAGGCGGTGGGCGTGGCACATCAAGTTTGAAATAAACTTCTTGTGTGTATTGAATACACGCACACTCCCACCAAGTCTGGTGCCTCTAGCTCTTTTAATAGCTGAGATCTGTGTGTTCATACAGACGGACAGACAGACGGACATGACCAAATCGACTCGGCTATTGATGCTGATCAAGAATATATATACTTTGTATGGTCTGCCACGCCTCCTTCTGCCTGTTACATACATTTGCACAAAGTTAATATACCATTTTTTACCCATTTTCAATGGGTAAATGGTATAAAAAAATTGCCCAGCGCAGGATTCGAACCCGCGACCTCACGCATCAGAAACTTGCGAGCCAACCAGCAAGACCACACACAGTTACGCAGTGCGATCGGCAAAAAAAAAAAAAATTGCCCGTTGCTGGATTCGAACCCGCGACCACACGCTCCAGAATCTTGCATGCAACCATCTAGACCACACACAGTTACGCGGAGCGATCGGCAAATGAGACTTTTATTGATGCCGGCCTTCTGCTGCGTCAGTTCAACATTTTAGTTGGAATTCTAAGCGCCCACAACTTTATATGGGAGATTCAAACTCCTATAACTTCTTTGTTTATTGTCCGATCGGATTGAAATTTATAGGGTAGATCTGTAGAAATGTTTTGTTATTTCCCTACTTTTCTTAAAATGCAATAGTTTGGGGGCGGTGGGCGTGGCATCCAAAAGTTGAAAATCAAACATTCTCCGTAATGTTACCAGGCTCCTTACTTTCAAATTTTGCGCTTCTAGCTTTTCTAGTTTTCTTTTAAACTATAAAAAGACGGACAGACAGACGGACATGACCAAATCGACTCGGCTATTGATGCTGATCAAGAATATATATACTTTGTATGGTCTGCCACGCCTCCTTCTGCCTGTTACATACATTTGCACAAAGTTAATATACCATTTTCTACCCATTTTCAATGGGTAAATGGTATAAAAAAATTGCCCAGCGCAGGATTCGAACCCGCGACCTCACGCATCAGAAACTTGCGAGCCAACCAGCAAGACCACACACAGTTACGCAGTGCGATCGGCAAAAAAAAAAAAAAATTGCCCGTTGCTGGATTCGAACCCGCGACCACACGCACCAGAATCTTGCATGCAACCATCTAGACCACACACAGTTACGCGGAGCGATCGGCAAATGAGACTTTTATTGATGCCGGCCTTCTGCTGCGTCAGTTCAACATTTTAGTTGGAATTCTAAGCGCCCACAACTTTATATGGGAGATTCAAACTCCTATAACTTCTTTGTTTATTGTCCGATTGGATTGAAATTTATAGGGTAGATCTGTACTATGGTAAGCTACAAGAGGGTTAAAAAAAATGTTTTGTTATTTCCCTACTTTTCTTAAAATGCAATAGTTTGGGGGCGGTGGGCGTGGCATCCAAAAGTTGAAAATCAAACATTCTCCGTAATCTTACCAGGCACTTTCAAATTTGGCGCTTCTAGCATTTCTAGTTTTCTTTTAAACTATAAAAATGTGTTTTTTAGAGGCGGTGGGCGTGGCATCCAAAATTCTAAAATCCAACTTCTGCATAATGTTGCAAGACACCCTCCTACCAAATTTAGTGCGTTTATCTCTTTTCGTTATTGAATTATTTGGAAAAAATCGAAATACGCATTTATCGATTTGCGGAGGCGGTGGGCGTGGCACATCAAGTTTGAAATAAACTTCTTGTGTGTATTGAATACACGCACACTCCCACCAAGTCTGGTGCCTCTAGCTCTTTTAATAGCTGAGATCTGTGTGTTCATACAGACGGACAGACAGACGGACATGACCAAATCGACTCGGCTATTGATGCTGATCAAGAATATATATACTTTGTATGGTCTGCCACGCCTCCTTCTGCCTGTTACATACATTTGCACAAAGTTAATATACCATTTTTTACCCATTTTCAATGGGTAAATGGTATAAAAAAATTGCCCAGCGCAGGATTCGAACCCGCGACCTCACGCATCAGAAACTTGCGAGCCAACCAGCAAGACCACACACAGTTACGCAGTGCGATCGGCAAAAAAAAAAAAAAAAATTGCCCGTTGCTGGATTCGAACCCGCGACCACACGCACCAGAATCTTGCATGCAACCATCTAGACCACACACAGTTACGCGGAGCGATCGGCAAATGAGACTTTTATTGATGCCGGCCTTCTGCTGCGTCAGTTCAACATTTTAGTTGGAATTCTAAGCGCCCACAACTTTATATGGGAGATTCAAACTCCTATAACTTCTTTGTTTATTGTCCGATTGGATTGAAATTTATAGGGTAGATCTGTACTATGGTAAGCTACAAGAGGGTTAAAAAAAATGTTTTGTTATTTCCCTACTTTTCTTAAAATGCAATAGTTTGGGGGCGGTGGGCGTGGCATCCAAAAGTTGAAAATCAAACATTCTCCGTAATGTTACCAGGCACCTTACTTTCAAATTTTGCGCTTCTAGCTTTTCTAGTTTTCTTTTAAACTATAAAAATGTTTTTTTTTAGAGGCGGTGGGCGTGGCATCCAAAATTCTAAAATCCAACTTCTGCATAATGTTGCAAGACACCCTCCTACCAAATTTGGTGCGTTTATCTCTTTTCGTTATTGAATTATTTGGAAAAAATCGAAATACGCATTTATCGATTTGCGGAGGCGGTGGGCGTGGCACATCAAGTTTGAAATAAACTTCTTGTGTGTGTTGAAATATAGAAATGTAACTTACGAGTCGGACCTCTAACCACTAGACCACACAAGTTTACGCCATGTGATCGGCAAATTAAGCTTTTATTGACGCGGGCCCTCTACTGCGTCGATTTAACGTTTTGGTTAGGAATCGCTAGCGCCCATAACTTTGTATGGGGAATTCGAACTCCTATAACTTCTTTGTTATTAAAAAATAAAAATTGAAGAAAGCTACAGTCGAGTGCACTCGACAGTAAGTTATAATTTACCTTTGGCTGCTAAAAATAATTCTTAATATTAATTACTTTTATTCGAATTAATAACAACGCATCGCATATTTCCGAAATTAAATACACATGCATTGACGCTAATGGCACATGCCGACTGCACGCCGATTGTGCGTGCGCAGTCGGCGCAAGCATTGAAGCCGAGCCTCTGCTCCGTCTCTGCTGCTGTATGCAAAACTTCTCGCGCCTAGGAACAGACCATGTGCTTCAGTGGTTTGTTGTGAGAGTTGTCAGCTCTATAACTAAATGTCCCCGGTTCGAACCCGCGACCTCACGCATCAGAAACTTGCGAGCCAACCATCCAGACAACACACATTTACGCAGTGCGATCGGCAAAAAAAAAAAAAAAATTGCCCGTTGCTGGATTCGAACCCGCGACCACACGCACCAGAATCTTGCATGCAACCATCTAGACCACACACAGTTACGCGGAGCGATAGGCAAATGAGACTTTTATTGTTCAGTTCAACATTTTAGTTGGAATTCTAAGCGCCCACAACTTTATAAAAAATGTTTTGTTATTTCCCTACTTTTCTTAAAATTCAATAGTTTGGGGGCGATGGGCGTGGCATCCAAAAGTTGAAAATCAAACATTCTCCGTAATGTTACCAGGCACCTTAATTCCAAATTTGGCGCTTCTAGCTTTTCTAGTTTTCTTTTAAACTATAAAAATGTGTTTTTTAGAAGCGGTGGGCGTGGCATCCAAAATTCTAAAATCCAACTTCTGCATAATGTTGCAAGACACCCTCCTACCAAATTTGGTGCGTTTATCTCTTTTCGATATTGAATTATTTGGAGAAAATCGAAATACGCATTTATCGATTTGCGGAGGCGGTGGGCGTGGCACATCAAGTTTGAAATAAACTTCTTGTGTGTATTGAATACACGCACACTCCCACCAAGTCTGGTGCCTCTAGCTCTTTTAATAGCTGAGATCTGTGTGTTCATACAGACGGACAGACGGACAGCCGGACAGACAGACGGACATGACCAAATCGACTCGGCTATTGATGCTGATCAAGAATATATATACTTTGTATGGTCTGCCACGCCTCCTTCTGCCTGTTACATACATTTGCACAAAGTTAATATACCATTTTTTACCCATTTTCAATGGGTAAATGGTATAAAAAGATTTCTGAAGACAAAACGTATGAAGTTCAAATAACTATTGCCTGCTTTTCAACTGTAATAAGAAATTCCATTAAATAAGAGCATCATTAAAATAAAAGTTGTGATTTCGATGTAAGCCTAGAAGCAATAATGAGGAAAAATAAATGAATGGCAAGAAGCTAGTTTTTAGAATTTTGTCCAAAGTAATCATTTAAGATTGTAAAACACGGTGGTTTTTTAATAACGAGAGAAATCAGTGTATTGGATTAAAAGCATGATGAGTTATGAACTTTTTGTTAGTATTTTTAATAAATAATGTGATACTGCCATATGCTTTAGAGAATATACTGCTTCTTTGGACATACTAATAGGACAAAGATCCGAAGTATCCTTCGAGTCAAGCTGCCAAAGAATGCTTCGGTTCTAATAAAATAGGAGAAAGCAGTGTAGCATCAAAAGCATGATGATTCGTGATCTTGTGAATAATTTTTAAAAATAATGTGATGCTGCCATATTCTTGCTTCTTTGGACATTCTAATAGGACAAAGATCCGAAAGACACAAGCCAAGCTGCCAAAGAATGGTTCGGTTCTAATAACATTATCATTTTAGGATGGCCCAACCTGTCTACTGATCATAACCCAATGTAGAATCTATTGTGACATTAAAAAAGAATTTCTGAAATAAAACCAATAAACAATAACCAGATTTGGAAATGCGATTCCTATTGAAAGGCGCCAAACTCCAGTTGGCTCTGTGCAAAAACGCTCCTTAGTCGTTACAACCAGTAAAGACTATTCAACTAAATTCTCATAATTATCTTTAAGCATGGAAATATTAACTTTTTGATCTTTAAAAATGTTGTTGGTCTGCCATTTTTACTCATTGAAAATGGGTATAACAGCTTTGTTAAACTGTATGTCACAGGCAGAACGGTGCATGACAGACCATGCAAAGTAGATATAATTTCGATATGCATCAATGCCCGAGTCGATTTAGTCAAGCGTATCTGTACGAACGCACTGATTTCACCAGTTACATGAGCTAGATACACCAAACTTGGTTTGAGAGTTCGTGTATACCATACACATAAGAAATTTGTTTCAAACTTTATGTGCCACGCCCACCGCCTTCGCAAAGCGAAGCGATTCACGTTTAATGTCATCAATTGACTCGTTTGAGTTTGCTAAACAGCCAGAAGTCACATGGAGCTAAATCAAGTGTATACAATATATTGGTAGTGAAACAATATTGGTGGAATTTTTGGCGAAAAACTTATGAAGAATCAATGCAGTATGTGACGGTAAATTATCGAGAATTGTCATCCCATAATATCGGCCTCTTCTTACGACAATGCATAACACTTAAATAGTATTCCTTGTTGTCAGTTTGGCCGGTCGGAAGGAATTTGGATTACACCACACATCGGTAATCGAAGAGCATTGAGTGATTTTGGATTTTCTGATCTTTTAAATGGTTTTCACTGATCCTTCCGATATTTCAATATTGCCAGAAAAGTCTCTGACTGTTAATCGGCGCTTTTGGATCACCAACTCCTTGACTTTATTGACGTGTTAACCATCAGTTGATGTTGATGGCCGTCATGGACGTGGTTCGTCGTCAACGCGTTCTCGACCCTTTTTGAACAATTTGTACCATTCAAAAACACTTCATCACGACATAAATCAATGTCAAGCGTCGACCGATGAGACGACGCATTATCGTGTAACAGGCGCCAGAACCCTGCCTCACGGTATTGTGGTCTAACACGACGAATGCGTGACAAAAGACGCTTCATAACACCAAGGTAAAACACAGCATTAATCGTTTGGCCAGGTGGGACGAACTCTCGTTCGTCAATATACAGTATACCTCGGAATCGTTAAAACAAATCAGCATTGTCTTTATTTTGACTTCTGAAGACGACTTTTTTTCGGTGATGGCTCGTTTTCTTGGAATCGCTTAAACCACTTATGCACATTACTACGGGATAGGCAATGATCTCCTTAACCTTTTTTCATCAATTATTCAATATTTCAGTGAACGTTTTCCCAAGTTTGAAACAAAATTTAATATTTGCTCTGTTTAAAATGCATTTTACGATCGCTGACCAAAAGCTGCTGTCACTTTTTGATCGATAACTTCGATTGTAGTTGACCAATGCAATTTGTGAAGTTTACGGAGACGGAAATGTGAAAAAAGGGCACCTCGACCTGACAAAGTCGATAAAATTTTGAAAAATATTGGCAAGACATCGCCATGGAACTAAACATTCATCACCATCAAAAAGAAGCTTGATGTTTGGGTGCCACATGAATTGTCTGGGAAAAATTCAAGGACCGAATTAACATCAGCGATTCTTTGCTGAAGCGAAACGAAATCAAATCATTCCTAAAGCGAATGATAAAGTAGATAAAATACAACAATAATATTTGAAAAAGGCATGGTGCAAGCATGGTAAAACTCAACAAATGGTTGCAAAGCCAGGATTGATGAGCTGATCTAGCCCGGTCTACTGATTGATTCTACACTCTACTGTCAACAACTGATGTGATTAAGGCAAGCAATCGAAAGAAAACGGCCAGAACTGATCAATAGAAAAGACTTCGTCTTTCATTAGGATAACGCTAGACCACACACATCTTTGATGATTTGGCAAAAACTGGAAGAGTTTGGCTGGGATTTTTTGATGTGCCCACCATATAGCCCTAACCTTGCACCATCGGACAACCATTTGTTTTGGTCAATGCAGAACTCCCTTAATGAAGTAAAGTTTCGCCGAAAAAACAAAAGTTTTACACTGATGGAAAAATGTGTAGCGGAAAATATTTAGTTTAAATACGAAAAGGATTTGCCGACTACCCAATATACTAAGGCTTCTATCAAAATTTAAAAACATTTGTGGACGAACTTCAAAGGAGCTTTTTTGGGCTTTATTTTCAGCCCACATGTCCGCTACTATTATTTTGACCGCAACTGACATACACTTGTAAAAATATTATTTGTATATAATTTTTTAAATGGCATAAATTTATTTTTAATTTTCAGGCTTAGCACCCCCTTTTGTACATTTTAAATACCAATCATATTACCTTGAGCAATGACACATGACACAATGACAATGACACCTGAACGACCACATGCATGTGAACTGTATACAAATTTTCCAATTTTGAGCAAATGGTATAAAAACCTCTAATATATACAGTGGGGAGCAAAAGTGATTCCATGTTCAGCATATGCATGTTCAACCGCTCATAAAACGTAAACCAATGAACCAAATGAAACAAACTTTTTTTTTCTCGATTACTAATTCAATTTGTAAGAAATAGACTTAAATACTACAATAATACAAGAAGAAATGTAAGAGATAGAAAAAAAAAAACTAAAACAGAAGGCATGTACTCAGTTTTGCACCTTTTATGAAAAAATCTTAGAAAATATTTAATTAATATTTGGTCCAAAGACCCTTATTGTCTAATACATTTTTTATGCTCTTCGGCATACTCTTAACTAAGTTCTCAATAATTTCTTTCGAAATTTGGTTCCATTCAATCTCCACGCGTCTCCAGAGATCGTCAAGGTTGCTTAGGGCCGATTGATATTACCCGAGCCGTCGCTTCACAATTGACCAAAAGTTTTCAATTGGATTGAGGTCGGGACTTTGACCTGGCCACTCCATGACCTTAAAATTTTGTTTTGGCAACCATTCTTTAACAATTTTTGCAGTGTGCTTAGGATCCCCATCCTGTTGGAAAGTGGTTTCTCCTTCAGGATAGCCACACTTATCGAGAAAATGGTGAAGATGGGTCTTTAAAATGTTTAAATAGTCCAAAATTCGCATTATTCCATAAATTTTGTGCAACGGTCCAACGTGCCACCAAGTGAAGCACCCCCGAGCCATTACATTTCCTCCTCCATGCTTTACGGTTTGCTTTACATGATGACTCTGAAGCTTGTCACCGGGCCTATGCCAATAATACTGATTGCCAACCGACTGGAAACGGTTAAACTTGGATTCGTCCAACCAGATAACACGTTTCCAGTCTTCTATAGTCCAGTTTTTGTGTGTCTTTGCAAATCGTAACCGAGCCTTAACATTTTTCTCGGATAGAACTGTTTTTTTTTTTTTTGATCAGAGGCGACATATCCAATTCTAGCCAGTGCACTTCTAGCTGTCCATCGACTTACGGTTTTATTTAACTCCGTAGAAGTATTTTTTGGTGTTAAAAGCTTATCCTTCCTCATGTTGGACAACATAAGTCGAGCGTCAGCGTTCGTTAGAAGATGGGGGCGACCATTCAACACACTTTCGGAACAAACATTTTGTCTTTTTTTCACCTTGACCACCACTGACTGACTAATTTTCAGCTTTTCAGCAATTGTGCGTGTCGAACAGCCACTTTTAGTCATGAAAACAATACTATTTTCGGCGTTTGGCGACTAATTTCTTAATTCATTAAAATTTACTTTGAACTTTAAGAAATGTGCGAATTTCTGAATTATGACAACGAATAATGCATGAAAAAAACATAAAACAGTAAATCTGCAAGTATTTTGGTTATAAGAAAACAGGGAGAGCAAAAACAAGTGCGAATAACGAAAGGTGCAAAACTGAGTACATGCCTTCTGTTTTAGTTTTTTTTTTCTATCTCTTACATTTCTTCTTGTATTATTGTAGTATTTAAGTCTATTTCTTACAAATTGAATAAGTAATCGAGAAAAAAAAAGTTTGTTTCATTTGGTTCATTGGTTTACGTTTTATGAGCGGTTGAACATGCATATGCTGAACATGGAATCACTTTTGCTCCCCACTGTAGATATATGATTTGAATAGCAAGTGGGAAAATACATGCACTGAACGATCGATTTTTTGCAGCTATACGGTATAAAATGTACTTACAGCATGCGGGCCTTCCATAACTTTGACGATATCGCGACGACGAATTTGGTTCTGGTCCGCATCCAACGCAACAGTATTTTGATTTTCCCGACGCTTATGTAACGCTGTGGGCTTGCATTCAATACACTTACCGTTCATACCCAACACATGAAAATTTTCCCTTTCTAAGCGCACTATAACACCAACATTTTGCGAACTGAATAATTTGTATACATTTTTATAAGTTAGGAATAATTAGATTGATTAGACTGATTAATGCTTACTCGAGTTGCACCAGGTCTCCCCATTGAAATTGGCCAAGACAGTCAACTCCAGTAGCTACATCAGAACACAGTTGTAAATCTCTTGGTAGAACCTCAAGTTCATGATTGGTTAAATCAGAAACTAGTACAACTCGCGATGGCTCTACACGTATAATTAAGCCAGTTTCTCCTTCATATCGTCCAGCTAGAACTCTAGCATGATCACCAGTTTTAAAGTATTTACGCAATTCACTTGCTTTGAAAATTAAAGGATCCTTAAATAATAAAGTGTTCAATTCTCTGTAATCAATGACTTTAAATTTAAATCACCCCACCTTCAAATCTTGATGCTTTGGCATCACTGTTATCATGGTTCCATCAATTGCCACAATTTTTGCTTGCAAATTTTCTAAATCACCAACGCACACTTCAACATTATCGCCCATAGAAAATGAATGTACAGCAGAGGGATCATCTTTAACACTGGCCATAATTTCCAAATTAACCTCTGTATAAAGAAAACTCGTATACAATTTCTAAAAATAATGAGTTACTTTTACATACCTTCAGGTGCTTCTTCAAATCTTTCTAACTCGGCAAGTGTTGGCTTCACGCCTTCTGATAAAATTGCTGACATTGTGAAGTTTTTATAAAGAAATCCTTTTCGCGAATAGCGATTTCCTTCGAATAGTAAAAAGTCTCCATCGGAATGGACTTCTCCGCCGATTGACCTAAAGAGTTAAATATTATTAATCTCAAAAATTAGAAATTTAATAACAAATCTAAATATATAGTTATGCTAGAAACTGTAGGATGCTTGCATGTCAGGATTATTAAACCATCGGCACGCCGACGACGTTTCTTTCTAATAATATACCTCACAGCCTCAGGGTCGAATGGTTTTGCTGGCGGTCTTCGCTTTTTTTTACGCTTTCCATCATCACTTTCCTAAAATTTATAAATGTATTTAATAGTGTTCGAAACTCATTTTATAACTTGTTACCGTTGCCGTTGTTCTTAATGCTCCACGCATTCGAGTGTAATCAATACGAGGAAGAAGTTTTAGATGTACTTGGTTTTGCGCCAAATCAACGTAATCCACCTGTGCTATATCATCCTTGTACAAGCCACGCTTTAGGCGCACCCATTGTTTTACTTTAAGGCCAACCTGTTCCTTAACGACTTTAAGCACATCAGTCATCTCCTTGATAGGAACCATTTCTTGTTTCCATTTCCCCATCCTTAAGTTACCGACATTGTCAATAGCTGTTTTTACATGAGTTTGTTTGTACGCTTCCAAGTAAATATATCCCTTCACTCCTTCGGGCGCAATTATTGATTTAATTTGTATAGGATCATCTGTATTCAAGTAGGTTAAAAATTTTCTCATCAGCAACAATGCCGTAGCTTTCTCTTCTCCAATGCGGCATTTGATCATCCACAAATTTGGATCCCTATAAAAACATTTAAGTAACGTACAATAATAAAATATTACGAAATTTTGCAATTTTCTTACTTTATTCCTGGCAAAAGAGTCTGCTGAGTGATTTCGTCGGACATTTCCTCTCCTCCATCACCAAAGTGCCGTTTTGCCATTGATTCGTCTGCATATTTTTTTCTTAGATACTCTTCAATTTCGTCCTCCTTTTGGGTACTGCACAAATTTGATTAAATAAATTATCAAAATCACAAAATCTTTTAAATGCTACTTACTCCCACAAATTTGTTCCTCTGCGTCGTATTTCAATATCTCTCGCGGTAGGTCCGAGCTCATCAATTTCATTTCCAACAATTCCAATTTCATTGGCACCCTCCTCCCACTCGTCATCTTCATCGACCTTCAAATGTATTTATTAATTTACATACATTAAAATAATATATATTTTCGGTCAAAACAATAATATATTAGCAACTATGGAAAAAATATTTTGGTAATTTTCTGCTCAATGTATCGAATTATTTATCTCAATTCTTAACATTAATAACATTATTACTATAATATAACATTATTATTATAACTTGCTTCATTTTTGGCAAAGTTTTAAAAAGACTTAGGAAGTTATTTAACCATTTTCAACATTTTTGTTTTTGTTTTGTCATTTGGACTAATGAATAATAACCAAAATAACCAAAAGACACTTCACCCTAGAGAAGCGAACATCGATTAAAAATCTGATTTATGGAGTCATTGGAGACTCATTGTTAGAGACAGGCAAGATTTAATTCTTTTGTATCCGCTCCAACATTTATAGCTAAAGTCTAGCGCGCACTACAGTAGGATACCATTCCCAACTCGGAAAAGTATTACAAACTCGTAATACCAAATACCGCTGTTTAACTAATTATTAATGCGTATTATTGTTTACTCGCTCTTATGTGTAGCGACTTCTGTATTTATTGCTCAATTTCCTTCCAATTTATAGGGTAGGCTGATAAAAATATTTTGTAACTTTTCAACTTATATTTATATTCAAACATTCCTAAAAAAAAATATATATGCAGACATATATATAGGCAGTAGGCGTGGCATTCAATAGTACAAAATCCACGTTCGGCTAAGGATCCTTCTAGTAAGTTTTGTGCTCTCAGGTTTTATTTCATTATTATTCCCCATAAATCCGATACCCCTTTTCCTTTTGCGAACGCGGTAGAAAGACACCTAAAATTTAAAATTAACTTGATTTACAACAAAATTGCTCGAGACCCGTAGCACAAAAAGAACATCGTTTGCTCTGCTCTCATCTCGCTCTCACTTTCTTGCTCTCGCTACGTCTACGCAGAGCACAGAATATATTTTTTTGCTATTGCTATTGCTACAGCTCGCGACTCGACGAAACTCCGAGCAGAGCAGAGCACGCAATTTTTCGTTCTCCTGCTATGGCTCTGCTTCGGCTCTCGTCAAAGTGAGAGCGGTAGCAGGATCATAGCAATATATTTGTGAATCTCGCTGCCACGGAGTAGTAAATGCAAACCCTGGATTTGTCCATTAGATATACATATAGTGCTTAGTTCATTGGAATATAACCTAAGCTTATATACAATAATAATATTAAGACGCATTTTATTACCTCGTCATCTACTTCAGCTTCGTCAATTATGAAGCCACCAAAACGTTCCTTTTTCTTTTTTTTTCTTGGATGGTCACCTTCGTTCTCCTCCTCTTCATATTCTTCAGAATCAATATCTTCTCCATTTGCGTCTTCATCGTCAGAGTCATCGCTCTTTCGTCGGCGTTCTCGTCTTTCATTAGGTCGAGGGGAATCGGATCCAGACCCAGAGTGCGCCGATTGGGAGCGTGATCGGGAAGATCTTGATACTGATCGTGACCTCGAGCGAAAATCCGTCTTGGATCTCAAACTTTGCTGCGATTTATTGGATATTGATCCATCTTCGGAACCACTGTCCGACATGTTGCTAACTTCAGAGTCTGACATTATTACACTGTAAAATGTGAATAAATCTGTATGATATCTGATGATATGATATTTATAAGCTGTTACAAGGAAATATTTAAATACTTACAAGACACAAAGTTTATCAAAGATTATTAAATCACCAACAAAATTAAGAATATCCCAATTTCAACACACAAATGATAGAGACGCCAAGCAATGCTTAGGGATTTCGATAGATAGAAATAATATCGATAGTTACACGACAAAAAATTTGCTTACACTATAATAAGTAAATTAAAACAGTAAACAGTTTTTTGTACAACATTTGGCTTGCGTATTATAATTCAGTATGTTTACTAGTACATCTTTAGATATTATATAAATGGAGAGACTTCCTGATCTTTTCTTTTCTTTAATTTATCATCAAATATATAATTTTTGAATCAAACCATGAAAAGTGAATTTTAATTAATCAGAATTATAAATTCAGCGGTTGTCGTTTGGAAAATCTAACACATAAACTTGGAATAGTAATTTAAACTAACCATTCTTAATTGTTCATGGATATAATTTAAGTTTTCTATGTATGCATTCATTAGTGTCATCCCTATATTCTTTCCGTTTTGTGTGAATGTCAAATCAAATTGGCACTCCCCTAGTGAATAAATTAAATTAAGAAGAAGCAAAATTCCGCACAAATTGCAATAATTTAAAGAAATTAAAACACCTCACATATATTTCATGAATAAATATTTATAATGAATATAAACCAATTTTATATAAAATAGTGTCAAAAACTATAAATATGATTACGTGGGTTAATTTAAGGTCAACCTTTAATTATAATACACTCCCCAACAACTTTATGACATTCACATATATGTAACCAAATAAGCCCCAATATAATTGGCACTTGGATTAATCGATCAAGGAGCAAGATTTGGTATTGTTGGTGAGTCTACTTCATATCTACGTTACAAAAAAAAAAAACTTATTATTAAGTTAAATAAAAAAGCTACAACTCTTTATGCATATACATATATATTCAAATGTGGAAGACGCTCATCTACAAATACACATTAAAAGGCTGCGAACACAACATATAAGAATATATATATTAAATCATGAACACATTGGAGGCAAAGCTAAGCAATCTGGCGCAAATAAACCACGAATGTAAGTAAGTAGTACACATAAGGATTAAACACTAATATTTTTATTTATAGCCACATTAGAACGTGGTGACCACTATGTAATTCATGTGCATATGCCAAACAGGAGTTTTAAGGCAATTGGCTTCAATAAGAATGAAACAGTGTTGCAAATTATTAAAAGAACTGTGGAAGAAATTGGTAAGGAAGGGCAGCCTTTTCCGAAAACTCAACGATATGCATGCCGCTTGTTGAATGTAGTTACCAAAGAAGTAAGTTGTTTATTGTGATATATCCGAAATTCTTATTAAATGGATTTATACTAGGTGAAATGGTTGGCAAGAACAACTTTAATGGATAAAGTTGTATCTTACATATTGTCTCCTGGATGCTCGAATGTGGACTGTCCCAATAATTACCAAACTAAAATGGAGATAACTGAAAACATAGAAGAAAATGTAGCGAGGCCTTTGATTACCAAAGGGGTGTGGCGTGTTGAGCTTCGTGTCCGTTATGTTCCTCACAGAATACAGGATTTGTTTGTTGAAGACAGGACAACGTGCTTTTATTACTTCGATCAAGTATGATAAGAAAACAATGATCTTCAAATACTACAAATATTTTTTTTAGGTGAAAGAAGAGTATATTCAAGCCAACTTAACTACTGTGGATGTGGAATTGGCAGTTCAACTGTGTTGTTTGGGAATACGTCATTGCTTTAAAAACCTTACACAAAAAGGTCCCGATAAGAAGCAACATATTGATTACATTGAGAAGGAAATTGGATTAAAATACTTTATTCCGCATTCTGTGATAAGCACAACAAAGCCAAAGAATTTGAAAAAAATGATACAGGCGGGATATAAAAAAGTTTACAATTACAACGATATTGAATATTTGACAAAGTATGCTTTAATATATTTCCCACCATCAAAATGTTGGTAATATTTAAGGAAAATGTATCATAACATTTCAGGTTTTTTGATCTTCTTAAAGGCGTTTTCTTAACTGAATATGAACAATTTTCGGTAACTTTAAGTTCTGCGTGGAATATATCAGGAATTTTACATGTTGGACCCTATATTGGTAATACTTTTTTTTAAGTAAATATGGAATATTCGAAAATTTGTACATCTACCAATTAAACTTGAAATCATTACAGGAATCTCTTACCAAACACATCCACAAGCAAGTTTAAAGAATGTGGCTCAGTTTAAGGATTTAGTCGCTATAAAAACTTGTGGTCTTCCAAAGGAAAAGCTAGCTAAGGACACGTCCAATGAGTTTCAGCAACAAAACTCTAATTGCAATTGCCAGAATATTAAAACTCAAATACAAATTTCAGTCACAAATATTGAAGAAAACTTGGTTATAACCTGCAGTGGAGTCAACGTAAATTTTAAAATTATTATCCAGAATTTTACTTAATGTTTAATTTTTTTAGACTGCTGAGAGTATTGCTGATCTTATTGATGGATATTGTAGACTTTTAAAAAACGATTCTGAGTTCACAATTTGGGAAAGAGAAAGTAGTTCAAAGAATGAAAGCACGTCAAAATGCCCTAATGCATTACAAGAAGATCTAAAAGTATTATCACCAACTAAAAGTAAGCCAATCCTAACGGATGACTATGCTGAAATCGGATTTTTGGAAGGTGAAGACGATTATTCAACACCCACAGGTAGAGTCCAGAATTATTGCTGTATATTGTGTTAACGGATTCTTTCTTTTATTTAGTGCGTAACTACGAGCTTGATCGATCTCAAATAATTCTAAGTGCTAAAATTGGTGTTGGTCAGTTTGGAGATGTTTATATTGGCACATATCGATTTCCAGTATCGGCTAAGGTAAAAAGTCAACGGAATGAGGTTGCTCCGAGCGGTCACGAAGATAAATATGATGAGATTCAAGTGGCTGTAAAAACATGCAAAGCAAATGATGACCCAGAAAAGACAGAAAATTTTCTTGCTGAAGCGTGTATGTATATTGATAATATGATTTTAAACTGAATGATAATAATGCTTCCAATTCAAAAATGGCAACAATTCTTTATTTGCTTCAATCATTTTTAGTACAAATTCAGTTTTATTTGGTGACTTACCTACCGTGTTCTGTCTGTATAACCCTTTGTCATTAATACAGATATAGATTATTATTACTTAGAAAAAATTGCAATCTTGTTTTATATGTATATTTCAGATATAATGCAAAAGTTTGATCACCCTCATATTATTCGCTTAATTGGCATTTGTAGCATTATGCCGATTTGGATTGTAATGGAGTTGGCAAAGCTCGGTGAGCTACGAGCATATTTAAAAGCGAACACTGATAGGTAAGCTTAATAGAAATCCATCTTGTTTCCAATTTGTTCAAGAACTCAATCTTCTTTAAGATTGACTCAAGGAATATTGCTTAAATACTGTTACCAATTATCAACAGCTCTTAGCTATTTGGAATCTAAGAAATTTGTCCACAGAGATATTGCTGCTCGAAATGTTCTTGTGAGCACTCCCACTTCTGTCAAGGTGCGAATTTAAAGTGCGATAATAATTGAAACAGTTAAGTTATTCGATTAAAATTTCAGCTTGCTGACTTTGGATTATCGCGTTGGGTGTCTGACCAGTCGTATTATCACTCTACACCCACAGGTAAGAGAAAATATGACGCTATTTTATAAATTAATTTGAAAAAAAATGGGTTTTCAGTTGCGCTTCCTATTAAGTGGATGTCACCCGAGTCCATAAATTTTCGTAGATTTACGACTGCAAGTGATGTCTGGATGTTTGGTTAGTTAATGAAATCGTATGTTTAATTGTTTTGAAAATGTTTGTTATATTTTTGAGCAGGTGTTTGCATTTGGGAAATTCTTATGTTAGGAGTTAAGCCATTTCAAGGTGTAAAAAACAGTGATGTAATTACAAAATTGGAAAATGGGGAAAGGTTGCATTTACCACCAAACTGCCCGCCCAGACTATATTCTCTTATGTCTCAATGTTGGGCATATGAGCCGTTAAAAAGGCCAAACTTTAAACGAATAAAAGAAACACTATAGTCAGTATAATAACATTAATATTTGATTTTGAACTAATGACTTTTATATTTTAGCGAAATTTTAGTAGAAGACAGTATGAACTCATCGGACACGATGAGGCGAGAATATCGTAGAGTAACAGCTACATCATGGCTAGAAGATGTTCCTCCACTTAAGCCGTCGAGAATACTACATGAAATTGGTAACGTTCTAGTAATAACTATTTTACAAGTACTTTTATTATTAATATTATTAATAATAAAAAAATGTATACCTGGAAATTAATCGGCTAAGTTGTTTTTAGATACTCCAAGTATTAATAAAAATACAACAGAGGAAAATCGAGCAGTACCGCAGACATATATCATTGCCCAAAATCCTGCAGTTCTTGGAAGGCTAATGATGGAGAACCAAAAGCGAGGCATAAATCCTGCAGCCTACACCACACCTGCATCGGTATTTAATACTTTAGCTGTAGGGATAGATGCCAGTAAATCAAATCATTCGCTTAAAACTATTAAACTCCACGCGGCGGAACTTTTAAAACTTGATCCAGTTGCGGACTCCGAAAAACCTAAACGTTCAACTAGCTGTATTTCTGCTCAAAATCTGAATTCATCTTCATCTATAACATTTGAGTCGTCCATTATTTCCGCAAATTTAAACTCAACACTTTGTAAACCACATGAATCGGGAGACTCTTCTGAGCACGAGCTATTGAAGAATAACTTTGTTGTATGCACTCCTGCGGAGAACGAATTTGAAATACAGCCGACCATACCTAATCGAAGTTTCACAAGTACTGGTTATAACCTTTATGGTAGTCTAGAAAGACATCAACCATTAACTGATAAGATTTTGCATTCAAAGGGTGGCAGTTTAGAGCGCCATCAATCTTTATTGACAGCACAACATATGTTTCTTTACAATCAAGGCACAAACGCAATTGATCAATGCAGAAATTTAGAACATAAGTCCTCATTCCAATCATATAAGCAACAAATGAAAACATCGATGGAATGTGAGTCGCTACCCGAAGAAATCTACGACTTCGGTGGGGTCGGCATCAAAACCTGTGTGTCCGTCAAAAAAAAAAATAACTTAATGTTGCATGTATCTCCAACAATTCCAAATCGAGGAACACATGTTTATACTGACCCTCAAAACTCTAATATGAATGCAAATAAAACATATAGCGATTCTACAAATTTCGACGAAAACGATATTCAACTTCATAAAGAGCTACAACGTAGCTTACCACTTCAAGTTGATATTAAGAGCGATATTTCTGAAGGAGCACGGCCTATTCCGCTAAGTTCTATTGCGTTAAATAAGGTTTGACTAGAAGATTTTTAATGTTGTGGCATTTCCTAGAAACAAATTTAGTTTTCATTTATGTCGACTATAGTTATAATTCTTATATTTTTTGTCATGTATAATTATGTTTTACATTTATATTTTTATTGATTTTTTGTATATAATTGCTTCCGTCTGAAGTCATATAATATTTTAATTTATAGACAACTCATAATCCAAATGGTGAAAAGCTGAGACAACAGCACAACGACAGTAACAGCGACGGGGAATGGCTTTGTCTTGAAGAAATAATCGTAAGTTTTCGACTAGTATCAATGTGTAGTTTTCTATTTCAAACAGAATTATCTCACAGAGAAAACGGTCGAGCTCTGTAGCTCCTGCTGCCCTAATGGACTTTTTTGTCAAGCATAATGCGGATTCGATGAAAGATGGCCCCAGTAGCCTACCCGATTGTCCAAATACAAGCGCAGATATTAAAACATCAAACTCAGAGGTCTTGCCATTAAAGAAAAACAGTTCTGCTTTGGAATACTTGGAAACGTTGCCGTCACCTGAAGAAAATAATATTTCAAAGTCGTTAAAAATTTATAGTCGAGATTCTATACGACCAATATGTCGAGCAAATGACGAGGTATATTGTGCAACAACAGCAGTGGTGAAGTCGATAATGGCTCTCTCACAAGGCGTAGAAACGTCACACAATGGTGGTTATTTGCATTTGGTAAAAAATGTCGGCGTGGAACTGAGAAATCTGTTAAAATCGGTAGATAAAATTTCGATATTGTTTCCACCACAGGCCTTGAAGTAATAAATATTATTTATATATTAGAAAATATAAATATAAATGAAAATTACTTATTTTTCAGAGAAGTGGAAATGGCTCATAAGGTTCTTTCCAAAGATATGCATGAGTTGGTATCAGCAATGAGATTAGCACAGCAATACAGTGATACTACTCTAGATAACGAATATCGAAAGTAAGTACATCATTTTATTTAAAATTTGGAATTTTATAGACCTACAAACATTTTTTTGACAGGAGTATGTTATCGGCTGCACATATTTTGGCTATGGATGCGAAGAATCTTTTTGACGTGGTGGATTCCATTAGAAATAGGTATCAACATTTATTGAGCAGTCCATTGCCCTGTAAATTACAATCTGGTAGTGCCACAGAGTTCGTGCCTGTCGTTGAACCACCCAACACAGGGAATTGCAGAGTAGACCTTTACGACAATGAAGTTTTACATTTACAAATACCTAGAGGTCTGGATAAAAATATTACAGATATCGGGGAAACCGATATTTGCCATGACACGATGGGAAAATCAATTGAGCCTTTAAAAATAGTCGAAGAATCATTAACCAGCACTAAAGAGCACATGTACTGTAATACAGATATAAATGGTCAAGTTTAAATATAAAGTGTTTGCTTTCCAATATATTAACAACTTGTGTCACAACTTAATACTATGTAAATAATTTACCAAAATACAGAATTCTTTTTTCCAAACCGAAATATATCAATCTGTGCAGTTAAATCAATTCATACAAAGTAAAAAAGTATGTATATTTGCATATTTTAGAAATAATTAGTATTTGTTAAACTGTCCTTAAATTAACAACTATATATACTAGCATAATAAGGAATGGAATGGATGCTTTTTCTTGGCGGGAGATCGTGGGAATAATTTACTGAGGCCTTCGAAAAATATTTTTATTTTTGTGGTGTCTGATATCGTGGTGTAAAGTGCAAGGTGGCGCAAAAATAACCTTCCGATGTTTTTTGGCTGTAATTTAAAAAAAAAAATGAAAAAATTTGGTTCTTTTTGTGGATTATTTTTATTTGGTCTTTTAATTTTTTTACATCAAGTCGAGAATATGATGTCATGTAAATGGCCGCCGCCACGGTCGATTGCCATTTGAGCCCTTTTTATGGCCTTTTCCATCACTTTGGCCAGAACTTCCGGCGATAGGTTCTCACATTCTTGACGGATATTGTCTTTAAGAGCAGCAAGAGTCTGAGGATTGTTGACATAAACCCCACAAAAAGAAGTCTGGAGCGGTCAAATCAGGCGATCTTGTTGGCCAGTGCAAATCGCCAAAACGGGAGATTAGGCGCCCGGGAAATTCATTCTTCAGCATATCGGTTGTGGCACGTGCAGTGTGTGCCGTTGCACCGTCCTGTTGGAACCACATGTTTTCCAATCCCAATTCATCAAGTTGCGGCAAAAAGAACTCGTTGATCATTTTCTGTAGCGCTCACCACTCACAGTAACCGTTTGGCCCGCGACGTCTTCGAAGAAAAAAGGTCCGATGACTCCTCTAGCGAAAACAGCACACCGGGGTCTGCCACGCCTGGCAGCATCTCTTGTTGTGCCAGTCTCTTCGAGGCGATCGGCTTAACGACGCAGTGTTTCACCAGTAGGCGTCGGACGGCCAGGAAATCTGCGACGAAATTCTCGTTGTGCCAAAGTCACCGACCGATTATTGGTCAAATAAATAGTCACCAATAAACCGCGTTCTGGAACAGTGTAACGTAACATTGTTTATTTACGTGTATTTTGCGTTTACTACACTAATGTCAAAACAGAACTGACATTAGAGGCCAATCGCAAAATGTATAGCATCTTCTGATAGGAGGATTACTTTTGCGTCACCTTCTATTTGCGTAGTCGCTAGTCGACTCGGCTGTTCTTGCTTTTCCTGAATAAGCGCTCAATTAAAAAGTTCAAGTTCGGCGATCACCTCTTCACTCGCGAAAATATTTTCTCAATGAGCATCCTTTGGCGGTCTGAGAAAATGTAATAGAGTGTGGGGCCCAGATCTAGAGAATATGGTGGATGTGGAAGCAATTTGTATCCCAATTCATGGAATTTTGCCATCGCTTCCAACGATTTGTAACAATGTCTTGGTGAAATATCACATCAAACTGTAAAAGTCACTGTTGATGAACTTTCAACAACTCGTCTTTATTTTTGGTCAAAAGAGAGCTTGCACAAAGTTTTCTTATGCCCAAATATTCCTGATGGTGTACACATTCAAGTGCCTGCGTACTCCAACGACTTCAATTTACGTTCACCGCCTTCAGCTCACTTCCCCACGTTTTGCATATCAATCCTTAATGGTTGATTTTCCTCGTCATTATGCCAAGTTTTTGCTTCAATTGTATTTTCATACCATTTTCCCATTGCAAATGGGTAAAAAATGGTATATTAACTTTGTGAAAATGTTTGTAAAAAGCAGATGAAATATATACATATAAGTTAAGAACCTACATTGCCGGCCCCCTATCTTCTACGGCACTGTGCTCCCCCTGAAAGCGCCGACTCTGCACTATCACCAAATCTAGGTCAGGTTTCCGGTGCCGAGTGAATAAACTGCAACTTGGCCACTCAGCACATTCTAAGTGGCCAAACTCCAACTCAGCGTAGCCGGCAAAATACGCTGACTCTGCTGAATGGGTGCAAGAAGTGTGGTGGACTGCCACAGCAATCGCGCTCATAAGTTCAGTCTCGTTAGAGAGCCCAAAAGAATTGATTGGAATTTTAAATAAAACCTTAACGAACATTGAAGATAAGCCACGACTTCTTATTCTGGGTGGATAATTATTTGCAGATTATGAATTGTAACCAAAGGTAATGTGGGGATGCTCATTCCACTATAATAAAAAGTCGATGAGCATAACTGGCGCCCGAGCAGATTTTCCCTACTTGTAGGGGGAACCAGATTGCTTTGCAATGGGCAAAACGAAAAAAATAAAAAAAAAAAAAACAAAAAAACAAAATTAAGACAAGAAAACCTATGGTGTGTATGTGTGTACAAGGTGTGAAGTGCTATAAAAAGAACCAACTGAAATAATGAAAATGTGAATAAAATAATGAAAATGTGAAAAAAAAAAAAAAAAAAAAAAAAAGAGAAGAAAAGGAAAAACTAACTAAAATAATGGAAATAATAATGAAATAATGAAATGGAAGTTGAAAAACGAAAACGAGAGTCGTTCCACCTTCTCCTAGTAATAACAAAAATTCAATTACACACCGCGGCGTTATGATCGCAAGACATACGCGGGTGCGAAAATATTGAAAATAAAAAAGAAAAAAGCAATTACCCACTGCGGCGACATGCCCACGAGGCGTTCGCGAGTGCACACATTGCAAATAAATTTAATGAAATTGATAACCGCGGCGGCAATTTATTTGCGAGCGGCACAAATATTGAATAAAATACAAACAACATAAAAATCAACAAGTGGCTAGTGGTAGTCAACTAGAAAGGCTGAGAAATGCGAAATGCATTCGAGAAAGCTGCCTAGTGGATTGTGTGGCAACCGTACCTTAGTAGGCATATAGCCAAAACGGACGAATACGGACCACCGGGCCCAAATGCCGAAATAAAAAAAAAAAAAAAAAAAAAAAAAAATTAAGACAAGAAAACCACTTTTCATTAATTATGAATCGGTTGAGAAATAGCGGCTACGCCCCCGAGGTTGCAGGCGCTCTCATCGACACATATAGGGAAAAAGCCCTAGATGTCTTCGTAAGGGGTGTAAATGGGGACTCCTCCAGACTTTTGTTTGTGCGGAATCCGAAAAGTTTGCCCGAGGCATATGCCTTCTGTCTTGAACTCCAAAATGTTGTGTCGAGGTCCAACCAGACTCCCATTCCCCACTTAAATAGGTTCACACCGCCTTCTCAGTTTTATCAACAGGGAAATGTACCTAGATTCCCGGGGTCACCCCAATCTTACACTAGACCGTCAACTAGGCCCATGTACAGTCCGAGTCCGAACGGGGGTGTCCAACAGACTCCAAGATTTCAGGGTTCGAGACCAGCTATTAAGGCCGAATCGAACCAGTCCGGTCAATCATACCAATCATACCAGTCGGGCAGATCTCGCCAAAGCGATGGCTTCGGCGCAAAAAGAGCCTTAAGCGGCGCAACCAACCCGTTCCGCAAGGCGCAGAAGTTGTATCATTTACAACCAACGATGTCTTCCACGCTGAACGACGTCGAAGAGGGTACCCATGAGTTGCCTGAGGAGACACCCCTCGAGTGGTCTTGCGCAGACACCCGAACCGAGGATGAGTTTCCTCCGCGGAGAGCCAGCGGAACAAACCCTTGCGAGGAAATGGAGTCTGTGGGGGGCGAAACTGCAAATTTTATGAGCGACGCCTCTCCAGTGTACCATACCTAGAGTATGGCACCAAGGACGGGGCTAAGCTACAATTCCTTATAGACACCGGTGCAAATAAAAACTTCGTTAGCCCCAAGATAGCCGCCGGTTGTGTTCCTCTCTCTAACCCATTTTTCGTACAGTCAGCCGCGGGAAGTGTGAAGATCACGCATCAGCTTAAAGGTCAGTTTTTTAAACCCATGGGGAACAACACCACGCTAACCTTTTTCGTCCTCCCCACTTTGGATTCCTTCGATGGAATCATTGGGGATGATACCTTGAAGGCGCTTAAAGCCTTGATCGATAGGGAGAATGATTGCCTAACCATATCGCCAGGAATTAGAATCCCACTCTTAGCTAGACACTCGTTAAATGTACACTCACTATTGAACGCAGAACACTCCGACGAGGTGAAAAGTACGCTGAGTTCCTTAATTGAAGAATTTGCGAAACTTTTCGAACCTCTAAATCCGGGCAGTTCCGTGGACACGAGTGTAAGAGCGGCGATCCACACTCGAACCGAGGATCCCATTTATACGAAAAGCTACCCGTACCCTGCTAGTATGAGAGGGGAGGTAGAAAGACAAGTCGAAGAATTGTTAAACGAGGGCATCATTAAGCCATCTAAAAGTCCCTACAATTCCCCCGTCTGGGTGGTCCCTAAGAAACCCAAACCGAATGGAGAAAAACAATATCGCATGGTCATTGATTTCAAACGACTTAATGCGGTGACAATCTCCGACACATACCCAATCCCAGATATTAATTCTACTCTAGCTAGTTTAGGCAAGGCCAGGTATTTCACGACCTTGGATCTGACGTCGGGCTTCCACCAAATCCGCATGAAAGATTCCGACACACCCAAAACGGCTTTTTCCACATTGAATGGAAAGTACGAGTTCCTTCGGCTCCCGTTTGGCCTAAAGAATGCACCCGCAATCTTCCAACGGATGATCGACGACGTGCTCAGAGAATACATTGGCAAGATCTGCTATGTTTACATAGACGATATTATAGTCTTCAGCGAGGATTATGAGGGACACTGGGAAAACCTTCGCATCATTTTTGAATGCCTAAGGCAGGCGCGCCTCCAAGTAAATTTGGAAAAGACCCAATTCTTATCCACGCAAGTGGAATTCTTAGGGTATATTGTTACTTCCGATGGCATTAAGGCAGACAATAAAAAAGTCGAGGCGATAACGAATATGAAGCCTCCGACTAATGTAAAGGAATTGAAGAGCTTCCTCGGAATGACTTCTTATTACAGGAAGTTCATTCGCGACTACGCGAAGGTAGCGAAACCCTTGACTAATTTAACTCGGGGGGAGTTTTCCAAGGTGAAGGCGAACCAATCCAAACGCATTCCTATAGACCTCGACGAAGCCGCCTTACAGGCATTTAACGACCTTAAAACAATTCTTTCGTCCTCCGAGGTCTTAGCATTCCCCGATTTCGAAAAACCTTTCCATCTTACCACGGATGCTTCCGATTACGCAATCGGGGCCGTGCTATCCCAAGATGATCAGGGCAAAGACCGCCCAATCTCCTACATTTCGCGTTCTTTAAATAGAGCGGAGGAGAATTATGCGACAAATGAGAAGGAAATGCTCGCCATAGTGTGGGCACTGGACAATCTTCGGTCCTACCTGTATGGTGCAGCTTCTGTTAGAGTCTATACAGACCACCAGCCTTTAACATTTGCAATGGGGAGCCGTAATTACAATGCCAAACTCAAACGATGGAAGTCGCGTATAGAGGAATACAACTGCGTCCTCATTTACAAACCAGGGAAGTCCAACGTGGTTGCGGACGCACTTTCTAGAATCACCACACAGGTGAATCTCCTGGATTCAGATGCAGCTACAGTACATAGCGCGTTACAAGACGCGTCGGAATTAATTCCGCACGTGGAAACCCCAATCAATGTCTACAAAAATCAGTTAGTATTTGACCCGGAAGTGACCGAGTACGAATGCGTTCGTCCACACATGGGTGTCGAGAGACATGCAATTCCAATCAGTAGGGAAGCCCCGAATTTGCTAGCTTCTCTGCAAAAATATTTAAAACCTTCCATAATCAACGGGGTAAAGATCCCTGAGACTTACCTATCCGACTTCCAAGCTTGTTGCTTACAGAATTTCAAACTTTATAAAGTACGGATAGCTCAGAGACTGGTGGCGGATCTGACGGACAGAGACGAGATATGCGATGTAATCGAAAAAGAACATCATAGAGCTCATAGGGGTGCCAAGGAAATTCGTGCTCAAATCTTGGAAAGATTTTATTTCCCTAGAATGACGAGCACGATTCGCGCCCAAATATCTTCATGCGAGTGTTGCAAAACATTCAAATATGATAGGCATCCCAATAAACCGGAACTGCAACCGACACCAATACCATCTTACCCATGCGAAATTCTTCACATCGACATATTCACTCTGGAAAAGAAAATTTACCTAAGCTGCATCGATAAATTCACCAAGTTCGCTAAGTTGTTTCCCTTGGATTCCAAATCTGCTATTCATTTGAGGGAAAGGTTGGTTGAGGTACTCCACTATTTTACCGTTCCAAAAATAATGGTTTCTGACAATGAAAGGGGATTACTTTGTCCCACAGTTCTCAATTACTTAGATACCCTAGGGATAGAACTATACAATACACCAACACAAAAGAGCGTAGTTAACGGACAGATAGAGAGATTCCACTCCACATTTTTGGAGATCTATCGCTGTCTGAGGCAGGAGTACCCTAGTTTCAAAAGTCAGGAGTTGGTTTCAATAGCCGTTGATAGATACAACAACTCTGTCCACTCCGTGACTAACAAGAAGCCGGTGGACATATTTCTGAACCGGACTTCTAGGGTCAATTATCAGGGATTGGCGGACTTCAGACACCAAGCTCTGGAGGACGTCAGGGGCCTTATTGAGCACAAGCAGAGGCTGGCTAATAAGAGCCATAACCAGAAAAGGGCAGAACCCACAAGTTATACCGTAGGTGAGAAAGTTTTCATAGCCAATAGGCAAATTAAAACAAAGGAAAAGCCAAGGTTCAAGGGAGAAATAGTGCAGGAGGATAGGACGGTTACCGTAAAAACGAAGTCGGGAAAGATATTTCATAAATCCGACGTGAGGAGCTAGGTTTTGATCTGATCGGAAGAGAAATAATAGACAGCCATATGTTTCACTCACCCTCAAAATTTAAATTTGTATGCATTCCCTACCTTGTCGTGATTGATGTTCCGCACTTCTCTCACAAAACATAAGAAAAAATTATTAAACTAACCGTATTTTTTTAATCTCAAAAAAAAAAAAAAAAAAAAAAAAAAATAAATTTTTTAGTAGTTAAGCACACACATTAAACAATAAAATAAGAACAACAACAGAATAAAAAGCACACGCAAAAACCAATTTTTAAATTTCACTAATGTAATTACACAAAAATCATAACCCTTATTAGATAAGCACACACACATTAAAAAAATAAAAAGAACAACAGAGTAATAAACTCGCACAAACACTAATTTCCAAATTTCACTACTATAATTACAAAAAACATAATACAATTTTTTCTTCACTTAATTAATCAATTAGTACCTAAGACACCAATAACACAACCTTTTGAAAAATTTAGAATTACTGTTAACTTTACATAGAAGGTAAACTTAAGCTAAGCACACAAAAGCACACGAGAACAACCCACACCTACACAATTCATCAATCAATATCTAATCATCTGCGTATTCCCTCCCCAAATACAAGAGCGGCAGTAATTCACGTACGAGCCATCCACGTGTTCAGATACGATACGCCAGTGATACCATTACAACAAGGCTTCATTTGGCGAGTAAATGGCTTGTTCCGCCTGGCCCATGTCATCGACGTGGACGGAATGCGAAGCCTCCTGATTGGAATATCCGAAGAAACCGAGGCTATGACCGACACAGGAATGAAAATGTTGACTAAACATTATCTGAGGGAGGCAACGGAGAACATCCACAGGATCGTGGGTACACCACAACGGCGGAGATCGAGATCGATAGATTGGTTGGGAGCGGCATGGAAATGGATTGCCGGTTCACCAGATAAAACCGACTGGAACACCGTACTAAACTCTGAGAACGCGCTCCAAAACAACAATGACCAACAAGTTAGAATCAATTCCCGACTCTTCGACGCCACAAATGAAGCGATCCGGCAGGTCAACAGCGCTGTCATGCGCGTGAACGCCATCGACGCGGACTTACACACCGCGACGGTTACTCTTCAACGGGCCATAATAATGGTCAGCCAAACACGGGAGATTATTGCGGCGTGCCAGCTGGCGAAAGCAGGAGTAGTTAATTCCAACCTGTTGGATCATGGAGAGGTCGATGTCATACTGAAGGAGGTGGAAAATCTCCCTTATCAGAATGCTATAGAGGCGATTGAATTCTCCCAGCCTACGATTTTAACGAACGGAACCCTGCTTCTCTACGTGCTTGCTCTGCCGAAGGTGGCGGAGACAAGGTATAAGTTGATGCACCTCCTCCCAACCATTTCCGAAGGAAGACAAATTGCACTGGAATACGACAGAGTTGCGATAGATTCAAAAGAATCCTACGCGGTCTTGGGCGATTGCCTTTCAATTGGCAACACGACCGTGTGCCGGGAAAAAGACTTGCACAAAATAGAAGAGACGAGCTGCATTCCTATGATACTGAAGGGAGGGCACGCCTCGTGCACGTACATAAGAAGCGAGGAAGAAAGAGTAGAATTGGTTGACGACGGCATCCTCTTCCTGACTAACTTCAATGGAACCGTCAGGACCACTGCGAGGGAGTACCAACTGTCCGGATCGTATGTCATACAATACGACAACGACACAGTTGTAGTAAACAAACGCAGCTACAGCGGCTATTCAACGAGTCGCCTAATGGCTATGCCGGCCGTCTTAGTGAATGTGACGGCTTCGAATTACGAGGTGAGCCTAGGATACATTTACGAGGTTAGCCTGCGGAACTTGCGGAAATTGTCAACCGTGACAAGTAAGGTATTTGGATCCCTTCTCGCGGAAGTCATGATGATCTTCACAGCATTCGTCTTGATCTACCTACTCTGGAGGAAGTTGTCTTCTACCAGTGGCATTCAGGAACTGAAGGGCATGGCCAACGACCTGAGGAGGCGAACGACCCAGGGAGCTGACCAATCTTGATCTGCGGGACGCAGATTTTGCAACGGGGAGGAGTTAAGAACCTACATTGCCGGCCCCCTATCTTCTACGGCACTGTGCTCCCCCTGAAAGCGCCGACTCTGCACTATCACCAAATCTAGGTCAGGTTTCCGGTGCCGAGTGAATAAACTGCAACTTGGCCACTCAGCACATTCTAAGTGGCCAAACTCCAACTCAGCGTAGCCGGCAAAATACGCTGACTCTGCTGAATGGGTGCAAGAAGTGTGGTGGACTGCCACAGCAATCGCGCTCATAAGTTCAGTCTCGTTAGAGAGCCCAAAAGAATTGATTGGAATTTTAAATAAAACCTTAACGAACATTGAAGATAAGCCACGACTTCTTATTCTGGGTGGATAATTATTTGCAGATTATGAATTGTAACCAAAGGTAATGTGGGGATGCTCATTCCACTATAATAAAAAGTCGATGAGCATAACTTATATACTAGCTGTACCCTGCCACGTTTCGCAGTTGCATAGCGTGGTTCTACGCCCACGGAATAAGTAACACAAATAGAATACTTATCCAATCCCTTTAATTCTGTAATGCTTGCGGGTATACAACATTTTTCGTTTCTCTATTCTCCGCGTAAATATAAAGAATATCTGGTTTACCGACACGGGAACACGCAACATACAATTGCCCGTGTGAAAAACAATCTGCATCCAAAACTACTCCACACAAATCGAGAGATTTACCTTGAGCTTTATTAATGGTCATTGCAAACGCCAAGCGAATGGGAAACTGCAATCTCTTGAATTGAAACGGTGTTTCAGTCGGGATCATAGGAATCCTAGGAATGAGGACGTATTCACCTTTGAAGGGACCAGTTAAATCCTTGCTTCTACAACGTTGTTCATCAATTTCTTGACCGCAAGTCGCGTGCCATTGCAGAGTTTTGGCTGATTGATATTCCGGAGCATGATAATTGGCACACCTATTTTCAATTTCAATATGTGTGGTGGCGTTCCAGGCAAATCAAGTGAGTTCAAAAATTCCGTAGGGTAGTTACAGCATCATCTGCCTTCACAATGGTGTCTATTGATTTATAGGGTAGTTAACAGCATCATCTGCCTTCACAATGGTGTCTATTGATTTATATGTTATCTCCTAAGTTTCTATGCTGGATTGGATTACATGATTGAGTTGGCGGCAAGAATGGCTCGTTCACTGAGCCAATTGTGATTCCTATAATTGATTCGGATATCAGGGAAGTCTTTTCTGATTAGTTCTTCCTTTGATGTTACTAAATTACAGAAATTGTCTGGCAATCGTATTTTTCTCGACGTCTCATTGACTGGCAGCACTCCGTTCCCAATGTCCAATGTCGTGAGAATGCGTCGGCTGAGTCATCGTTCTGCAACTGTACACGCATATTTGTTGTCAACTGTAATGTCCGTACATGTCGCCACAATGTAGAATATTTCAGGTAAGCATTTATTTCGTCCGCTGGTGTCGATCGAGAAATTACATTAATGAGGCAACGTTTGTCTGAAATCTCCTGCGAGCAATATTAGGCAACGTTTGTCTGAAATCTCCTGCGAGCAATATCAAAGCATTCCCAAATGGTTGAACGGCTCCACGCAAATCCCGCAATGATCGATCGAGGGCCTTTAGTGATTTTTTGTGTGCCATCGTGCATTCATCCCATACAATGAGTTTACATCTTTGCAATACCTTCCCCATACCAGATGCTCTGGAGATGTTGCATGTAAGTGTCTCGATATTTTGCATGTTCAACGGCAATTTCAGCGCTGAATGAGCAGTCCTTCCACCGGGTAACAATGTCGCAGCGATTCCATATGAAGCAAGAGCTAAAGCTATGTCCTTGTTAGCTCTAACAGTAGCCAGCATCAATGTTATGAGGAACGTTTTTCCCGTTCCTCCCGGAGCATCCAAAAAGAAGATGCCCGGAGCCCCCTCATTTATCATTTGCATTACCTGATCATAAACTATTTTTTGTTCATGGTTTAATTTGGTAATGTTTGATTGGACATATGACTGGAGATCGTCGCTGTTGTAATTCTGCTCTCTGCGCAAATCCACATCAGATGCTGCAGCCGCAGTTCTGGCAGGTGTTGGCATTCCCAATTGACTTAGCACTTTATTAGCAATAGCTAAGCACTTGTCTTCAATGCTTATCAAAGTTTCATTGTAAATCTCTTCTGTCAATTCCATAGTCATGTAGGAATTTTCTAGACGTCCTCAGTTCAAAATATCCTCAGTCATATGCGAACGATATCTCGCCCATAACTCTGTTGGAGATGAAGGGAAGCAAGCAGTCAATATGATTGCAAACAATGCGCGAATTTGGTTCGGATATGCAGTCTGGCACGCATCATTAATGCAGATATCCCACTGTTGGTCGTTCTCCAATAAATTTAAGGCAAAGCATGCACTCCGGAAGGTGGCATGGGTGATGCCATTGTGATTTTTCAAAAACTGGAAGGACGTAGGACCAGCCACATTTACCAGCAGCATGCGAAGGAAGAAACATTCATCTTGATTGGGATGCACTGTATAGAGTCTTCCAATTGTGTTCTCTTTGAAGATGCCAGGTTGGTCTTCGACAGGCTCGCCTCGTTTGCGTCGCACGAACGCTTTTTTAGTGACATTCCATGTGTAATAAGAGGGCACTTCTGGATACATCAATGTTCTGGCGCAAGCGTCTTCTTGGCATAATGGGAAGAAGGCAGTCAGAGTTGTAGCAGGCGGATTCAGGACTCTTTCTTGCACATTTCTGTCTGTAAAATAGACACGATGGCTATTCTCCAAATGGACTGCCAAGTGAACTACAGCCGGATTATGTTCATGCATAGGGAATGAAAAAATTCGCCATGCAGCCTCGTTGCTGCTGATGTATCTTCCAGCCTGATATTGGGAGATTTCATCGACAACTCGCACTGTATTCCTGTCACCATTCTCTGCCTGAACCCCAAAAACTGCCATATCGCTGCCTTTATTCACGTACTTGCAGATGAATTTAATCGATTTCACGGAATTGCAATATTCTACGTTTATGTGCGCTTTGTATGCTTTTGATAATAGAGGCGAGTATGGAACCACCCATCTATTGTTTACCTCAATATCACCAATTAACATGTGTAAAGTTGTCGATGTCCCGCCATCTTCGGTTGACCGTCTCCTATACAGAGGATATCCATCGTCACCTGTTACGGTGTTGGCTACAAATGCTCGAGGATATCGCTTAGAACACTTCCCGTCTACCATGCATGGTGAACTTGGGTTGAAGGTGCCGCATGGGCCATGGATCATGTTCTTGATGACAACTGCATGCAAATCCTTATCAACATCGGCCTGTGGAATCTCAGCGCGTATCACAACGTCGATTTCGTCCGGGGTAATTTTATCGTAGAGCCAAATTAGTATGTGCGCATGGGGTAATCCTCTCTTCTGCCATTCGACTGAATACATCCAGCACCGCACTGATCCAAAAACTCCATGCTTCACAATAAAATCCATCAATGATCTGAGCTTTTGTCTGAAAACACGGGCTGTGATGTCATGCCTATCCCTAGAGGATTGTCCAGGAAATAACAGCTGCACTATCTCATCCCAAGCTGGATTGCATGTAAAGGTTATAAATAAGTCTGGACGGCCATAATAACGAACATATGCCATGGCGTCTTGGGCATATTCATGCATGTGGCGTGGACTGCCTATGTATGAGGATGGCAAAATCGTGGGCTTTCCAACGTTGGTTGTATTACCGTCATTCACAACGGCATCCCGCAAATGAATATATTCCTCGGACCGAAGTTTCGTCTGATTCAATCGGAGGAACAGCAAACGTTCGGTTTCAATTTTTGCATACATATCGACAATGTACTGATGAAACAACTGACGGCATTTCAATATATGATTGTCCTCGTTCCTCCGAACCATTAATCGGTATGAATAGAAGTTCATGGCGCTGCACTTTTTATTCGTTTCTACACCATTCACTGGATCTACCATCCTCACATTGAAATGATATCCATCGGAACCATCCCAGAAGATAATTGGATACTGCAAAGCATCGTAAGAACGGTGAGTTTCTGCCACGTTTACCAATCGATCGCTTCGTCGATGGAGAACAATATCTCGAGGTTGGAATTGATCACCGACTATGACAATTGCCACTTCGTCTATAGTTGGAGCATTATACCTCCTGTTATGTTCTCCAGCAGGCGTTTTATCTGCATGAATGACAATTTTATGTGTATCCGAAGGCATTATATCAATCGCTGTTTTGAACAAACGCACCAAATTGTTCCGTTCGTGAAGAAGCTTTTGTAGCTGCGAAATAATAGGCCTCTTCAGCGAACTATTTTTTTCATAACGTGCATCAACTTCAGCTCCATCATCACCGATGAAGTACATTTGAAGGAATTTATGTGCACTGTCTGGAAGCGGAAGCAGGGAACCGGCTTTGTGATAAATTTGTCCTTTTATGTTGAAAATTGGCATGAATTGCCCAGTTATAATTTCGGCACCAAAGGACGTCATTTGTATTTCCTGATGTTCGAGAGGAAATGCTTCGATTCAGCAGTAGATCCAGCCAGTAGAGTGTGCAGAGGCTCTGGTGGTGCTTCAAGTAGAGGCAATTTTACTTTCCCGGCAGCACAACACAATGCTTTGGGTTCATTTTCAAACTTAAGAGCCTGGCAATGTGGGCAGACCTGACACATCCGGCCAATCACGACGTTGCGATTGGAGCTATAATCAACAGCTGGATTATATACAAAAGCAAGTCGATTGTATTGCACATTGTGATGTGCTCTCAGCGCTGCGCGTGCTTCAGCTAACCTCGCCCTACTGCGTTCATTATGTTGAGAGCGAATTGCATCTGTTGCTGCAGAACGCAACTGCCTAGAGCCCAATCGTGTTTCCTAAAGCCTGGCTGCTCTTTTTTCTGCCGATTCCTCGTTGTTGTTCTGCATTGCTCTCAGTCGTCGAGTTTCTTGCATCGACACCCGCTCTTCCTCAGTCATATCCTGAATCTGCCGTCTTTTTGCTTCTGTGCGGCGAGTACGTCGGCCCAGATTCGATTTCTTGGGTGGCATGACTACGTTTATCACTGATGTGGGAAGGAAAGTTTGATTTATAATCTCTCAATTCTCACTTCAATCCATGTGGTTTTTTTTTCAAATGTTTGAAATGTACAGCAGTGGTTGCCCTTGGCAACTGTCGGTTGAGGCACTGGGAAACGCAAAAAAAGTAAAATAGTTGCAAACGTAGATATGCTATGCACATAAAAAGTAGATAATAACATGGCCAGAACCTCAATATATGTTATGCCGAAATCTGGGCTTAATCGGTTCAGCACTTTTCGAGTCTATAGGCGAATCCTATATGCACAGAGCATTTATATATATATAGATTCTCGATCAGCATCAATAGCCGAGTCGATTTGGTCATGTCCGTCTCTATGAAAACACACATTTCAGCTATTAAGAGCTAGTTATTAGTAGGAGAGGTCGCCTCCGCAGATCTACCATAAAAAGGCGTTTTTCGATTTATTGCAAATAACGCAATTATTATAAGAGCTAAAAGTATCAGAGACTAGTTCTCTTAATATTGTGAACTTAATAATATTGTATTCTTAATAATATTGTGTACTTTATAAGGTCGAAACTTTTCTTTCTGTGCGTCGCATATACTAGTTTGTGAACAAAATTACAGTAGAATAGAATGTTATTGATATTTTCATGCAAAACTTCAAACTTACATTTTAAAGGAATAAAAAGCTTTGCTTCCATACTATTAACAGGTGCACGACAGTTGCAATTCAGAAACTTGTTGGCGTTGTAATATATAAATATATTAACTTCTGCGAAACGCTTCCTTCGAATTGCAAACATCTTTACAAGGGTATAAAAATACATTTTGATAAAACTGATTTTTTTTTTTAATAATAAATTTAATTTATTCGATAAACCTCAAAGATTAATGAACATTTTCATACTTGTATTAATTAAAAATTTAATTGAAATGTATATTGATTTAAAATTTTGTTCATGCTAGAATTGAAAACATAAAATTCGTATATTATTCAGACATTGTGGTTGAATCATAGTTAAAATACAAAGCAATTATGAATATATTGTGCATTCAATCCATTCTTCCAAAGTAAAAGTGGCAGTGTCATTCTTCTCGGTATCTCGTGTCTTAAATGATTCTGCAATAATTTGAAAGGTTTTAAGAATGTAATCGGTATTTGAATAATATGTTTTAATTTACCAATATATGTTTTAATTTTGACAGCACACATAAGAAAATCATCAAACGAAATTTTACCATCCCTCGAACCATATCGATGACCTAATGCATTAAGAACACGATTGTTTAAATGGTATCCTGCAGACTGAAGAGCTTCACGGAGTTGAAAGCCTGAGATTCTACAAAAATTATCGCTGTCGTATACTTTAAAAATTGCTTTCCATTTAGCAATATCAGAAAGTAATGCCTCGAATTCCTCGAAGCCTAACTTTCCGGATTTGTCAGCATCTAACATTGCCACCATTGAACGGCAAACATCCTTGGAAAATCCATGGGTTTCATCGATAATAGCTTTAATAGCAAAAAAAATTGTATGTATTTAAGTTTGTAATAATCTTTTTAATTATCATTTTTGTACCAGCATTACTTGATGGACTTTCATCTATTAATCTTTTGGTAGAGTGATCATTCATTGTTAACTGATCTTCAAATGGTGTTCCTTTAAGAAATGGTCCACATAACAATGTAAGTAGTCCACAAGCATTGCCAGCATCCTCTACTGGAGCTGCAGCGTTTTCAAATGCATTGTTTGTAGCCATTCGGCTGTATTCAATTGGTTTTGGTAAATCTGAAATAAAATCATCAGTTATTTTTTCATTTACTTTTCTTAAAGTTAATAAATATTTTTCGATCTCAGAAACAATATTAAATTATTATATTATATTATATTATAAATTTCTTAAAAATAGCTTCATTTTGTCTGATTTATTTTATCTTCTGCAAGGGTATAACACAAATTATGATCAAACTAACCATCACGCATAGAATTATCTAAAATAAGTTTTAACTCCATCCAATCCACTTCCATATCATTTCCTGCAATGCTGTCAAATAATCGGCGAAGGCTTTCCTTTTGAGGATCAGAGGGCTTGGGCGATGGAAACGCGGGCAGTACCTTAAAATTTAATAACTAAATAAAAATTTTTTGAATACTTCATTATACTAACTTTGTCTGAAATGTCTCCGTATCCAATACGATCATCATTCTCCCTATATTTAAATGGAAAATAACTTTTTCATGAAAATACATGTTTTTTTTAGGAGTTTTTAACACCCCTAGTTTTGAAAAACAGCTACAAGCTACAAAGCTACTAACTTAATGACGATCACGAACAGTTTTTAAAACCGTACGAAGAAACAATAGTTTTGACACATCGGAAACGAATTTTGGTAAAAATTACAACCATTACATTAATTTTTTTTTCTCAAAATAAATTAAAATCAAATTACTATTTCATATACCTGCAATTGCCACAGCATAAATGTTTCAATTATAATATCAAGAGCTTAATTAAGTAAATTACAATAATTTTACTTCAATAAAATCGGATTACTATATTATTGTTTGGTAATGACATACCGGCAAATAGAATCATCTCTGGCAACGCTGTTTATCATTTGATTTATCACCTTTTAAATGAAGTGTAGCTTGTTTACATCAACTTCCGCACATAAAAATTACAATCGAAATAGAGTTGACAAAAGTTGAAAAGCTGAAATTCGAGTACTTTTGACAATTTATTTCGCACAAGGGCACAAACTATCGATTCAAACCGCCGAATAGTGGTTCAGGCGATTCAGACGTGGTGATATTGTCACCGAAACACCCAAGCCCGCCGGACGACTAGTGGCCGTTGATATGGATAAAACCATGGAAATAGTGGTTCGAGATTGTAATGTTACTATTAGAATCATCGCAGAGGAGGTCCAACTAAGCAAAATAATAGACCGAAATCTCGGTCGAAAATTATAATTTTAAAAAAAATTACATATTAATGATGACAATGAGATCTTTTTTTTAATCAAATTTTAAAAATCTCACACATATTCTTACTAATCAATTCACAGCTAATGCAAGCTTATTTACAGTTAGAAATAATATATAGAATGCAATCTTTTTATAAATAAATGTTTAAAAAACAATTCTAATTGTAAAAAATATTTCTTAGCCCAGTTTTACAAAAAAAAACATAAATATATAGTAATGAAGTGAAATCAGTCACTAATTTAAAATTTAAACTTTATTTTACAATTTTTATATCAATCTGTCTATTTAACTTGATAATATGATTGCTTACTGGAAAGCAAGGGACATTCATTAGCCAACCCACATTAAATTTTAGAGTGTATAGAATGTTCAATGTACTGTCATATGGGTTTTCTTCTCAAATAGCTTAAAAAAAGTGTCTCTCACAAAACGAGAGTTCATTATTATAAATCGTTACTAGCTCTATGACGACATCGTTAATTAAGAATAAGTCATGAATCAAAGTTTTGTTATACATTAATTAAAACTTTGTAAATTTATAAGCAATATACAATAGACAAATAAAGAAAGCTACAGTCGGGTACAGACGACAATAAAATATTCAAAATTTAGCTTTAGTTTATTTTTTATTTTAAATATTTGGTTTCTACCACAATACTAGACCAAAAAACTATTGGTAAAATACTGTGATTTTAAAAAACTTGATGCCCGGAAATACCCGATACCTAACATATTTATCCTAAAATATATTACATATGTGTGTGTATACTATACAAAGTTGCAATTTTATCTTCGGCTTACCGATGGTTACATACCCTTCGAGACACATATTGTTGTCCTACATTGCTCCTTCAATAATATATTTAAATATAAATATATATAAATTTCTACTTATCACGCAGCTAATGTGTAAAGTTTAAATTTTCGTCTGATAGTTCCTATAGAATCAAAGGATATTAGAAATTATGGGAATTGGAATATTGGTTGCCTAAACTAACTATCGCTGCTTTTAGCCATTAGCCAAATAAACTGTGTTTTCATCTATCGATCGATTTTGATGAAATTATTGTGTTTGGTTACGATGTATTGAATCTAATTTGCATTGCAATAGAGGGACAGAAAAACGGACATGGTTAGATGCAGATCAATATTATAAATAATTAAAGGGTCGCACATGTTTCTTTCTGTGCATTGCAACCAATTGACAAACATTATTATACTCTCTGCAAGGGTATAAAATTTAAAAATTATGCAATCAGCTGCTAAACAAGCCTTCATACAAACTCTTGAATTGTTTTTCATACGCACTCCATATTATTTTTAGTTTCAGAAAAAACTCGTATGATGAATTCGCCTTCCTCATTAGGGTCAAAAGTTGAGGGCACAATAAGATAGTGTCCTGGGGGTAATTTAAACCGAGCGCAGACCTATTTAAAAAGTGGGGTTATATTTTCAATTAAGAACAGTTATTATTGAAATTACTTCACGCGTATTAATGAAGTGTGGTGATCGTCCAACTGAAGACTTGTATTTAAAGAAGTTGATTCCTTGTGGTCGGTTTTCAAGATCCTGATCCCTTAAATTGTAAATAGCAAAACCAATTGTAAGGCATTCCATTCCCATATTACGCTTTGATCTTCGATTTTTCTGCATCAACCCCACAATAACTGTGCAATTTCCATTTTCATCCTCTTCGTCGGGATCAACCAAAGTAATGATGTATTGGGGATTATGCCAAAATGTTTCTAAAAAGTTACGACAACCACCAGCTGTTACACCAGGCGTCCATTCACCCTCAAACATTGACATCTCCCATTTATGTTTTCGATTATCAGTGCTTCTCTGTGAAAATGAATCTGGTGACAGGTTGCATATTTCAACACGGTCAAAATTAGTTAAAAAATCTTGGAAAGACATCCAGAATTCTCCATCTCTATCAAATGTAAGACCAATTTCCGTTTTTTGGTCCTCAGGTATATATCTCCATTCAGGAGAACTGTCGCTCCACGGACCATTCCATTCGCATTCATTTCCCCAGGGATTTCGCATTCTTATCATAGGAATCTTGCCCTGCCGATTTGGTGTAACAATATCGATGAGACAAACCTGTATATAATAAATAAAATTTCCATCAAAAATATAATGTTTGACTTATAATATGAATTAAAACTATGTAAGTGCACCTTCGTAATTGAGTAAGCATGTCCACGTATTAAACCTTGCGGTGTTTCAGCTTCCAAAATATTCGGATCGGCTTCAATCGAGCATCCCATCATAGAATTACGTCCAGCTGACATTTGAAGTATGCTAAACAGATTATCCGGGGATTCCTTTAAGTCATACCATTCGCTGACACCCCCAGTAAAATCTTCCATGGCCTCGCATGTTGTTCCCCCTTTAAGAGCCTCATAAGATCCGTGTAGTCTAAAGAAAGAGTTATAATTATTTTTTCTATCAATCTGTTATAATAAGATTACTTGGCATATGCTTTTTCCAAAAGTGCACTCCAAAATTCATTTTTTTCAGCCGAATGCATGTACACTAATTCACCTCGGTGAGTTGGCAAACGGTCATCAACAATCACATCGACCCATTTACCTGTTTAATTTATTAGATTTAAAAATGAGTTTTTCATTAAAAGAGTAATAAGTTTTTTTTTTAGTATTGTAACTTTATTTGATAAGCTTTACCGTATTGCCAAAAATGAAAGTGAAATATTCCGGCATAGCTCTCCTCAAAATTTTGTTCTGGTGGAATTACGCGGAAAAATAAGTTTGGTTCTTGCGTTAAATTTGCAGTAGCAGCTAACAGCCAGCAATCTCCCAACTCTCCCTGTTGAACATCAAATCTAGAATATCCCTCTACGAAAAACTGGGGATTTTCAACGATTTCCTGA
Organism: Zaprionus bogoriensis; assembly: GCA_035046045.1. Taxonomy (NCBI): domain Eukaryota; kingdom Metazoa; phylum Arthropoda; class Insecta; order Diptera; family Drosophilidae; genus Zaprionus; species Zaprionus bogoriensis. Next base: position 294,297 of record JAWNOI010000155.1, read on the forward strand.
AAGAAATGTTAATATTAATAAAGCCTTCAAAACCGAGTTACACTCCAGAGCGAACTGACATGTTTCGAAGCAATCCCAATATTGATGTATAAAAAATAAAATAACAGTTCAACATAATCCCAAAGCAAAAATTAAACCAGCGAAAGATCACAAATATATATTTAGGTGAATTTTTCTATTTAAACCTGTACAGTCTATTGAACAATTAAAAATAATGCTTACTGAAAGATCTCTAATATTTAAACGAACCAAAAATGTACCAAAGTCTGCCGTCGTTAGTTGTGTAAACAGAAAGATCTTCCTCTCCTTCTACTCTTGAAGAAGTAATCAGCAACAGCTGTAACTCTCTAACTTGAAGTACAAAGTGTACTCCACCAATAAAAACAAACTGCAAGTCCTGTCTCTGGGAGCACTGGGAGTGGGAGCACTTTAAACTAGGTTAATAAATAAACACTGCCACTCTCAAAATCAAAATCTCAAAATCTCTTCATTGAGTCCACCGATCTGCTGAGCTACTACAACAACTTTAGCATCATGCGCAATTATAAACGATTAGTACCGAACCCAATAACAACAAGTAAGGAAAGCTACAGTCGAGCGCGCGCGACTGTAAGATACCATTTACCCTATTCGAAGAAATAATACAAAATAAAATAAATGGTATAAAAATAAAAAAAAAAGCAATTTACATTAAGAAAAAAAATCGCACCGCGCCAGATTCGAACCCAAGAACTCTCACGAACTTTGCAACTTACGAGCCGGACTTCTAACCACTAGACCACACAAGTTTACGCCATGCGATCGGCAAATTAGGCTTTTATTGACGCGGGCCCTCTACTGCGTCGATTTAACGTTTTGGTTAGGAATCGCTAGCGCCCATAACTTTGTATGGGGAATTCGAACTCCTATAACTTCTTTGTTATTAAAAAATAAAAATTGAAGAAAGCAACAATCGAGTGCACTCGACAGTTATAATTTACCTTTGGCTGCTAAAAATAACAACGCATCGCATATTTCCGAAATTAAATACACATGCATTGACGCTAACGGCTTATGCCGACTGCACGCCGATTGTGCGTGCGCAGTCGGCGCAAGCATTGAAGCCGAGCCTCTGCTCCGTCTCTGCTGCTGTATGCAAAACTTCTCGCGCCTAGGAACAGACCATGTGCTTCAGTGGTTTGTTGTGAGAGTTGTCAGCTCTATAACTAAATGTCCCCGGTTCGAATCCCAGCGCAGTCTTCTTTTTTTTGTATTACTTAGAAAAAGTTTTTGGTTTTTCTTATTTTTTTTGCATAATATATTTTTCATATAGCGCAAAATTATTAAAAAAAAAACAATTGCCCAGCGCAGGATTCGAACCCGCGACCTCACGCATCAGAAACTTGCGAGCCAACCATCAAGACCAAACACAGTTACGCAGTGCGATCGGAAAAAAAAAAAAAAAATAAATTACCCGTTGCTGGATTCGAACCCGCGACCACACGCACCAGAATCTTCCATGCAACCATCTAGACCACACACAGTTACGCGGAGCGATCGGCAAATGAGACTTTTATTGATGCCGGCCTTCTGCTGCGTCAGTTCAACATTCTAGTTGGAATTCTAAGCGCCTACAACTTTATATGGGAGATTCAAACTCCTATAACTTCTTTGTTTATTGTCCGATCGGATTGAAATTTATAGGGTAGATCTGTACTATGGTAAGCTACAAGAGTTATTTCCCTACTTTTCTTAAAATGCAATAGTTTGGGGCGGTGGGCGTGGCATCCAAAATTCTAAAATCCAACTTCTACATAATGTTGCAAGACACCCTCCTACCAAATTTGGTGCGTTTATCTCTTTTCGTTATTGAATTATTTGGAAAAAATCGAAATACGCATTTATCGATTTGTGGAGGCGGTGGGCGTGGCACATTAAGTTTGAAATAAACTTCTTGTGTGTATTGAATACACGCACACTCCCACCAAGTCTGGTGCCTCTAGCTCTTTTAATAGCTGAGATCTGTGTGTTCATACAGACGGACAGACAGACAGACGGACATGACCAAATCGACTCGGCTATTGATGCTGATCAAGAATATATATACTTTGTATGGTTTGCCACGCCTCCTTCTGCCTGTTACATACATTTGCACAAAGTTAATATACCATTTTTTACCCATTTTCAATGGGTAAATGGTATAAAAAGACAAAGCAATAAACACTAAACCGAAATCGAAATAAACGGTCACCAAACAATTAACCGACCTGATAAGTAAAAGTATAAGTGTAAAATATCAACAAGTGAAGAAAGCTAACGTCGAGTGCACTCGATTGTAAGATACCATTTACCTTTGGCAGTAAAACAATAATTACTATTATATTAATTACTTTTATTCGGCGAATATGCCGACTTCACGCAGACTGCACGATGATTGTGCGTGCGCAGTCTGCGTCGGCGGCGGGCCCCTGCTGCTGTAAGCGAAACTTCTCGCGCCTATAACTTCTGTGTTTATTGTCCGATCAGATTTAAATATATAGGGTTGGTCGATATTATTATTTCTATATATATAAAAGAAAGTCGTGTTAGTTACACCACTTATAACTCAAGAACGGCAGAACAGATTTGGCTGAAAATTGGTAGGGAGGTAGCTTAGAGCCAGGAGACGGACATAGGATACTTTTTATCCCGTTCGACAGCGTTCCTCTGTGACTTGACATGAAACGTCAGTCACTAAAAAACGTGGTATAACAAAAAAGAATCAGACTTGGAATAACAAAACGCAAATGACAGCTATGTAATTGACGTGAAATGACAGCTATGTAATGACGTATGGATGACAATTTGATATTTGTAAGAAATCAATATTAAAACTATTTTTATTAAATAAATAATTAACAAGTGGATTGAAGTGAAGTTTAATTAATAATGCCGCGACCAAGACGATCGAATCTTTCCCGACAAAGCCGTAATGCAAGAAGAATACAAAATACTGCAAATGAAAGGACTGAAGAAGAACAAGAAATTGCACGTGAACAGCGCCGCAATAGTATGGCTCGACTTCGTGCTTCTCAATCACGAGAGCAAAGTGAAGCAGCCCGTGAAACAGCTCGGTTGGCAATGCAGAATCGTCGAGCGAACAACAGAAGTCAACAAATAGATAATTTGCGATGCAGAACAAGATATTTAGCTGATTTGAATCGAGCTGCGTTTCGATACGATTGCAGCAATGATTACAGCTTGCATCCTAGCGTTTGCATTGGGCAAATGGACGTTGTTTGCGAGTATTGTGGTGCATTAAAGTTTTCCGGAGAAACGCCTGGATTATGCTGCGTTAATGGTAAAGTGAAATTGCCAGTGTTGACTCCGCCACATGAGCCATTGTATTCATTGCTTTGCGGCGAAACACAGGAATCACGCCACTTTCTTGCAAATACTCGAAAATACAATAGTTGTTTCCAAATGACGTCATTTGGGGCAGACATTATCGAAGAAGGAGGTTTTAATCCGACATTTAAGGTATTTATTTTTGTACTTACATAGAATGTAGTTAAAGAATAACTTAGTTTATCTATTGGTATGTATTATACTATTCCCCTACAGAAAAAGTGTTTATAACCCAGTTAATACTGTCTGGTTTTTATTTTGTAGATACAAGGACAGATTCACCATCGAATTGGATCATTACTACCTTTCGAAGATACACAGAATAGATTTTTAACAAATATATTTCATGGGCAACATGGAAGAACAACTTGATCGACGCCTAGGGATCAATGCAGGAATGAAGCGAGCAATTCTTCAAGACTTGCAGTGTCTGCTTCATGAACATCATGCGTTGGTCAGGTTGTTTAAGAGTGCTTTAGAGCGCATGCCAAATGATGACTATAAAGTTGTCATCAAAGCAGATAAACGACCATCTGGAACACACGAATGCACATTTAATGCTCCAACAGTAGACGAAGTTGCCATCCTGATTGTTGGTGATCAATTGGAAAAACGCGATATTGTGCTTACACGTCGCGATACTGGGCAACTGCAACAAATATCGGAAACTCATCGATCATATGACGCATTGCAATACCCACTGATGTTTTGGCAAGGAGAAGATGGATATTATTTTAATATTAAAATGATAAATCCATTGAATGGTAAAGTATCAGTATCTTAATAATGGTCAATGTCTGTATTATTTGCCTTTGAAATGGTTAATTATCAAATTTTTAATTACAGGTGAAGAAACTACAAAGAAAGTTAGCTCAATGAATTATTATGCATATCGTTTGATGATTCGTCAAAATGCTGACAACTATTTACTGCGGTTTCGTCGATTGTTTCAGCAGTATTGCGTTGACATGTATGTAAAAATAGAAACGGAACGTTTAACATTTATTAGGTTGAACCAAGCCAAACTGCGTTCTGAGGAGTACATCCATTTACGTAATGCAGTTAGTACTGAAGGAAATTCAGCTAATATTGGTCGATTAACCATTCTGCCGGCGACGTACATTGGTAGCCCACGTCATATGCATGAATATGCACAAGATGCAATGACATATGTTCGTCATTACGGCCGGCCAGATCTCTTTATTACTTTTACCTGTAATCCAAAATGGATAGAAATTACTCAATTGCTGCTTCCCGGACAAACATCAAATGATAGACACGACATCACAGCATGTATATTCAGGCAAAAAATTCGGTCCCTGATGAAGTTTATTGTTAAACAACGCGTCTTTGGAGATACTCGATGCTGGATGTATTCAATCGAATGGCAAAAACGAGGCCTGCCGCACGCACACATTCTTATTTGGTTAGTGGAAAGAATTCAGCCTGACCAAATAGATGATATCATATGTGCCGAGATTCCTGATCATGAAGTCGATCCAGACCTACATGATGTTGTTACTACTAATATGATTCATGGACCGTGTGGTGCCATCAACCCCCAATCACCTTGCATGGTCGATGGAAAGTGCTCTAAACGATATCCACGGAAATTAACGGCGGAGACTGTCACTGGCAACGATGGGTATCCGCTGTATCGGCGTCGATCACCAGATGACAACGGTCGAACTGTCACAACGAAAGTGAAAAGAATGGATTTCGTTGTCGACAACAGTTGGATTGTTCCATATTCGCCACTTATTTCTAAAACGTTCAAGACACATTGCAACGTTGAATACTGCAATTCAGTTAAGTCCATAAAATATATTTGCAAATATGTCACGAAAGGCAGTGATATGGCGGTTTTTGGATTGCAATCCTCGAATACCAACGATGAAATTTCACGCTATCAAGTTGGTCGTTATGTGAACTGTAATGAAGCGATTTGGCGTATATTCGCATTTCCCATTCACGAACGTCATCCCACTGTTATACATTTGGCGGTGCATCTAGAGAATGGTCAACGAGTATATTTCACGGCTTCGAATGCTACGCAACGTGCTGAAACACCTCCAGCAACTACATTGACCAGTTTTTTTGCAATCTGCCAAAGGACTGAAGAAGAACAAGAAATTGCACGTGAACAGCGCCGCAATAGTATGGCTCGACTTCGTGCTTCTCAATCACGAGAGCAAAGTGAAGCAGCCCGTGAAACAGCTCGGTTGGCAATGCAGAATCGTCGAGCGAACAACAGAAGTCAACAAATAGATAATTTGCGATGCAGAACAAGATATTTAGCTGATTTGAATCGAGCTGCGTTTCGATACGATTGCAGCAATGATTACAGCTTGCATCCTAGCGTTTGCATTGGGCAAATGGACGTTGTTTGCGAGTATTGTGGTGCATTAAAGTTTTCCGGAGAAACGCCTGGATTATGCTGCGTTAATGGTAAAGTGAAATTGCCAGTGTTGACTCCGCCACATGAGCCATTGTATTCATTGCTTTGCGGCGAAACACAGGAATCACGCCACTTTCTTGCAAATACTCGAAAATACAATAGTTGTTTCCAAATGACGTCATTTGGGGCAGACATTATCGAAGAAGGAGGTTTTAATCCGACATTTAAGGTATTTATTTTTGTACTTACATAGAATGTAGTTAAAGAATAACTTAGTTTATCTATTGGTATGTATTATACTATTCCCCTACAGAAAAAGTGTTTATAACCCAGTTAATACTGTCTGGTTTTTATTTTGTAGATACAAGGACAGATTCACCATCGAATTGGATCATTACTACCTTTCGAAGATACACAGAATAGATTTTTAACAAATATATTTCATGGGCAACATGGAAGAACAACTTGATCGACGCCTAGGGATCAATGCAGGAATGAAGCGAGCAATTCTTCAAGACTTGCAGTGTCTGCTTCATGAACATCATGCGTTGGTCAGGTTGTTTAAGAGTGCTTTAGAGCGCATGCCAAATGATGACTATAAAGTTGTCATCAAAGCAGATAAACGACCATCTGGAACACACGAATGCACATTTAATGCTCCAACAGTAGACGAAGTTGCCATCCTGATTGTTGGTGATCAATTGGAAAAACGCGATATTGTGCTTACACGTCGCGATACTGGGCAACTGCAACAAATATCGGAAACTCATCGATCATATGACGCATTGCAATACCCAATGATGTTTTGGCAAGGAGAAGATGGATATTATTTTAATATTAAAATGATAAATCCATTGAATGGTAAAGTATCAGTATCTTAATAATGGTCAATGTCTGTATTATTTGCCTTTGAAATGGTTAATTATCAAATTTTTAATTACAGGTGAAAGTTAGCTCAATGAATTATTATGCATATCGTTTGATGATTCGTCAAAATGCTGACAACTATTTACTGCGGTTTCGTCGATTGTTTCAGCAGTATTGCGTTGACATGTATGTAAAAATAGAAACGGAACGTTTAACATTTATTAGGTTGAACCAAGCCAAACTGCGTTCTGAGGAGTACATCCATTTACGTGATGCAGTTAGTACTGAAGGAAATTCAGCTAATATTGGTCGATTAACCATTCTGCCGGCGACGTACATTGGTAGCCCACGTCATATGCATGAATATGCACAAGATGCAATGACATATGTTCGTCATTACGGCCGGCCAGATCTCTTTATTACTTTTACCTGTAATCCAAAATGGATAGAAATTACTCAATTGCTGCTTCCCGGACAAACATCAAATGATAGACACGACATCACAGCATGTATATTCAGGCAAAAAATTCGGTCCCTGATGAAGTTTATTGTTAAACAACGCGTCTTTGGAGATACTCGATGCTGGATGTATTCAATCGAATGGCAAAAACGAGGCCTGCCGCACGCACACATTCTTATTTGGTTAGTGGAAAGAATTCAGCCTGACCAAATAGATGATATCATATGTGCCGAGATTCCTGATCATGAAGTCGATCCAGACCTACATGATGTTGTTACTACTAATATGATTCATGGACCGTGTGGTGCCATCAACCCCCAATCACCTTGCATGGTCGATGGAAAGTGCTCTAAACGATATCCACGGAAATTAACGGCGGAGACTGTCACTGGCAACGATGGGTATCCGCTGTATCGGCGTCGATCACCAGATGACAACGGTCGAACTGTCACAACGAAAGTGAAAAGAATGGATTTCGTTGTCGACAACAGTTGGATTGTTCCATATTCGCCACTTATTTCTAAAACGTTCAAGACACATTGCAACGTTGAATACTGCAATTCAGTTAAGTCCATAAAATATATTTGCAAATATGTCACGAAAGGCAGTGATATGGCGGTTTTTGGATTGCAATCCTCGAATACCAACGATGAAATTTCACGCTATCAAGTTGGTCGTTATGTGAACTGTAATGAAGCGATTTGGCGTATATTCGCATTTCCCATTCACGAACGTCATCCCACTGTTATACATTTGGCGGTGCATCTAGAGAATGGTCAACGAGTATATTTCACGGCTTCGAATGCTACGCAACGTGCTGAAACACCTCCAGCAACTACATTGACCAGTTTTTTTGCAATCTGCCAAAGCGATCAGTTTGCACGAACTTTGCTTTACTCGGAGATGCCACGATATTATACTTGGAATGCTTCATCCAAGAATTTTCAAAGACGGAAGCAAGGTGATGCGGTTCCTGGGTATCCAGATGTGCGTTCTACTGATGCTCTTGGTCGTATGTATACAGTTCAACCAAAGAATGATGAATGTTTCTATTTGCGGTTGTTGTTGGTAAATGTGCGTGGGCCAACTTCATTTGAGACACTACGAACTGTTAATGGTGTAATATTCCCAACATATCGTGCTGCATGTGAAGAATTGAACTTATTAGAAAACGATACCCATTGGGATACGACAATCGCTGAAGCCATTATCTCTGCATCTCCAAGTCAGATACGCACATTATTCGCTATCATAATTTCGACATGTTTTCCATCAAACCCATGTAACCTGTGGCACAAATACAAGGATAGTATGTCAGAAGATATTTTACATCAAAGTCGTGTCAGTTCCAGAAATCACGATATTGAGATGAATGAGGAGATACATAATCGTGCTTTACTCTTGATCGAAGATATGTGTTACCTCATGTGCGGTAATTTATTAATCAGGTTAGGAATGCCAGCGCCAAATCGTGAAATGAATGACGCATTTAATCGAGAATTGGAACGGGAACGTGAATATGATCACCAGGAATTAGATTTAGTAGTTCAAAGGAATGTACCCCTGTTGAATTACCAACAAAAGGAAGTTTATGATACTTTAATGAAGGCAATGGCTGATGAAAATGGTGGTTTATATTTCCTAGATGCCCCTGGTGGAACTGGCAAGACATTCCTTATGTCATTAGTTTTAGCAACTGTTCGGGCGAGATCCAACGTAGCGGTTGCAGTTGCTTCTTCTGGAATAGCAGCCACATTGTTAGAAGGATGCCGTACGGCTCATTCAGCATTCAAATTACCGTTAAATCTTCAAACTATTGAAGAACCAACGTGTAATATTGCAAAACACTCAGCAATGGCCAAAGTTTTAGCGACATCGAAAATCATCATCTGGGACGAATGCACAATGGCGCATAAACGTGCATTAGAAGCAGTTAACCGAACATTAAAAGAATTACGCCATGACTCGAGATGTTTTGGAGGAGCAATGATTTTACTGTCTGGCGATTTCCGCCAAATACTGCCAGTAATTCCAAGATCTACGGCTGCCGACGAAATAAACGCTTGCCTCAAATCGTCAAATCTATGGCGCTATGTGAAGAAACTGCAGCTGACAACAAACATGAGAGTTACATTGCTTAATGATACATCTGCTGAAGATTTCTCGGAGCAATTGCTGACTATCGGTAATGGTCAAGTACCTGTCGATGAATCGAGCGGATTAATATCATTTCCAAATAATTTCTGTGATTTTGTCTCATCAAAAGACGAACTTATCAACAATGTATTTCCAAATATTATTTCTAACTACAAAAATAATAAATAACTACAAAATAAAATAGCGGCTACGAATAAAGATGTAGATGACCTGAACTACATAATTCAAAATAAGATCATTGGAACAATGCATTCATTCAAATCTATTGACTGCGTCACAAATGAAGATGAAGCCACCAACTATTCAATTGAATTTTTAAACTCTTTTGATGTGCCTGGCTTACCACCGCACAATTTACGCCTAAAGGTTGGCTCCGTAGTAATCATGCTTCGAAACATAAACCAACCAAAACTGTGCAACGGTACGCGTTTGGTGGTTAGTATTGATGAACAATGTCATTTACGCTACGATAATGATAGGAAAATTCAAAGGTGAGGAAGATCTCATTCCGAGGATCCCGATGATCCCAACCGATATGCCGTTTGAATTTGAAAGTCTTCAATTTCCGATACGTCTTGCATTTGCCATGACAATCAACAAATCACAAGGCCAATCCTTAAAAGTTTGTGGTTTAAATCTAGAACATTCATGTTTTTCCCATGGTCAATTATACGTGGCATGTTCACGGGTCGGAAGACCATCTGCGTTGTTTTTTTTTGCGCCCGATAATAAAACAAAAAATGTCGTGTATCACAAGGTGCTTAAGTGAAGAGCAACCTATGTACTAAAATACAGAAATAATAATGAATGATTAATGTAGTTATTTAGTTTTATTTTGTATTTTTTCGAATAAAATAAAAAAAAAACTGCACAACTGCCACATTCTGCGTAATGTTACCAGCGACCTTACTACAAATTTAGGTGCTTCTAGCTTCTACTAGCTTTACTAGTGTTCTTATAGTTCAAAAACCCGTTTTATAGGGGCGGTGGGCGTGGCATCCAAAAGTCTAAGATCCAACTTCTGCATAGCGTTGCAAGACACCATCTCACCAAGTTGTATGCTTTTATCTCTTTTCGTTATTGAATTATTTACAAAAAATCGAAAAACTAATTTATTAATATGCGGAGGCGGTGGGCGTGGCACATCAAGTTTAAAATAAACTTCTTGTGTGTATTGAATACATGCACACTCCCACTAAGTCTGGTGCCTCTAGCTCTTTTATTAGCTGAGATCTGTGGGTTCATACAGACGGACAGACGAACATGACCAAATCGACTCGGCTTTGTATGGAAGCCCCCTTCTGCCTGTTACATACATTTTCACAAAGTTAATATACCATTTTTTAACCATTTTCAATGGGTAAATGGTATAAAAACACTCAAAAAGTGAAGAATAACTCAAACAAACGTTTTTAGCTATTAATGCTAAAACTCTATAAGACAGTGTAAAAGCACAATATAAGCCAAGGTCACCTCCAATGTACATAGGAAAATGTAAAATTTATGTGCTGTTGTTAATCAGCACTAAACTAACAGGCACAAACTATGAATTTAAGGCTCTACCCAAAAGAGAAAAAAAGATCAGCCTTAAACAAGTGAAGAAAGCTACAGTCGAGTGCACTCGACAGTAAGATACCATTTACCTTTCGCTGTTAAAAACTAATTCTTAATATTAATTACTTTTATTCGGCGAATAACAACGCATCGCATATTTTCGAGGACAAATTCACATGCATTGACGCTAATGGCACATGCCGACTGCACACTGACTACACGACGTGCGCAGTCGGCGTGCGCATTCGGCGTCGGCGTCGGCGTCGGGCCTCTACTGCTGTGAGCGAAACTTCTCGTGCCTATAACTTCTGTGTTTATTGTCCTAACGGATTGAAATTTATAGGGTTGGTCAATATTATTATTATCTACAATAATACCTAAAAAAAATTTCGGAAACTTTTCTACTTTTCCTATAATTTGATTTACCGATTTACAAAATCGATTTTTGGGGGCGGTAGGCGTGGCATCCAAAAGTTGAAATTCCGCACTCTCCGTAATGTTACCAGGCACCTTACTTCCAAATTTGGTGCTTCTAGCTTTTCTAGTGTTCTTTTAAACTATAAAAATGTGTTTTTTAGAGGCGGTGGGCGTGGCATCCAAAAGTCTAAAATCCAACTTCTGCATAATGTTGCAAGACAACCCCCTACCAAATTTGGTGCGTTTATCTCTTTTCGTTATTGAATTATTTGGAAAAAATCAAAATACGCATTTATCGATTTGCGGAGGCGGTGGGCGTGGCACATCAAGTTTGAAATAAACTTCTTGTGTGTATTGAATACACGCACACTCCCACCAAGTCTGGTGCCTCTAGCTCTTTTAATAGCTGAGATCTGTGTGTTCATACAGACGGACAGACAGACGGACATGACCAAATCGACTCGGCTATTGATGCTGATCAAGAATATATATACTTTGTATGGTCTGCCACGCTTCCTTCTGCCTGTTACATACATTTGCACAAAGTTAATATACCATTTTTTACCCATTTTCAATGGGTAAATGGTATAAAAAGGAAATACTACAGAAAATAAAACATTTCACGTTCAGACCAAGAGACCAATAAAATGTCCTTTACGCCACTGAAAAAAAACGATATAAAGTAAACTGTTAAGTAGGATTTAAAGCACTCCACCAAATCTATAAAGCAATAATCGAACTTTCAAAAAAATGGATACACAACACAAAATCAAAACTCCTTTTCTCCCTTTTCTCTCCTTTTTCGATTTCCGGAGGTGTTGGGCGTTGCACATACAGTTTGAACTAAACTTCTTAAGTTTAGTGTCTCCAGTTCTTGTAATAGCTGGAATCTGTGAGTTCATACAGACAGGTGTACAAGATCAGATCGGCTATTGATACTAATCAAGAATATATTAGGGTTATTGGGTCTGCCACGCCTCCTTCCGCATGTTATAAAAATTTCCACAAAGTTAAGATACCATTTTTTACCCATTTTCAATGGGTAAATGGTAAAAAAACATTCCCCAACTTTTCGAAAAAAAAATGTCATAACCTCTACCTGTGGCTAAAAAGAAGTTATAAAAGTCTAAAATAATAATGCTTTGGTGCCAAAACTACCCCTTCAAAATCGCGTGAGCCACTGTTCAACGGTTTGAATTGATAGTTGGTTGTCTCCTTAGACAGAAATAATATGATTCCACAGCAGTTTTTCCTTGTGTGAAATTAAATTTCTAAATTGCTAAGTATGATAAATTAGCGACGAAAAAGATTCTTACGCGCTCACTGTGCTAAGCGTATATTTGCAAAATGCTGGCGATTCCCCAAGTATTCATAGTTAAATGAATTTCTCAACCTATGATAGCGAAAACGATCGTGAGTTACGCAGAAACTGTGTTTTTCTTCATGTTGGGGCTTGTTTGTACAACAGATGTATGGATAGGTACGCACCAACTATGTATATATGTATATGGAATATGATCTTAAATTTAATTTTACACTGCAGTAATCTTTAAACATAAACGGAGACAACTATAATGAAAAGCTCTTTGATCGTGGAATGTGCTAGCGAGCCTGGCGTGACCACTACTATGTCTATAAATCTATCCAAATGATGATATACCTAAACTGTAAACCTTATTTACCCGCTGCTAGAGATGTCAGCTTTTTTTCCAGCAAAGTGCGCTTCATTTTTTAATTCTTATAGTTTTTAATTTTTTATGGATTCCAGTCTGTTATAATTTTAGTCAGATGTTTGCAACTCACTGGGTCACCTTAAACTTAGAAATAAACCTCACCTTCAGCGTACTGAAGGTACTTTGCAATTATGTGTACAAGTACGTGGAAGTTTAGACGAGATGAGGAAAAATAGTTGCGAGCATACCATACGACAAAATTCATTTAAAATTCAAATATGAGACTTCTACGCCAACACGAAATTTTACCAAAATGGATAAGCAATTCAAAAAAAACTAATAACAATCGAATTATTATATAAACTACGAAGACTCAATTACCTTCGATGTATCGAAGATTTAACTAAAATTAAATTGTTTTTTCAGTTCCATATATCATATAACATATATTTAGATATAGATGTATATTTTAGAAGCTGCATTTTCGACCGATTGCTCCAATACAAGCAATAGCATGTAGTAATCCGATATTATAGAAATTACTACTATTAAAAACGTCGACTGTCGAAGATGTGGATAGCTGGCCCATTACCACATTATTATTTGTGTTTTCCATACGAAAATTAATGTTTTGTTCGAATGGATGCTATATGTTACAATGAATCGATTTTCATAAAAGTTTGGATGAAAAATTTATTGAACCAAGTTTGAGCAAGATGGCTTAAAAAATGAGATACAAGTTTTCGTTGCAAAAGCTATTACGACGAAACAATGAACATGCAAACGGTCATGGATAGATCGACTCGCCTAAAACATCAAAAACATACATACTCGATAGTGTCGGAGATTTTTACTTCTGTGAGTTGTAAACATTTGGCTAAAATTATCATACTGCCTGCAAGGGTATAATGACCAAAACAAAGTTAGAATATATTTTAAGAGTCAATTTTTGTCTTGAATATTTTTTCTTTGTGTTTGTTAAAATTTTTTTATTGAGAATATTATAAACTTTGGGATACAAAAATATTTATCGATACCGTTCACTTCTAAAATCTGCAAGACTTGAAGTTCCGGGACAATAAGAGTAGAGGTCGATATGATAAGCCATTATTAATGCCAAAATACATATTTTATTAGTACCTTTTACTTACTACTACTTACATATTCACAGTAGATTCATTAAAACTTACGTGTGGCCGCATCCATTCAATGTGACGATCTGGTCGACGTGAAAACAAGAGGGATTCATCACTAGCCGGAAAGAGAGGGTCCTCAAAAAGCGAACCGTTTTCCAAACAATTTTTTAACAGGGTTTCATAGTCTTGAACATTTGTATACTGACTATTATTGCTATTGTTTTCACCCAACTGAAAAGTGCATAGATTAGATTTTGAAACAGTGTGAAGAAATTACAATTTCAAGGAAGTATATAGGTACTACAAGGTTTAGGGGAATAATAAAGTTAAATGATGGATTTACATGCACATGCCTAAATCTAACATTCATTCAAACATAAGCACTGAATACCCTCTGCTGCGTCGGGAACTTTCTCGCGAGTATAACTACTGCAATTAGCAGCGAATGTCAAAAATATGAAGCACCAAATGACAACGTTCTTAAATTTATACTTTGCTTAATATTGAAGCTTAATATAGCAATATCGATTTTTAGAGGCGGTGGCCGTGACACTCAAACTTGATTTAATGATGGTGAGCAACTGGGGTCTGATTTGGATATATGTAGGTGTGCTCCTCTATTCAAAATATTTTTGTAAAGCTATGTTATTATAAATACACGACGAGGACTTTTCTCTTAAATGCTGGTGTAAACTTGTACGATAGGAATGGATAAAAATGTTGAAGAAATTCTTACAATCAATTAAAGTATGTCAATGCAATTTGAAATACTATGATGTTGACATATATTTTTTTAAAATGTATTACCCTTGTCTATAAGACACAAAGTATATGTATTCTACTATATTGTAGTAATACTAAAAGTTACAGTTATAAAGCTATAGTTATACTAAAAGATATAAAATAGAGTTGATTTAGCGAAGTCCGCCTCATTGATTTTGAATAACGCAGTAGTTATGAGAGCTAGACTGTGTAGCAACAATCACAAGTCACTGATCACTGTGCTTAGAATGAATTTGGCTTTGCGAACTGGGACGATTTATACTAATCAGTCAAACACATCCTGAAGGTTTTTTTATACCATTTACTCATTGAAAATGGGTAAAAAATGGTATATTAACTTTGTGCAAATGTATGTAACAGGCAGAAGGAGGCGTGGCAGACCATACAAAGTATATATATTCTTGATCAGCATCAATAGCCGAGTCGATTTGGTCATGTCCGTCTGTCTGTCCGTCTGTCCGACTGTATGAACACACAGATCTCAGCTATTAAAAGAGCTAGAGGTACCAGACTTGGTGGGAGTGTGCGTGTATTCAATACACACAAGAAGTTTATTTCAAATTTGATGTGCCACGCCCACCGCCTCCACAAATCGATAAATGCGTATTTCGATTTTTTCCAAATAATTCAATAACGAAAAGAGATAAACGCACCAAATTTGGTAGGAGGGTGTCTTGCAACATTATGCAGAAGTTGGATTTTAGAATTTTGGATGCCACGCCCACCGCCTCTAAAAACCACATTTTTATAGTTTAAAAGAAAACTAGAAAAGCTAGAAGCGCCAAATTTGAAAGTAAGGTGCCTGGTAACATTACGGAGAATGTTTGATTTTCAACTTTTGGATGCCACGCCCACCGCCCCCAAACTATTGCATTTTAAGAAAAGTAGGGAAATAACAAAACAACACTCTTGTAGCTTACCATAGTACAGATCTACCCTATAAATTTCAATCCGATCGGACAATAAACAAAGAAGTTATAGGAGTTTGAATCTCCCATATAAAGTTGTGGGCGCTTAGAATTCCAACTAAAATGTTGAACTGACGCAGCAGAAGGCCGGCATCAATAAAAGTCTCATTTGCCGATCGCTCCGGGTAACTGTGTGTGGTCTAGATGGTTGCATGCAAGATTCTGGTGCGTGTGATCGCGGGTTCGAATCCAGCAACGGGCAATTTTTTTTTTTTTTTTAATAATTTTGCGATATATGAAAAATATATTATGCAAAAAAAATAAGAAAAACCAAAAACTTTTTCTAAGCAATACAAAAAAAAGAAGACTGCGCTGGGATTCGAACCGGGGACATTTAGTTATAGAGCTGACAACTCTCACAACAAACCACTGAAGCACATGATCTGTTCCTAGGCGCGAGAAGTTTTGCATACAGCAGCAGAGACGAAGCAGAGGCTCGGCTTCAATGCTTGCGCCGACTGCGCACGCACAATCGACGTGCAGTCGGCATGTGCCATTAGCGTCAATCCATGTGTATTTAATTTCGGAAATATGCGATGCGTTCTTATTAATTAATTTAATTTTTATTTTTTAATAACAAAGAAGTTATAGGAGTTCGAATTCCCCATACAAAGTTATGGGCGCTAGCGATTCCTAACCAAAACGTTAAATCGACGCAGTAGAGGGCCCGCGTCAATAAAAGCCTAATTTGCCGATCGCATGGCGTAAACTTGTGTGGTCTAGTGGTTAGAGGTCCGACTCGTAAGTTACAAAGTTCGTGAGAGTTCTTGGGTTCGAATCGCGCGCGCTCGACTGTAGCTTTCCTTACTTGTTTTTTTTTAAGTTAAGAAAAAACAAGTGAAGAAAGCTACAGTCGAGTGCACGCGACAGTAAGATACCATTTACCTATGGCTGTTAAAAAATAATTCTTAATATTAATTACTTTTATTCGGCGAATTAATAGCAACGCATCGCATATTTTCGAAGACACATGCATTGACGCTAATAGCACATGCCGACTGCACGTTGACTACACGACGACTTTGCGTGCTCAGTCGGCGTCGGCGTCGGGCCTCTGCTGCTGTAAGAGAAACTTCTCGTGCCTATAACTTCTATGTTTATTGTCTGATCGGATTTAAATTTATAGGGTTGGTCGATATTATTATTATCTACAATAATAATTTAAAAAAAATCGGAAACTTTTCTATTTTTCCTATAATTTGATTTACCATTTTACAAAATCGATTTTTGGGGGCTGTGGGCGTGGCATCCAAAATTTGAAGATCCGCATTCTGCGTTATGTTACCAGGCACCTTACTATCAACTTTGGTGCTTCTAGCTTTTCTAGTGTTCTTTTAAACTATAAAAATGTGTTTTCTGGAGGCGGTGGGCGTGGCATCCAAAAGTCTAAAACCCAACTTTTCCATAATGCTGCAAGACACCCTCCAACAATTTGGTGCGTTTATCTCCTTTCGTTATTGAATTATTTGCAAAAAACCGAAAAACGAATTTATCGATTTGCGGAGGCGGTGGGCGTGGCACATCAAGTTTGAAATAAACTCGATCTGCGTATTCAATACACGCACACTCCCACCAAGTCTGGTGTCTCTAGCTTTTTTAATAGCTGAGATCTGTGCGTTCATACAGACGGACAGACGGACATGACCAAATCTACTCGGCTACTGATGCTGATCAAGAATATATATACTTTGTATGGTCTGCCACGCCTCATTCTTTCTGTTACATACATTTTCACAAAGTTAATATACCATTTTTTACCCATTTTTAATGGGTAAATGGTAAATAATATAAATGAATTTTTTGTGTGAATATTTGTTATTATACATTAAATATTAATTTTTTATTTATCGATACTTACAACTCGCATATTTTTAATGCTTGGTAAAATCCGCTTGTTGTTAGCTTCTTTTTTAATAAACACTTCATTTATAACAGATCCGACAACATCTTTAGCAGCTCCTAAAGCAGCTTCTCCGGCAGCATTAAGAAACTCTTGTCCTGCTTGTCTTAAAAATCCTTTGAGCTCATCCATTTTAAAATCTATAAATATTGAATAAAAATATATTTTTTATTTTATTCATTTTTAATTTTGTAATCTCAAGTAAGCCGTAAGTTAGTTATTGCAATCAACGGTTTTGCGGAGGTAGAAAAAAACATAAAACCTATTGCAACTCAACTAAATCAGAGCGAAATTTTACAAAAAAAAAAAAAAACAAGTAAAGAAGGTTAGAGTCGATTAACATAAACTCGACAGTAGGATATCATTTACCTACTTTGGGCGTTCAAACGTATTTCTTAAAAAGCGTTCACACATTTTTCACAGATTTTTAAATCTTGATGCATTGACATATTTGCACATCAGTCAAATGAGCAAGTGTTGTCGTTACATGGCGATCTCACACATACAAACGCAAGCTCTCTGCTCCGTCGCTAGTCTGAAATTTGTTGTTAATTTAAACAATTTAACTAACTAGTTGTAAGCCAAATCACGATGTAGAAGTTTCTGCAGACTAAACTCGTAAATAACGATTTTCAGAGGGGGTGGGCCTAGCTCTCAAAGTTTGAAACAAACTTGATCTGCGTATAAACGAATTTTCGTGCCAAATTTGGTGTCTCTAGCTTTGATTTAAGTGTTCATAAGAACAGACAGATAGACAAGCATGATATGACATGATTAAGAATATTAAAAATATAAATACTTTGTAAGGTCTGGTAGACCTTCTGCCTGTTACAAACATTAGCACGAAGTTGATATAACGTTTTTAACTATTTTCAATATGGACGAGGGTGGTTCGATAAGTACTTCGCTTCCAAAAAAAAAAAATTTTTTTGAAAAGTGGCGATTTATAATCTCCTTTTAGCTCGATACACTTGATCCAGCGATGCTCGAACTTCTGTAACCCGTCTGAAAAATACGTTTTCTCGAGGTCTGCAAAATAGGCCTCTGTGGCGGCGACGACCTAATCATTCTACGCAAATTTCTGTCCAGTGAGTGACTTTTTCAAGTTTGAAAACAAAAAAAAGGCAAATCTGGAGAATATAGTGGATGGGGTAGCAGTTCGTAGCCCAATTCGACCAATTTGGCCGCGGCGAGGACGGAAGTGTGATCCGGTGCGTTTTTCATGATGGAAGAGCATTTTTTTCTTCGCCAAATGAGGCCGTACTTACTGCAATTCGGCGGCGAATCGGCTCAATAATTCGGCATAGTAAAGCTCTGTGACAGTTTTGCTCTTCTCTAGGTAGTCGACGTAGATCACACCTTGTGAATCCCAAAAAACGGTGCCCTTTCCGGCCGATGGGACAGTCTTCGCCTTCTTCGGAGCAGGTTCGCTGGGTGAAGTCCACTGTTTCGACTGTTTCTAGGTCTCTGGTGTGTACCAGTGGACCCATGTCAGACACTGCTCTGAAGTGGTCTCACGGTTGCGTTTGTTATCCGGAGTGAGCAATCGCGGCACCCATCGCGCCGACAGCTTTCTCATGCCCAAAATTTCATGCAGGATATGACCCACGCGGTCTTTTGAGGTGCCTACTTTCTCAGCTATCTCGCGCATCTTTAATCGCCGGTCTGGCAGTACGAGATCGTGACTCATCAAAAACCGACGTGCGACCACGTTTAAACTCGTGGAACCAATTTTTGACGGTCGTCATCGAAGGAGAATATTCACCGTACACAGCATCTAAGCGCTCTTTGATTTTGTTTCTCGATTTCTCTTCCAAAAACAAGAATCGAATCACAGACCTATATTGCTCTTTCTCAATTTGTCTAAAATCCGCGGACACGGCCGATTCCGCACGCAGGCAAAACAAAACTACTAGTCCGATTCAGCTGAAATTTCAACAGTATCCGTCTACGAGAATGTACTTCACGATAGTAAATTTCTCTTGCGATAGTGACGCCATCGGCCGGCTAAGTACTTATCGGACTGCCCTCGTAAATAAAGTGAAAATATGAACTAAAACACAAAACAAAAACAATAATGTTTTATTCATCTCTGATTAAATAATTTCTATGTATGTGCGTATGAATTGACATTCAGCAGCACAATCCACAAAGAATATTTATCCCATTAACGTTTGTCAATACAATCTTAGATACATATGTATGTATACTATTCGATGATGACATCATTTGGGAGTATTTTGTTAACTTATTCATTTAATACAACTCCAATATTTTTGAATGTGAAATAATATTCAAAATATTTTTTGAATGCTTAATATACAATTTTTGTTTACTTTCAAAGATAAATTAACTTTATAATAATATGAATATGAAGCAAAAAACTGTTTAACAGTTGAACCTTATATTGGAATTCCAACAGAAAAAATTACAAAATGGGCGCTTTATTCAAATTATTGATAACTTCGGGAAAGATTTTGTGTGCTTCCTATAAGTTATAGACGAACAATTTGGTATATATTTGAATAAATAAATTAATTTTATCTTTGGGCTTGTGAGAATGTTCATATGTACATACATATGTATAAACGAATGACTTTCATCACGCCTTCTACACGCCCACTACAACTCGATCAGAAACATATATTTGTACTTAGTGCGGACATATTATTTAATATGTGTATGTGTTTGTACTCAATAATCGGCTACTTACCGAAGTGCTTAAATGCTCTTTTTACTCGACAATATCTTCAATACAGAGAGAGAGTTACCAACTCTATGAGGAAGTGTATATACAAATATTTACATACAAACGCAAAACCAGCTGATTCGCAGCACAAGGTAATCGCGACTGAAACTATACGTTAGTTCGATCTTTATCCGAAAAATCGACAGCAATTATATATTTATCGATATCGAGCTACATTTCGATATGTTCAGCTAACCTTATTGAATAATGTACTAATATAGGATTCTAAAAGCTTCCTATATGCAAATGTACGTAGAACAAACTCATTACCGGGATATTTATCAAATTATACCTTGACTTTATATGAACCTTCATATTTAGTTCCAGAGTTTCCATACCTTGAAGATCGCAGTCAGCCCTGCCAACTCGTTACAAAATCGCCTCAATTGAAATGCATCCATGAGATCAAGATACATACAACAACTAAATACAAGTGCGTTGGAATTTTCATCCAACATACGAAAGAAAATTTTCTACATAAATTTCACATCAAAATAATCTCTGAATCTCACTAAATTTTATTTGAATAGAGAAAACTAAAAATAAATTGTTTATACTTCAATCATTATGAAATTGCATATAAAACGTTGGCCATTACTTTGGCTGATATTAATAAGTTTTTTGATGCCATATACCAAATCAACTCAGTCAGGTATTTACATTGATAATGGCAAGGATCAAACAGTCATGCAACGTGTGCTAAGTGACGATGATAAACTGGATGTCTCATATGAAATTCTGGAGTTCCTTGGCATCGCAGATCGGCCTTTACATCGTAAAAGTCATGGTTTATCACTTAGGAAGTCGGCTCCCAAATTTTTGTTGGACGTTTACCATCGTATTACAGCAGAAGAAGGACTAGCTAATATAGGCAATAGTGCTCACAACCGCTCAAAACGCGACGTAGATGAAAGTGAAAATAATTTTATTACAGATTTAGACAAACGTGCCATAGAGGAGAGTGATATTATAATGACGTTCTTGAATAAACGTAATCATAATGTGGAAGAAATGCGCCACGAACATGGATGCCGTTTGTGGTTCGACGTCTCCAATATTCCCAGCGACAATTACCTTATGATGGCAGAACTGCGAATATATCAAAATTCGAACGATGTTAAATGGCAAACTGCTAACAAGAAGTTCACAGTTACAGTATATTTAATACGATCGACAGAATCATCTCACAATACGTTAGAGCCTTTATCGTCTGTCAATACAACGGGCGACTACGTAGGTTGGTTAGAGCTTAACGTCACCGAAGCCTTGCATGGCTGGATGATAAATTCAAAAGAAACAAATTACGGAATTTACATTGGTGCACATTCACTCGATAAGCCTGGGCGGGAAAGCAAGCTTGATGATATTGGCATAATGCATCGCAGAATTAAAGCTGATGATGAATATCAGCCATTTATGATTGGATTTTTCAGAGGTCCTGAGCTGCTCAAGTCCACACCTCATAGTAGTCGGAGGACAAAACGCAGCACTTTGCATCAGCGTAAGAAAAAGAAGTCGGAACAAGTAAATCCCTTTGTGGACAACACAATAGAAAATACACGTAGTTGTCAAATGCAAACGCTGTATATAGACTTTAAAGATCTTGGCTGGCATGATTGGATTATTGCACCTGATGGCTACGGGGCGTTTTATTGCAGCGGAGAATGCAATTTTCCTCTTAATGCACATATGAATGCTACAAATCACGCAATCGTCCAGACACTCGTACACTTGCTTGAACCAAAAAAAGTACCAAAACCTTGTTGTGCACCAACGAGATTGGGTGCTTTACCCGTTCTATATCACTTAAATGACGAAAACGTCAACTTAAAGAAGTATAAAAACATGATAGTAAAATCATGCGGGTGCCATTGAATTGTATTTAATTATTATAAAATAGTTTTATAATCCATTATGTATTATTTTATATTTAATCGCATTTTGTAATTTTATGAAATAATCTCATAACTGTGTAAAAATAAATTGAATGAACTTCCAAATATTTCTTAAAGTTTTTAAACATTTTATTATAATTTATAATTTTAGGTTTTGGTAGACATATATGGATATCTTTCTAGAAAGAGAAGCATGCCTGTGAAACAGACATAACTAACCATAATCAAGTAACTATTTTGCTTTTCTGTCATTATTGAATGTGTGTGTGAAAAATAAATAAAACAGTGTTTGAATAACAAAAGAACGCGCTTCATATATTTCATATATTTCCCATTATTTAGAGAAACGTTTTATGAATATGCAGTAGAATTAAGCAACCACAATAATAAGGATTATAGTGTTGTTATAATGTTATAACCCAATTTGCTGATATTTGGTAATAATAATCACAACCAATATTACCATATCTTACTATTACGGCATTATTATTGTAGATTTAATCGAATATGATCTTTAAATTGATTTTTTTAATTTGTTTATAATACTTTGGGAACTCTTATTGTTCTTATATTCATTTTATTTGCATTCTGTATATGTTACTGGGTGAAAAATATTCCTTATGTTCCAGAGAAAGATAATGAAAATAACACATTATTAGTGTATCCAGTGATGCCGGAAAGCAAAAAGATCCATTATTAAATTTCCAACTCTTTTATCAATAAGAGATATCATAAGACGGCCATTAAAGCTAGGAACATTTAGTTTTAAAGATGTGCACGCGTCCCTAAAAAAATTATTGAAAAAAATTTAATATAATTCGCAACCTTGATTAACAAATAAAATAAACTAATTATCCAAAACAGTTGACAATCAAATTTCTAATTTATTTTCTAATCATAGTTTTGCTAATGGCTTATAAAACCTTGTCAACCGTGCCTTAAAAGGATAATAGTCAAGTGCCAAATCACTTCGGTTTGTGAATCGGAAGTCTTAAATTGTCAGAAAACCCTCTAGAAGGCGGTGGGCGTGGCACATCAAGTTTGAAATAAACTTCTTTGTATTGCATACACGCACACTTCCACCAAGTCTGGAGCCTCTAGCTCTTTTAAAAGCTGAGATCTGTGTGTTCATACAGACGGACATGACCAATTAGACTCGGCTATTGATGCTGCTCAAGAATATACATACTTTGTATGGTCTGCCACGCCTCCTTATGCACTTTATGTACCACATATACCATCTTTCACCCATTTTCAATGTGTAAAAGGTATAATAATATTAGTTTATTAGCTAATATTCGTTTTATGGAATAACTTACAGAATTTCGTAAACTGGAATTTCATTCCTGAAATACTCCTTAAATATGAGTTCGCCATTTTGTCTTAGCGCTTGAGAAATGCTCAGCATTTTCTCAGGATTTTTTGAGTATAGAATTATGTATATATGCCTACGAGGTGATTCAATCGGCCGTGTAAATTTTCCAATGATGTTTTTTATGTCTAATTCATCACATTTTGTGTAAAATTCGCTGGCACTTTTATTTGTATAAATAAGAAAATAATACTTTTCAGCCATTTTTGACTTATTTATATAATTATTTTCAATCTTTGTCTTCAGAGTTTTGTCTTGAAGTGATTGAAGCCATGTAAAATGTAAATTAATATTGTGCAAATACAACCTTAGTGGTATGAAAGCAGGACGAAAGCCGATCAGTGGATCAGTTCTAAAATTCGCTGCTGTGTCTTCGTCTTCAAAGATTACGGCCAACGCTTCAATTAATAAATGGTATTGTTTCATATATGTTGAGTCTATTCGCAGTTTCTCTAATTTACTGCAGTATTTTAGGAAATAATGGTAGCTCTTGAAAAATATTTGGCGTACTCGCATCAGCATGGAAAAGGTGGACTTTTGCGAACTTATCCAAAGCCATTCATCTATAAAAAAATCCACATTCAATACATCTGATATGGCCTTTATTTCTTTATTTTGCCTTAGCTTTAATTTTGTGTTTCCTGTAAAAAATAATTAATCTGCATATTAGCAAATAAGAAATATTGATGACATCAATAGCAACTCACCACAAAATAACGCCACCGCTAGTGGAACTACAACAGTTGCATGTTTAATATTACTTTTTTGTCTATTGCAAACAATCCACTGCGTGCGAATGTTTTGAGCGGAAATATTAAACGGTGCTAAGAAATCTCGTAGAACTGTATTTGAATGCAGATACATGCTTTTAGAGTAAGCTGATTTAAAACAATTTACTTTCGTGTCAACAACGCAAATGTTGGGATACATGCCGCCTGTGAGTGCGGCTTTCACTAATGGCCAGCTTTTCGATTTTAAATTTACGGTCTGCATTCGAAGAGGGCCCTCACTATGTATTAAGTTAGCAGCTCTTAAAGCACCGATAATTCTACAGCGGGTAATGGACAATTGTTCCATCAGGGCATTTTGCATGAAGTCGTATTCGTCGATGAGAAACAAATGTAATAAATTTTTTTGCATTCGGTTATGCCATTCTTCAAATAATCGCACGAAAATTAGGTGGTCTGAAAACTGGCCGTTAGCCAATCGACTGCGTTCTCGTTTGATGCAATTTTGTACGTACACCGTATACCCACTCCACAAACCAGTGTCTTCATTAAACGAGATATGCAACGGATCTGCTGTAAGCAAAGCGCTCACAATTGTCAATATGGGATCCAGACATTGCAGCAAGAGGCCAAAAACCAACACTCGACCTAGTTGGCATGATGTAGGTATATCTATTAGGCGACAACCTAACCATGTAACATTTTCGAATTCATCCAAGATATCAATCTTTTTTAAAAACTGCACTGTCTGGTGCACGTTTATTGATGATGGGGGCGAAATGGTATTCATTAGATATTCACTAATAACCGTGCCTGGCGACAGAAATTTTATAGATAAGCAGATCTTGTCTAACTGCATCGTTTGTAAAGCTGGTTTTCTTTTCGTTCTTAAATTTTCATATATTTCCTTTGACACTAGCCGAAAATATTCGACATTCCTGACTGAAAAGTACGAGTTATAGAAATAAAATATTTTTTAAATTATATTACCTACCTTCAGCATTGAGAATTGATTGCCTTCGTAAAAGGCAATCCTTAGATACCCATTCAAATTTATCTTCAGAGCTACAACTGCTAGCATCATAGAACGTATTTTTTTCACAAACAGTGTCTATCAAATATGTAAAGGAAACAGCGACGGGCAAGGATTCAATTATACAAGTGGCCAAAACGACCTTAACTTTATCATCAAGACTGCTGCTTAATGCGTGTAAATATTTTTGATCCATGTTTTCATACACCAGAAATATTGAAAGTTCTCCCAATTTACCAGTTAGATACCAACTTAAAAGCATATAGTTAAGTTTGGCCATGTGATTGTAAGTTGGCAAAATGATTAATATATTTCCTGAAAATAAGACAGTAAACAAAATGTGAAGTGCATACATTGAAACCCATTTCAATTGTAAATCTTTCATTTATTATTATATAAAACATATTTCAGTAATCGTCCCATTTAAATATTAAAGGGGCGAATAAGAAGAGCATAAACTGTAAACGTACATAAATAAAATGGGCCCTTGAGTGAAAACTTAAAAGGAATACATTAAAACCAAAAAGGAAATCACAAAAATGTTTTCGCACTATTTGTTCATCGTCTCAGTAGAATGCTCCTCAAATTTCCTTAGTTGCCGTAAAATATCTTGTTTCTTTTTCACTTTGTCCAATTGATCTTTTTCTATTCTGTTTATGTTACCTGCCTCTATTTTGCTTTCAATTTGCTCGATTTCTCGAATTTTCTTTCGAAGTTTCTTAATTTGTTTTTCAATTTCATTAATGTCGGCCACGTTCAATGTATCGCCTAGAGCTTTGGTTATCAAAGCTACTTCAGACTCCTTATTCTCGATCTTTTTTGTGCCTTTAGAGTTATCTTCAAATGGGTCTGACGCCGATTTTGTGGTATTTGCTGATATCTCCTTTTCGCCCTTCTTTGTCTTTAACCTTTCCTTCTTATCGCGGGCCTTCTTGATTTCGGCTGCTACGAGCGGGCACATGCCTGGAGGCACCCCAGTATGTCTTTGGGAAACAAACTGCTTTCCTTTGCTCTCGTATAGGGGTACTTCTTCCTGCGGAACGTAGCCATCTTTAACTCGACGTTCTTTTCGCCATGTACCATCCGGGCGTTTAGTAGCCGGAATAAATTTGCCCTTGCTACTTTCCAAATATGTGCTCATGCTTTGTAAACACAGGTAAATTTTTTTAGAAATAATATTTACCATAGAGCTGGAAGCAACATCGATACATCGATGACATCAACTTTTTTTTGTAAACAATCGATTTTTCTATGTTCGATGTTTTGATTTGCTTTACCATACATTCATTCAAATCAAGATGCTAAATTCATAAAAATGACCTTTAACAAACATGGAAATATATGTTCCTCAAAATAAGTGTCTTTTTTCATAACATATTTCGAGCATCTTTATGACAAAAAAAATAATTTTGGAATGGAGTTTACGACAACTTAATGTTCGCACTTGTTTTTATCAAACTTTACTTTACTATTGTCAACATATCGATATACACATGGTTATGGACCAATATAGTAAATATTAGATTTAAGAGGTTCTAAACCTTATTGGAATTTAACTTCTGTAACTAACTTCTGTTTATAATCAACTTGACACACTTTGTGGCTTCCTATGGCTTTTACATCCATTTGCATATTTTGTATATTTACATATTTTGTATATTGCATTAACCGATATAAAAGAATATATACAACTTTTTCAAGAAGCTGTTTTTTATAGACCTCAACAGTTAAATTAGCAAAGGAATGGGAGACGTAAATGAAATTACTGAAAGTAAAGTTACCTACCGATTTTACTATACATGCATACTTATCTTAACGTTTTCAATATCCTTAAGTTATAATAATCCGATTTTATAGGAAATGAAATATGCTGTTGTGTTTTCTTATAAAAAGTCATACTTGGACTGATTGTTTTTATGGCGATAGGGACCGAAATTAACGGCCGATAGATTCTATGGCAGCTACACGATATATTGGCCCGACTTATTTATACTGAGCAGAAGGAATAAGTTCATATGTGTATGAAGTTTCAAGATAACTTCAAAACCGAATTACAAGTCTCCATTGCAACAGACGAACAGACGGGCAGACATACGGAGAAAACTAGATCAATTTGGACGTTAATGTAAAAACGGATTTTCAACTATTAGATGTCACGTCTACCGCTCCAAAAAAAAGATTTTTCAATAATAAAAAATTTGATAATTTAGAAAACATTTTTTGACATTTTCGACTCCTATCGAAATATAAACACAAAAGTTATGAATGATACAATTCTGTAGATCAAAGCGCATCAACAAATTGCGGAGATCTGGATAGCCAGGATAAAATGCAATGTTAATTTGTAAAAAAAGAAGTTTGAAGAATGAATTTCAACTGTATCTTACTGTAGCAGACGCTCGTCTATAGCTTTCTTTGCTGTTGTTCTTTGAATGGCAAACATTCTATATAAGCTTTTTACAAATGTCACAAATGTTTGTATGAACGTTCAGATTACAGCTATCACATAAACTAGAGACACCAAATTTAGCATGCTGAACAATATCAGGTCTGTATCGTGGTCTGTCCGAAAAGTATCCGTTTGCAGATCAAGTTTATTTCAAAATGACACGTCAACCGCCGACGAAAGTGGAAAAAGTAGAGAAATCTATTGCTATAGTGCAGCCGACAGTAAGATACAATTTAATAAATATTTTTTAAAATTAAATACTTTTATTCGGCGAATTAACAATAAAGAATCGCATCACATATTTCCACAGTTAAACATTGTATTGTATTGACGCTATTGGCGCACATGTCGACTGCTTACTGACTACGCGTGCGCAATCGGTGCAAGCATTGACACCGGCTCTCTGCCGCGTGCCTGCCTTTTGATGTGCCAACTTCTCGCGCCTGTAACTTCTGTGTTCATTGTCTGATCGGGTTGAAATTTAGAGAATAGATCAATATTGTTTACAGGTGTGAGAAAAAGTTTTGTAACTTTTCTACTTTTCTTATAATTCATAGAAATGTAGATCAATATTGTTTCAGGTATGAGAAAAAGTTTAGTAACTTTAACTCTACTTTTCTTATAATTCATACAGTGTACAGTGTTTTTTTGTAATAAATCGACAAACTCTTTTTTCGATATGCGGAGGCGGTGAGCGTTTAAAGTAAACTTCATATGTGTATTGTATACACGACCTCTTCCACAAAGTCTGGTGTGTCTCTTTTTAATAGCTGAGATCTGTGTGGTCATACAGACGGACATCTTAAAATCGATTCGGCTATTGATGCTGATCAAGAATATATAATATGTATATACTTTATGTGTAGTAGACCAGCTACTTGTTTTCAAATGGTATAAAAAATACAGGTTTCGATTTATTGCAATTAACAACTATAAAGGGAGCAAGAAGGACCAAACTTGGTAAGAAGGTCCCTGTTAACAATACTCAGATTGTGTCTGCCAACCGTATATATACACTTTTTACGGTCTGCCACCCATCCTTTTGCCTTTTAAATAAATGTGCACAAGGATAATATACCATTTTGTACCCATTTTGAATGGGTAATGGTATCTTGCCATTACTTTGTTTTTTTTACTTGAAAAAACATAACTATTACATTAAAAAATATATAAAATCGTTCGATGAATCGATTTAACAAGTCCAAGTAAGATTGGCACTTTTTTTTACGTGGCCGCTTTGATTCGGATTTCCCGTTCTGTTTAGCTCCTAAGTTGTAATGTCTGTTCTTGTAGTTTTAGTTTTCAAAAAAAGATCAGAGAGAACACATCGGTTCCTCCATAAATAAAGAACATAAAAACATTAAATAAAATCTCATGAACTTACTTGGCGCTCAGTTTTAAATAAAACTGCACACGCCTTAAACTAGTGCCGTGCAAACTGCAGCAAGTTGCAATAGTTGACCTAAATAAAAGAGGCAGCAGCAACAGTATAAAAACTTCGCCGTTGCAGTAAACAAATCGGCAGAATTAACAACCACACGTGCCTAAAACACTAGTGCAGTGCAGAGTGTAACAGTTCCCGATAGCTGACCTAAGTCAAAACAGGCAGCAGCAAAAGTGCAAAAACTTCGCATTTGCCGTAAACACTTCGGCAGAAATAACAACCGCACGCGCCCAAAACGAAAGTACCGTGCATAGTGTAATAGTTTGCGATAGCTGACCTAAGTCAAAGCAGGCAGCAGAAACAGTGCAGCAAATTAGCCTTTGTATTAAACACATAGGCAGAAGTGCGCAAGAGCGCAATAAAAATTCTCTCTTTTGTACACCGAAGCCGCTGGAGCTCTTCGGGCAGCGGTGTGTCGCCAGATTAGCACGCAAGCTATCTGGACAGCGGAGACTGCGCCGCGGGAACTAGAGGAGATACCCAGTTGGCTGTCTCAAAATCATGTAATCATGGGCCTCCCTTACTCTTGAATTCAAGTCAACAAAATTAATAAAAAAAAGTTTTCTTTTTGTTTCATTAAAATTGTTTGGTTAAAATTGATTTTGATGTGAGAAATGAAGAACGTACGTACGTATTGCCGTACTGGATGGAGATGGCACTTTAAGTCAAAAGCAAATGGCAGAAATCTTAAATGTTGCACAACAAACAATTTCTGACCGTTTAAAAGCTATGGGAAAAATCCAAAAGTGCGGAAAATGGGTGCCACATGAATTGAATGAAAGACAGATGGGAAACCGAAAAAACACTTGTGAAATTTAGCTTCAAAGACACGGAAGAAAATCGGTTTTGCATCGGATTGTTACTGGCGATGAAAAATGGATTTATTTTAAGAATCCCAAACGGAAAAAATCATGGGTTAATCCGGGACAACCATCAACATCGACTGCAAAACCAGATCGATTCGGCAAGAAGACATTGCTGTGTGTTTGGTGGGACCAGAAAGGTGTGGTGTACTAAAACCTGGTGAAATCGTTAATACTGATCGCTACCGACAACAAATGATCAATTTGAACCTTGCATTGATCGAGAAACGACCAGAATGGGCCAGAAGGCACGGCAAGGTAATTTTGCTCCATGACAATGCACCTGCACACAAAGCAAAACTGGTTCAGGATACAATCAAAACACTTGGCTGGGAGCTGCTACCCCACCCGCCGTATTCACCAGACTTGTCTCCTTCCGACTACCATTTGTTTTCATCGATGGGACACGCATTGGCTAAGCAGCTCTTTGATTCCTATAAGGAGGTGGAAAATTGGGTATCTGGTTGGTTTGCTTTAAAAGACGAACAATTTTATTGGCGTGGTATCCACAAATTGCCAGAAAGGTGGTCAAAATGTGTTTCGGATGAACTCCATTTTTTAAGAGCAGGTCCCTGCTTCCTCTCATCCGACGAAAAGTAGTGGGGACAGATATGAAGTTTCTTATCGATACAGGAGCGTCGAAGAATTTCATCCGACCATACGATGGATTGAAAGGCGTTCGCCCGGTTGACAACAATTTTGTCATACATTCTATTCATGGCGCATCTAACATCAAACAAAAACGATATGTGTCGATTTTTAATTCAGAAGCCACATTTTTTATCTTACCAGATCTAGCAACATTTTATGGCATCATAGGCCTTGACCTAGGTGGGGTACGGAAGTAGAGCAAATCTCCTTCTACACTTGTCCCAATGTGAGCTTCACAAGCATAGACTGTTCAGAAGCACCCCCATTAATTAAAAACACGTTTTTAAAGATGCTAAAGATCAGACAGAAATCTTTTGCAAATCCGAAAGAGTCACTGCCATGCAATACCTCAATCATGGCCACCATTAGGACTATAAACGAGGAACCCATTTATGCCAAGCTTCACCCTTACCCTATGGAAGCAGCTGATTTTGTTAATAATGAAATCAAAGACCTGCTAAAGAACGGCATAATACAGAAGTCAGTTTCCTCTTATAATGATCCAATATGGGTAGTAGATAAGAAAGGCACTGAAGAGGCAGGAAATAAAAAAATGAAATTGGTAATAGACTTTCCCCAGCTCAACGATAGAACGATACCTGACAAGGTATAGGGCATAGGGTCAAACATCTCTTTGATATTGGGAAATATTTCTCGACACTTGACCTCAAATCTGGTTATCACCAGATTACACTCGCCGAACGCAACCGCGAAAAAACATCTTTCTCTGTAAACGCGGGGAACGACGAATTCAAAAGACTTCCCTTTGGCTTGAAGAATGCAGCGAGCATCGCTCAGAGAACCATCGTCGACATACTGCGAGAACAAATTGGGAAGTTCTGCTATATCTATGTCGATGATGTTATTATCTTTTCTGAGGATGAAGAGACCCACATTAAGCACGTGGACTGTGTCCTCAAGAGTTTGTACGAGGCAAACATGAGAGTCTCCGTAGAGAAATCGCATTTTTATACCATTTACCCCTTGAAAATGGGTAAAAAATGGTATATTAACTTTGTGCAAATGTATGTAACAGGCAGAAGGAGGCGCGGCAGACATACAAAGTATATATATATTCTTGATCAGCATCAATAGCCGAGTCGATTTGGTCATGTCCGTCTGTCTGTCCGTCCGTCCGTCTGTATGAACGCACAGATCTCAGCTATTAAAAGAGCTAGAGTCACCAGACTTGGTGGGAGTGTGCGTGTATTGAATGCGCAGATCGAGTTTATTTCAAACTTTATCTGCCACGCCCACCGCCTCCGCAAATCGATAAATTCGTATTTCGATTTTTTCCAAATAATTCTATAACGAAAAGAGATAAACGCATCAAATTTGTAAATCAAATTATAGGAAAAGTAGAAAAGTTTCCGAAATTTGTTTAAGATAATAATAATCGGACAATAAACTCAGAAGTTATAGGCACGAGAAGTTTCCCTTATAGCAGCAAAGGCCCGACGCCGACTGAGCACGCACAGTCGTCGTGTAATCAACATGCTGTCGGCATGTGCCATTAGCGTCAATGTATGTGTATTTGACTTCAAAAATATGCGATGCGTTGTTATTAGTTCGCCGAATATAAGTAATTAATATTAAGAATTATTTTTTAACAGCCATTGGTAAATGGTATCTTACTTAACGCTGTTTGAGGTCAGATCATTTCTGGGCCTCGCAAGCTATTACAGATGCTTTATTGGGGACTTTGCAGCTATAGCAAGACCTAATGGAATTGAATTGAATTATACCTTCCAGAAACATAAAGGTTCAGTTCTCTGAAGCACAAAAACAAGCGTTTCAAAAATGGCGTAATATCTTGGCATCGGAAGACGTCATGCTCAGGTACCCCGACTTTAAGAAGCCTTTCGATCTTATGACCGACGCTTCGGCCCATGGTATAGGTGCAGTCTTGTCCCAAGAGCGTCGTCCTATCACAATGGTTTCCAGAAATTTGAAGGACTGTAGGATTAACTACGCAAGTAATGAGAGGGAACTTTTGGCCATCGTATGGTCACTTGCCAAGCTAAGGCACTACTTTTATGGAGTGAAAGATATAAACATCTTCACTGACCGTCAACCATTGACCTTCGCAGTTTCGGACTCTAATCCAAACGCGAAGATCAAAAGGTGGAAAGCACGCATTGATGAGCACAATGCGCGCATGTTCTACAAACCCGGCAAAGAAAACCTGATTGCGGATGCCCTATCGAGACAACAGCTCAACGCTGTAAATTACCACCTAAATCGCAGCTTTATTCTGTTTGGGAATAAGAAACGTTACCTAATCAACTATACTATACTATACTTGTATAGAGTCATTGCTGGAAGAGCTCGAAAACGTAATTTCGCCCAAATGCGTAAACGCTCTTCACCGTGATCTGCACACGCTTGCTAAGTGTGCTAGGGCTAAATACGATAGACACCCTAAAAAGCAGGAACTCGGCGAGACGCCGATCCCCTCACACGTAGGAAAAATGCTGAATATAGACATTTTCTCAACCGACAAAAAATTCTTCCTCACTTGCATAGACAAGTTTTCTAAATTCACAGTTGTCCAGCCGGTCCCCTCAAGGACCATCGTGGATATGAAGCCAGTTTTAATGCAAGAACATAAAAACATTAAATAAAATCCCATAAATTTATATTATATACTTATGGTTTTGATGGTTTTTAAAAGTGATGGTCTGTTCAAAAGTACTTTTTTTGAGATTTGAAATATAAATATTGACTTACGCTGTAAATTATGAGTCAGCTGTAGAGTAAAAGTACAGAAGTTGTGCAAAATACGATTTGTGTAATTGCGCGCAGCAATGTTCTCAGAAGGCCGACCGCGACGTTTTAGCGCATGTGCATGTGACTGCATGTGTCAGTGTGAAAAAGCAAAAGGGTACGTTGTTATACCCCTGTAGACGGTATACTAGTTTTAGGCAGAACTGCGAACTTGTATATCAACCTTCAAAACTGATCGACTAATTGAATTTCAATGGACGGACAGACGGGCTATATTTTTCGACTTCTTTGTTACGCACGCTGTAAATAATAACAAGACAAATGGGACCGATATATCGTAAAAATTGCATATAAACTTGTTCAAGATATCCTAATAAAACTTGCTACCATTTATTTGAACAGTGCTTCTAACATTATCTTCAAATTTTATCTAGTCCAGACTACTATAATATGTCGGTGTCATAAGAATAATTGTTGCAAATATCATTTTGCATAACTCTACAAGTAAGCTAGGCATAACTTAGATAAACTTTTTGAAAAGTACTTTATGTTTTCCATAAAATTGGTTTATTACTTATAGTTTCCATACGAACGAACGGACGCAAATAGAGTTTTTTAAGAATATCAATATTACAAATATTGATTATTGTGGATTTTGAACATAAGCCACATTTCCCACGTACGTAATGGCATGTAACGCCGAGTGTAATGCTTCTTTCTCGTTTGATGCGAAAGAAAAAGCTAAGTTTAAATAAAAGTTTGTACAATAACCTAAAAGCAATATATATCCAAAAACATTTTAACTACTTTCATGCGCAATATTATTTTATGGTTGAAATATAAAAATATTTAAATGTGTATATAAATATTATACCTTTTTCAAAATCTGTATTTGTGCAAACAAGATACACTATGTCAATTAATACATCAAAGTCAACAATTCCGGGATTAGCTTTGCTAAACGCATAACAATTTAGAGTGTAATTATTGAGTATTTTAAGACATTCAGAATAGTTTTTAACACTCGCAATTGTAATAGCATTTTCGTTTTGTTTATCTGTTATGTATGGATCAGCACCCATATGAAGGAGTAGTTTCAAATGGTTTATATTGCCAAGCTGCGAGGCAAGAAAAATCGCTGTTTTTCCTGTTAACGAGTGCTGATAGTTCACGGGAATGTTTTCGCAGTTTATTGCATAAAGAAAAGGGCGAAAGGCTGCATCACTTCCAATCTCTTCGTATACCTTAAGGCAGTCATCTATCTGCTTATTTATTTTGCTTTTCAATCTTTGTGGTCTGTTCTTGTAAATTTCCGGATCTTTATGGATATTATATAATTCAAGATAACGCCGAATATCCTCTAAATAAGAGATTTTCGGTATAAACTGGCAAATGCCTTCAACGCAAATTTCCGTTCCTTCGCCAAAAAAAGTAACAAAATGATTTGGATCGTAGTGTTCTGACAATAATATGATCCTGATATTATGGTTTATATTCAACGATTTTTTCAATTCATATAATAATATGTCAGTGTAAGGAGCGTGCGAGTGGACGTCACTTACGACAACATGACTGATATGATTAAAATTGGCCACGTTCTTATTGAATATAGAACGGAGGAAGTACATTGCCGTCGTATACACGACAAGTGTCTCGGAGCTAATAAAACTCTGCTGAGGCACCTGTAAGCCGACGGTTCCTCCAACATTTTCACCCAACGCGTATGCCAAGCGCTCACTATTATACGTTGCTGTGACAATTTCATTCTCGATGCAAATAACTTTAAGATTTCCATTCCTGCTCGCAAACTCTTCTAAAATTATTTTCGGTAGCAGCAAAGATTTGTCCAAAGAAAGATTGGCCTGGAACACAGTTATTCGGTGTGCATAAATGGATTTCACAACTTCTCTACGACCAGGAAACAATATATCTGCTGATAAATTACAGTGCTTTCGCAGTTTTGATCGAAGAGGCGGCAAACACAAAGCGTCCATGGAAATGTCAAGAGACGGCATGTTATGATGAGCGTCAATCTGTTCCGAAAGCATTTTGAGCTCATTCTTTGCTATGAAGATTGGGTTGGACAGCAAACTCTTCATTTCAATTATAGTTGAGTGACATAATTTCAGAATTCTTGGCTCCTCTAAGTAGTGCTTACAAGACTGCTTGAATACTTTCAAATACCCCTGACCAGCAGCTATGCACACGAAACGTAACCCTAAGGAGCGGGCATGATCTATGAGTGCAAAGTGATCAGCTCTGCGAAAAGTGTATTTAAAATATTGACAACAACGTTGACCAGCAATAAAATGCAACAATTGCTGAGGTATAAATTTATTTTCAACAACTTTATTCATTGCGGGAGCAAGATTTACTTGTAAATGACTATAATTGCCGTTACCGTCAAACTGCACCCCAGATTAGTTTGAAACAATGAAAAAGAACATCAAATCAAATATATGTATGATATGCAATGTTATGTAACCATACGCATATACCGGTCTCACAAAAGCAGTCTTCTGCATCAGTCTCTTTTACTTTTGTATGTTTTGTAATTGCCAAGAATGTCAACATAATATTTATTTTGCCGTTCACTAAGTAATTTCGTTTTTTTTTTGTGCAAATTAAGTAAACCTTTTTTTTATTGCTTGCGAACGCTTGCGATAGGCAAATTTAATCTTTCAGCAAACTTTCGAGTTGTTATTCGACGATTTGCATCGAGCAATGATTTTATTTTATCCACATCGGCTTGCAGGGGCCTTCCTGGACGTGATGCAACCTCGGAATCGAATTTGCCGGAACGAAATTTTGCAAACCAATTTTCATATTGGCGTTCATTCAACCCTTTTTTACGTACACATCACATATTTTGGCCATGCTTGAACATCATTTTTCACCTTTCGGTAGTAAAAAAGTAAAATATGTGCGAAATTCTGTTTTCGAACTTCCGTCTTCGTCAAGGAACCCAACAAAAACTATTCAAACGAAATTGCTTAGTGAACGACTCAATATTTAGTTAAGATATGACAAATGGCAATGT
Organism: Zaprionus bogoriensis; assembly: GCA_035046045.1. Classification (NCBI taxonomy): domain Eukaryota; kingdom Metazoa; phylum Arthropoda; class Insecta; order Diptera; family Drosophilidae; genus Zaprionus; species Zaprionus bogoriensis. The sequence continues at coordinate 330,927 of JAWNOI010000155.1, forward strand.
TGTTGTTTTGTGTGCTCATACTACTTTGCCGTGCAGAAAAACCTATATTAAAGCGACTTTCACTGTATCCTAGCTTCTACATTCGCACTTTTGCAAAAAGCTGAAATGGGTTTAGCGAACGATAAAAAGCTAATTTAAAAATTGTTTATAAAATTGATCACTATCTTTTTTTACGTACGTTACAAAAAGTAAAGCCTTTAAAGGATACAGTATGCTTGTTTTACAAGAGAATTTTTCCAAGCGCAACACACATGTAATAACCTAAAGACAGATTTATGAATACATTACAGCATCACTACATTTTCTAAAATCTCTTATTAATTAAAAATATCGAGTATTTACTATTTATTTTATTTAAGTCTATTTTGCCTCTGCAGACGGTATAATAATTTTTGACGGATGGTTGCCACGCAGAGTAGGAAGACTGTTGAATTTGAATGTAACCGAAATAATGTGCAGAAAACGATGTTGAATAACGAGAGATTTATAACATTCCGTTAAATTGAGTGCACATCATTTGATTGTAACTCAAATGAGCATTGCGCGTGGTGATGTTTAGCAGAATAGCATGCTAAAAAAGTATGAGCTTGGTACACTATATCGGAAAGCACCTATTCCATTTGCTGGACCGGTAGGCGTGCAATAGACTTGATCTACGTATGGTACACAGGAATCACCATGTCTAGTTAGCGTCCATAAAGACAGACGGACTTGGCTAAATCGACTCAGGTATTGATGTTGATGAAGAATAATACACTTTGTATGGTCTACCACGCCAAGGCAAGACGCCTTTTAAATTTGTTACGAAATGGCGCGAAATGAATGGAAATTGAAGTTTCTGCAACACTTACTATAATTTGGCTCATGTCGTTGGCAGACTTTAGCGCTTGACCTTTACTTCATACTTGTGTACCAGAAGTTTACTGCAAAAAGGGCTAAAAGCATTCACGCCCAACAAGAGGAAAAAATCTACTCAAGAAAAAATATCCCCGGTTGACGTAAAGCTCCAAAAACTTTCAACAATAAAGTGTCATTTCCGTGGAAAACGAGGCCACGAGATTATTGAATGTAGAGCTCACAACAGCATCGTTCGACTCAAGCAATAAATAGTGGCGGCAGGAGTGGACTTGGTCACCACCAGAAAACAGACGAACCTGTTTTAAGTGTTGTAAAGAAGTTGTATTGGCCGAATCTCAGGCAATCTTACAATAAATTTGTAAGTCATTGAGACGCCAGCAACATCAGACACCTAAGGACTACCCTACCCTACTTCTACCCTAAACTAACGTGCCTACTGGTGGCTGCACTTCCCTTGAGCGCTGGGCACTATCGAATCGACGTCCTGCTACCCTACACTTTACCTCGTCCGCCAGAGGTTTAACGTTGCTTCCCCAATTCGGGGTTCTGCGGGTATGGATCCAGGTTTCCCCACCGACTCCCAGCAGTTTCTACAGTCAAGGCTCCACACACAGGATGGCCATTGCCCACCTGCCTCGTTAGCATAAGTCCAGCTGGTTTCCGTTGCACCGTTTTGAACTTCTAGCAGACTTCGCAACATCTCACGTATTTGGTTGCATCCCTGAACATACCAGGCCAGTAATACAGCAAAACCTACCCGATGATTGTTTCCAAGCTCTCTTGTGGGTTCATCGTGGCATACCTGCAGTACTCTCCTTTTCTAGTTGTCGCAAACACAGAGCTTCCATGGGATATATTCCTCATTGTCTGCAATTTGTCCCAGGTACCGATAACAATTTCCACTCTCTTCCGTGTAGTCAGCGTACTTTTCCGGCCTCCTCTCAATTTTCGCGCGCAGGGTGGTAATCCCCTTACAGGGTAACTCTTCCACTCTAGTCAGCTGAAACTCTCCCTCGAGCAACTCCTGGTATGCCGGCTCTAGGTCCTCGGGCCATACCTTCTCGTATCCTACGATTTCTTTACTTGTCTTCATCACTAACTCCGCCAGGTTTCGACCGTAGGAAGCACTCCTTGCCTCTACCACTGGGTTACCTTTGTATGGTCCGTTAATGGGTTTTTGCTTTCGGGAGCTGTCTGCAGTCACAGTCGCGAAAATCGTTGATTTTTACTTTCCGCTGTTTTTATATTTTGTTGCAGTTATTAAACTTAATGCTTTTATTTCTTATTGTTATTGAGTTATTTGCAATAAATCGAAAAACGCGTTTGTCGATTTGCGGAAACGGTGGGCGTGGCACATACAGTTTGAAATAAACTTCTTATGTTTATTGTATACACGAACACTCTGGTATCTCTAGCTCTTTAAGTAGCTGAGATCTGTGTGTTCATACAGACGGACAGATAGACGAACATGACCAAATCGACTCGAATCAAGAATTTATATATAAATATACTATTTTTTACGCAATGGGGTATACAAAAAGAAGCGGCAGATTCACTCGCAGTCGCTGTACTCAGCGTATTCAGCTTTCGCAACAAGTATTATGTGAAAGTATTTTAAAAATAAAGCAGCCTAATGTTCAGCAATATGCAAATAAAAAAAATAGTTTGTTAAAATAAAACAAGTGAAGAAAGCTACAGTCGAAGATACCAAGCAAGCGCAAGCATTGACGCCGAGCCTCTGCTGCGTTTCTTCTGGTGTATGAAAAATTTCTCGCGCCTAAAACATGTGTACATAGAAACAGACAATGTGCCTCAGCTGAGATATTAGAACGAAATTTGTTACCAACATTTTAATTGCTGCCGGTGGTTTAGTGTGAGAGTTGTCGGCTCCATAACTTTATGTCCCTGGTTCGATTCCCAGCGCAGGTTTCTTTTTTTTGTATCGCTAAGAACAATTGGTTTTTCTTATTTTTTGCAACGTCCAGAAGATATAATTTACCTTTGCCTATTAGAGAATAATTCCTAATATTAATTATATTATAAATATATTTTCGAAGACAAATACACATGCAATGACGCTAGTGGCACATGCCGACTGCACGCTGACTACACGACGACTGTGCTTGCTCAGTCAACGTCGGGCCTCTGCTGTTGTAAGGGAAACTTCTCGTGCCTATAACTTCTGTGTTTATTGTCCGATCGGATTTAAATTTATAGGATTAGTCGATATTATTATTATCTACAATAATACCTAAAAATTCCGAAACATTTCGACTTTTCCTATAATTTGATTTACCGTTTTACAAAATCGATTTGTGGGGGCGGTAGGCATGGCATCCAAAATTTGAAAATCCGCATTCTGCGTTATGTTACCAGGCCCTTTACTACCAAATTTGGTGCTTCTAGCTATTTTAGTGTTCTTTTAAACAATAAAAATGTGTTTTCTGGAGGCGGTGGGCGTGGCATTCAAAAATTTGGTGCGTTAATCAGTTTTCGTTATTGAATTATTTGCAAAAAATCGAAAAACGCATTTATCGATTTACGGAGGCGGTGGGCGTGGCACGTCAAGTTTGAAATAAACTCAATCTGCGTATTCAATACACGCACACTTCCACGAAGTCTAGTGTCTCTAGCTTTTTATACCATTTACCCATTGAAAATGGGTAAAAATGGTATATTAACTTTGTGCAAATGTATGTAACAGGCAGAAGGAGGCGTGGCAGACCATACAAAGTATATATATTCTTGATCAGCATCAATAGCCGAGTCGATTTGGTCATGTACGTCTGTCTGTCCGTCTGTATGAACACACAGATCTCAGCTATTAAAAGAGCTAGAGGCACCAGACTTGGTGGGAGTGTGCGTGTATTCAATACACACAAGAAGTTTATTTCAAACTTGTTGTGCCACGCCCACCGCCTCCGCAAATCGATAAATGCGTATTTCGATTTTTTCCAAATAATTCAATAACGAAAAGAGATAAACGCACCAAATTTGGTTGGAGAGTGTCTTGCAATATTATGCAGAAGTTGGATTTTAGACTTTTGGATGCCACGCCCACCGCCTCTAAAAAAAACACATTTTTATAGTTTAAAAGAACACTAGAAAAGCTAGAAGCACCAAATTTGGAAGTAAGGTGCCTGGTAACATTACGGAATGCGGAATTTCAACTTTTGGATGCCACGCCTACCGCCCCCAAAAATCGATTTTGTAAATCGGTAAATCAAATTATAGGAAAAGTAGAAAAGTTTCCGAAATTTTTTTTAAATATTATTATTGATAATAATAATATTGACCAACCCTATAAATTTAAATCCGATCGGACAATAAACACAGAAGCTATAGGCACGAGAAGTTTCGCTCACAGAAGTAGAGGCCCGACGCCGACGCCGACTGCGCACGCACAGTCGTCGTGTAGTCAGTGTGCAGTCGGCATGTGCCATTAGCGTCAATGCATGTGAATTTGTCCTCGAAAATATGCGATGCGTTGTTATTCGCCGAATAAAAGTAATCAATATTAAGAATTAGTTTTTAACAGCGAAAGGTAAATGGTATCTTACTGTCGAGTGCACTCGACTGTAGCTTTCTTCACTTGTTTAATAGCTGAGATCTGTGCGTTCATGCAGGCAGACAAACGGACATGACCAAATCGACTCGGCTATTGATGCTGATCAAGAGTATATGTACTTTGTATGGTCTGCCACGCCTCCTTCTGCCTGTTACATACATTTTCACTAAGTTAATATACCATTTTTTACCTATTTTCAATGGGTTAATGGTATAAAAATGAAATCCCAGTATTTAGACTTTCGTCAGCGTTAAACACTGGTTAATATAATGAATAACAAGTAAGGAAAGCTACAGTCGAGCGCGCGCGACTGTAAGATACCATTTACCCTATTCGAAGAAATAATACAAAATGAAATAGATGGTATAAAAATAAAAAAAAAACAATTTACATTAAGAAAAAAAATCGCCCCGCGCCAGATTCGAACCCAAGAACTCTCACGAACTTTGTAACTTACGAGTCGGACCTCTAACCACTAGACCACACAAGCTTACGCCATGCGATCGGCAAATTAGGCTTTTATTGACGCGGGCCCTCTACTGCGTCGATTTAACGTTTTGGTTAGGAATCGCTAGCGCCCATAACTTTGTATGGGGAATTCGAACTCTTATAACTTCTTTGTTATTAAAAAATAAAAATTGAAGAAAGCTACAGTCGAGTGCACTGGACAGTAAGTTATAATTTACCTTTGGCTGCTAAAAATAATTCTTAATATTAATTACTTTTATTCGAACTAATAACAACGCATCGCATATTTCCGAAATTAAATACACATGCATTGACGCTAATGGCACATGCCGACTGCACGCCGATTGTGCGTGCGCAATCGGCGCAAGCATTGAAGCCGAGCCTCTGCTTCGTCTCTGCTGCTGTATGCAAAACTTCTCGCGCCTAGGAACAGACCATGTGCTTCAGTGGTTTGTTGTGAGAGTTGTCAGCTCTATAACTAAATGTCCACGGTTCGAATCTTCTTTTTTTTGTATTGCTTAGAAAAAGTTTTTGGTTTTTCTTATTTTTTTTGCATAATATATTTTTCATATAGCGCAAAATTATTAAAAAAAAAAAAAATTGCCCAGCGCAGGATTCGAACCCGCGACCTCACGCATCAGAAACTTGCGAGCCAACCATCAAGACCACACACAGTTACGAAGAGCGATCGGCAAAAAAAAAAAAAAAATTGCCCGTTGCTGGATTCGAACCCGCGATCACACGCACCAGAATCTTGCATGCAACCATCTAGACCACACACAGTTACCCGGAGCGATCGGCAAATGAGACTTTTATTGATGCCGGCCTTCTGCTGCGTCAGTTCAACATTTTAGTTGGAATTCTAAGCGCCCACAACTTTATATGGGAGATTCAAACTTCTATAACTTCTTTGTTTATTGTCCGATCGGATTGAAATTTATAAGGTAGATCTGTACTATGGTAAGCTACAAGAGTGTGTATTTCCCTACTTTTCTTAAAATGCAATAGTTTGGGGGCGGTGGGCGTGGCATCCAAAAGTTGAAAATCAAACATTCTCCGTAATGTTACCAGGCACCTTACTTTCAAATTTGGCGCTTCTAGCTTTTCTAGTTTTCTTTTAAACTATAAAAATGTTTTTTTTTAGAGGCGGTGGGCGTGGCATCCAAAATTCTAAAATCCAACTTCTGCATAATGTTGCAAGACACCCTCCTACCAAATTTGGTGCGTTTATCTCTTTTCGTTATTGAATTATTTGGAAAAAATCGAAATACGCATTTATCGATTTGCGGAGGCGGTGGGCGTGGCACATCAAGTTTGAAATAAACTTCTTGTGTGTATTGAATACACGCACACTCCCACCAAGTCTGGTACCTCTAGCTCTTCTAATAGCTGAGATCTGTGCGTTCATTCAGACCGACAGACGGACAGACAGACGCCCATGACCAAATCGACTCGGCTATTAAAGCTGATCAAGAATATATATACTTTGTATGGTCTGCCACGCCTCCTTCTGCCTGTTACATACATTTGCTCAAAGTTAATATACCATTTTTTACCCATTTTCAATGGGTAAATGGTATAAAAATAGCAACCACTAAAACAACCACAACCAACTATGCCGACAAACTCTGCACATTCTCCCGCCGTAACTAACCATTCAGCATATTCAGCAATTGTGTGAAACATAATCTCAAAATTCCTCGAATTTCAGTGTTTATGAACTGTTTTTCGATCGATTGTAGTTTTTAAGTGCGGACGCTAATGTAAACAAGCCTTACGTAATTTAAAAGGTGAAGATATATTGCCAGACACGATTCCATTTGGTCTCATGAATGCATTAACCGGTATGTCATTGCCACTAAAAACAAAAGCTTACAAATATACAAAACCAACGGCCGTTTAATTACAAAGGGTAGAAAAATGTAAATGAAAAGAGCACTAAATATTATACCTTCAGGCCGAGGACCAACGAGATTTCAAGGTTATACTCCAAATTGTCCTATGCGCCACTTAAGCAAACAATATCACCATAAGCTAAACTCCGACATGAAGTTATAAATATCGAAAATATACTTCGTAATGACTCCGAACAATCTCTTCTACTATTCTCAATTCAACTAAACTAGAACTAACAAGTAAGGCTGCAAACATGGTGCGGGCTGATTCTGCGCGCCCGCATTCAGCATAATGATACAAGGGAAGTTCTTTCCAAATTTGATGCTTGAAGCTCTAATAATAATTGTGTGATTGAGTAATAATGCGATGAGTGTAACATAAAGTTTAAAATAATCTTATGTGTTTGATCTACAGTGTAGATTCTACATAAACTTTCCAACCAGGATTGGTGCCTCTAGCTCATGTTATAGCTAAAATCAGTGTTCCTATAGACGGACGTGACCAAATCGACTCAGCTATCCATGCTAATCAAGAATAATATACTTTGCATGGTCTGACATGCCTCCTTCGGCCTGTTAATACATTTTCACAATGTTAATATACAATTTTTACCCATGTAATGTAAAGTAATGTAGGATTTAAAGCACGATAAAAAATATGGACACACAAAAATTACTGTATAAAAGACCCTGTCTGCCAAAAAAGGGCTTATCGAATTGCATGACGATACAAAATTAAAATAATTTGTAGCGAAAACCATACTATGCAGGGTGACAATAAATAACCCGGACAAACTTTGAAGCAATCTATTATAAATGTGTTATGATGCAGCCCTTAAATAAATGCATTTATCGATTTCTGAAACAAATATATTCACACTTTTGTGATTCCCATTATTTTGATATTTGTTTCGGGATGTCTGACAATCGTTGTGCAATTTTAAAACTGTTTCAACTGCTTGGCATACCAAAACAAACGGTCTCTGACGCTATCCGGAAATTTAATGAGCTTGGCCATGAAGGCGACCGTCCCGGACGAGGCAGACCATGCTAGCGGTACACTTCCAGAATTCGCCAGATCGTGAAAAAGCGGATCACTCGAAATTGCAGATTCTCGGTCAGAAAAATAGCCCGTGAAATCGGAGTGAATCGAGAAAGTGTTCGGTTGATTGCAAAAAATGAACTTAATGTCAAGACCTACAAGCTCCAAGAAGTGCATCGTCTTACGGATGACAAAAAGCGCGTGAGACTCCAAAGATGCCGTCATCTAAAGCGTCGGGCCGCAGGTCAAAAATGGGAGCGTATTCTCTTCATCCAACAGGCGCACAATCACCAAAATGACAGAAGCTAGTCGTCTGAAGCTCCAGGTACCTCTGCAATAATCGAGCGCCGTTAATGTGAGCAGTCTCTAATAGTTTGGGGAGGAATATGCGCCACCGGCAAAACACCCCTTGTTTTCATCGATCAAGGGATCAAAATCAATCAGGAAGTGTACCGCCGGGACATTTTGGAAACTGTTGTGCTTCCTTGGGTCCAGCAGCACTTCGGTGATACGGAGTGGACGTTTCAACAGAATTCAGCGCCAGCCCAAAGAGCCAAATTGACTCACGACTGGTGCAAAGCCAATTTTCCGGACTTTATCACATCCAGTGAATGGCCACCTTACTCGCCAGATCTTAATCCAATGGACTACAGTGTGTGGTCTATTTTGGAGTCCAGGGCATGTGCTAAACGCCACATAAGTTTGGAGGCGCTGAAGCAATTATTGCTCCGAGAATGGGATCGATTATCGGAAGAAGACCTGCGGCCCATTGCGCTAAATTTCCAGAAACGTTTAGGGCTCTGCATCGCAGCCCAAGGAAGCCACTTCAAAACCGGCTGAATATATGTTAACACAATACCTATTTAATAGTTGTGTATCTGCATTTTTTCTCAAATACAGTTCCTTAAAAAGTTATGATCAAAAATGTTTGTCCGGGTTATTTATTGTCACCCTGTATATCTAACTTGTATGATTTAAATTGTTCTATGAACAAAACAAGTAAAGCACTAACACATGAAGTCGTATGTAGCACATAGGAAGAATTATCGTGGCTGAGCTGCCGTCATCCATATCATCCATTATGTCTCTTCCCATCGGAAGATAAACACTTAAAAGGGCATGACATCTAATAGTAGAAAATCCGCATTCCTGCTTTATGTAACACCTGCGATATATGAGATATGCGATTTATAATACCAGCGTTCAGGCAGACAGACAAATGAACAGAACTAAGTCGACTCGTCTAGCGATGCTGATTAAGAATAACATATTTTGACAATTGGCACAAAGTTTATACATTGGGTGTAGTTACAAAAATACTAACCTGCCAAAAGAAATCGGTAATATAACCTCAACCCTAATTAAAACACTTTCGCTGAAATTACTGACTGACTGCCAAATATCGTTACCTTACTCTTATCTACACAGGATAAGCAAAAAAATTACAATTGTTGGTCGGACTTTTGCTTAATTTACTACAGCTAAAATGTTTTTGGCTAACAAATACATATTTCTAGCGTTTCTGCCCATTACAGAGACGTGTGCCACTGACAAAACTTGTTAGCATTGGTTTTCACAGTGCCATAACATCAAATTAGAGGTCTTGAAAGCTCAATACACATAAACAACGAAAATTGCAACCTCAGTTGTCAATGTCGGCTACTTGAAATTTTCTGGAAGCAGCTTTGGATACCACGCTCGTCGCCCCCTTTTTACCAAATTTATAGAATTATAAGAAAAGTAAAAGAGCTTAAATCACCAAATTGGGTAGAAAGGTCCCTAAAAGCATAAAATTTGGTAGAAGCTTTCTTTGCAGCATTACGCAGAGCGAGGATTTTCAACTTTTAGATGCCATACCTAGCGTCCCCAGAAATTTGTTGAAAAAGTCGATAAAACGAATTATAAGAAAAGCTACAAAACTTTTCGGCATTCCCGTAGCTGTTAATAATACCCTAATACTAACGGCGACTGCGCGCGCACAGTCAGTGTGCAGTCGGTGTGTGCGTGTAGCATCAATATAATTGCGCTGTGAAAAAAATGCGATTCGCTGTTGTTAATTCGCTGAATAATTGTATTGAATATTATGAATCATTTAATAACAGCCAAAGGTAGATGATATCTTACTGTCGAGTGCACTCAACGCGGTAGCTTCCCTAACTTGTTAAGCTTTCTTTTTTTACCTAACAAAAAATGAACTAAATTTTTTTTGGTGTTTTTGTACTTATATTTACACAAAAGAAGGTAGGAAAAGGTACAGTAATCTTGTTGAATCAAAACGATTCATAACTACCAAATTGGTAAAAAGTATTATTAATTTAAATGTTTAAAGAAAATTAGTTTTGTCCACTGAATTTTGGGAGCCACTACTTTGATTCGACCAAGAATTCCCTGGGGGGTGTCCATTCTATAAAAAAAAAAGATTAGTTAAATTAAGATTTCATCTCAGATAACACCAACCTGTTGATCGTTAGCACAGTTATCGCCTTTCATTCCTCCAGAGTTATTCGGATTGTTGGATCCTTTGCGACTTCCAGAGTTGTTAATGTTACATGGGTTCGAATGCCCGCTGTTTTGAGCCATCCATGATAAAAAATTTCCTCCCTGAGAAGTAACTGAAAGAGTTTTTTGTTTGAAACAATGATAGTGTTTAGAAGGCTTGCCTGCTGGTCCTGGTTTTGATTTTGCAGCTGATTGCCAAGGAGGCTCCACTGATTCAACGCAGCAGCAACCAAAGCAGGGTTCATCGGCAATGAGTTTAAATTAAGTCCGACGCCTAAAGGGTTGCTCATGTTTTGCCCTTGATTTGCAGAGCTGGATCCTTGTGAATTTATGCCTAACGCTTGTAGATTAGGCATGTCCAAATGTCCCCTGTTTATCCAACCGCCATTGCCTACGTTGCCATTGTGCGGTTGGTTCATGCCATGAAAACTGGTCTGTCTATTATAGGGAGTATTTCCGTCTGGACGGTTCATATTCCCTCCACTATTGTGATTACTACTGTTTGTGTAACCCCCGCCCAAATTTCCAAAATTATTTCCACCCATTCCGTAGCCACCACTGCCAATGTTGCTGTGACTATTGCCAATTGCAGTGTTATCCCCTCCATGTGCATTGTGTTGGTTATTACCTCTATGATGTCCGCTTCGGCCAGTGTTCATGTGGTTTCCTTGGGGATGATATGAGTGCATGCCGTAATTGTTCCCAGAATTATAGTTGTAATTTTGTCCTTGATGGCTTCGACTTTGCTCGGCTTTCGGAGCAGCATTGGAAACGTGAACTGACACACCTAATATAACGATATGTATAACGAATACATTTCTTAAGAATCATTTAATTCCCACCTTTGATTATATGATCCTCTCCACAAAGAGATTGGGCTACATCTGGATCAAGAAACGTCACGAAGCTAAATGCTCGAAATGGTCGTGGTATAAAGACATCTGTAACTTCACCAAATTTCGAAAAATAATCACGCAAGTCATCCGAGTTTATATCCTCAGTGCAACGGCCTACAAATACTTTACATGGAACCTGATGACCCATGCCCTAAATGTAAAAATGATGTTATTAATCTGTTGATAGAATAACGTATGTTTTTAGAGTACCTTTGAGTTTGGAACTTTCACTTCGCACCATCGTCCATCAATAAGATGACGATTGGAGAGAACACGCATTTGGGCTTCGTATGATCCAAAACGAACAAAACCAAATCCCTTGGATTGCCCGGACTTGACATCTTTTTTAATCTGTGCCATAAGTACTTCGCCATATCCCTCAAAATACTCTCGTAAGCTGTCTTCGGTTGTTTTCCAAGCAAGACCCAATACAATTAAATCAGTACAACGTAATCGTGTTTCAATACGTTTAGTTTTTGCCGTTGAATTTTCCAAGTTATCATCGCTCTTACGTTTATTTTCTACGGAAGGCAATATTAGGCGATAAGGACTGTAGATTTGTTTTGCTGGACTTCTGATATTATGTATACCTTTTGGAAACACACAAAAGTAGATATATTCTCCCCAACCCGATTCAATGCTTGGCGGAAACAGTCTTCCTTCGTTTGAACGAACACCTCGCACAGCTTTGGTGTCCACATTCCTATACTTGAGTCCACATGACCCAGGAAATTGACCTTGTAGGGTAGATAATAACAATGTTCCATCTTCTTCGGCAGGAAGTTCAATTGGTTCGTCACCTTCCTCTTCGGATACTTGAACAAAATCCATTTGAAAGACTTTTCCAAAATCTAAAAATGATAACATAAGTTAAGTATGTTTTTTAAAAAGGCATAAGATTCCTATACCATTCAATCCATTATAAAACTCTCATGTTCACGATAATTGAATAGCAATAAAATTCTATAACAAAAAAATTCACTCATTCCAGAAATATTCCAATAAAATACTTGTTACACACAATCATTCACTATAATAATCAAGTATTTACCTAAATCTCAAAAACATATACTCTTTCAGCTTACTCATACACGCACACATATATACAAGTTTAATGTGGCGTCCAAAAAGTAATCGCAAAGATTTTGAAAATAAAGCCTGTTTTAAAAAATACATGTATTTATGTTATATTTTATTTTAAATATTTTTTTATACTTGATTTATATCATGTCAATATCGTCCTGAAATTTGTTGTCTGAAGAATTATATATAAAAAACACAGTATACTACTGTGGGCAAATTCGCGGGCTTAAGATGGCGGACTAGTTCTTTTTTCTTGAGTTGGCAGGACTGTTGATGACATCTGGGGGTAATTTCATATCAATGTCAGTATCAGTATAATATTTACGCTTGTGTTTACCAAACGATCAAGAGTGCATTTACCGTTTTTTACAATGTCTGATTTAATTGAGCAGAGAAGTGTTATCAAATTTTGTGTGCGGAATGAAATCTCGGCTGCGGAAACGTTGAGGATGTTGCGGAAGGCCTTTGGTGACTCTACCATGTCTAAGAAAAATGTTTTTAAGTGGTACAAAGACTTCAGAGGGTCGGGAACGTGCGGATGACTTGGAGCGCTCCGGACGACCATCGACGTCAACAGATGACCAACACGTCAATGAAGTAAAGGAATTAGTGCTCAAAAATCGTCGATTGACTGTTAGAGACCTTACTGATGTGATCGAAATATCAAAAGGATCTTTGAAAACCATTTTGAAAGACAATTTCGGCCTACGAAGTCAAATCTCGTTTGGTACCGAAAATGCTGAATTTCATGCAAAAAAGTCATAGTGTTGATGTGTGTGAAACAATACTTTCTTACTATCAGGACAAGCTCAAATGCATAATCTCGGGCAATGAGACTTGGATTTATGCTTACGACTCTGAAACAACAGACCAATCAAGCAAATATCGTGCTAAAGACGAGGCCAGACCGAAAAGAGCATGTCAAAGTCGTTCAAAAATCAAGGTTATGATGACAATTTTTTTCGATTTTCGTGGTGTGGTGCATTATGAATTCCTTCTACCTGGCCAAACTGTTAATAAAGAATATTATTTGAGCGTTATGCGTCGTTTGCGTGAAGCAATTCGTCGAAAAAGACCAGAATTATGGGCCGACAACTCTTGATTTTTGCATCACGATAATGCACCGAATTCGACGCATATCATTCAGCAACCACCGTATTCTCCTGATTTGGCTTCATGTGACTTCTGGCTGTTCGAGTCGATTGAAGAGATAAAAGCGGAATCGACGAGGGCGTTCATGGCTATACCGGAAAGGGACTATTCGGCCTGCTGTCGAAGATTTGAATAAACTTTGGCATATTTTATATTTTTTTTTGTATTTTATGGGGAGGGGAATACTTTGAAGGGGATGAAATTGGTTCAGGAGAATAAATAAAAAATTTTTACTTTACAAACAAATCACTTTTTTTTTCTTTTTGCCCACAGTATTAAAGACAATATAACTTATTTAAAGTAAAGTTCTCTACATATTCCAAATAATGAAAAAATGGGTTGACCATGTCCTATATTTCCATAGGATTAATTGAACCAAAATTGAGGTTTGTTAAGTAATTGCAATACTACATTTGATATTGGGTCTAAAATAAAAGTATGAAACTTAGGCAACGCTATGAGTGGATACCAACATTTAGTAATTCTCTCCTCAACGACTAAGTTTTTATTTTTTTTTTTTTTTCATTTTATTATTGTTTCTTTTGCTGAATTTCTTTTTCAATTTCAATTTTAATTTTTATTTTTTGTTTTAAACCCAGTCAAAATAAAAGTGCTAATCTTTAAAAAGAATTTAATTAACTTTGGTTAAGATTTTTAGAATAAGGAAATACTTTGGGATATTATTTATGCATTATGTCAATTTGTATTATTATGAATAAAAAAATTAATTAGACTCACGAAAGCTGATTGAAAAGTTAATTTCTGCCATATTCTGAATTGAACACAATTGAACAATTATTTCTCATCAAATATGATAATAAATTCTAGTAAATATGAGCCGTTGTTGGCCAACGATCAGTTATTCATCTTTAAAGACAAACGAGATGCTTTTCTTAAGCAACATTAATAAAAAATTGTGATTGGGATATATATAAACCATAAAGCAGTAAGATATCATATAATAAAGATAATTATTTCAAGAAAAATAGCATTTGTGAGACTAGTTTCTAATTAGTTGTAATTTCCAAAAAAAAATATTTCAATTTAATGTTAGATTAATAAAGAAATATGTTAGGGTTGATTTATCTAAAATTGGTTTATTTGGTAGTCAGCAAGATGTAAGATGTCAAGTAATATCTAAAAGGTTTTAGACCAATATTTCGAAATCGGATACAATATCCAGTATTGTATTGAAATGTATACAAAAAGTTTAATTTTGCTCCGATAGCTATTCTTGAAGCTATAGAGTATAGTAATTCAATTTTCCGCAAATTTCAAAATGCTATTGAAAGCATTGGTTGCCGAAGATTTATATAAAAAATGTTCTTTTATTAATAAATGAAATGTTGAGAGTATTAGGGGCACTATTAAAATAATATGTAGCGCGTTTGCTATGATAAAGATATAACAAATATCGTCTGATATACTATATGGCCGCTTACGATATTGGTCGATAGAGGTGGAGAACTATCGATGGTTTGGTACTATCGAGCCACCATCGATGGCAACAGACACATTCGATAGTTGCCTATCCACTATCGATGGTGCCATCGATAGTGCGCTTCTTACATTTCGCGAATTTTCTGTGTCGGCGTCAAGTGCAAAAAACGAGGAAAAATTGAAAAATTAATAAATTAATATGGATCGCTTTTTAAATCTGTGTATTTTTACATACATAGGTGTTTTGATCTATAATTTGTTAAATTTACGGCAACCGTCGAGTGTCTTCAAGTGCAGACAAGCCGGACTGTGAGTGCTCCTACAGCACAGACTCTGAACAAGATTTGGAACCAAATCGACACAGTAATAGAAAGAAGTCTTTCACATGTTTGGAAATATTTTAAAAGGTCCGACGACAAGTAGTATGCTTAACTTAGTTAATATAAAGTATAATTTTATTATATTTGCTTAAAAAAAATTTTTGTTGGGCTATTCTATCGAGCCACTATCGATGGTTTAGTATAAACTATCGTCGACTATCGATGGCGCTCACTATCGATAGTTCTCCACCTCTATTGGTCGGATGTCGCTCAAGCCGACCTTTTCATACCGAGCAAAAAAAGCCCAAGTTTTATCAAGATAGCTTAACAACTGAGACTAGTAGTTTGCGTTGCAGCAGATTTGAGGATGGTTAGACAGACGGACATGGCCAGACGGATTCATCCCTTGATGCTACTGTGCGTTGGAAACTTCTAGCCAAAATAATATATCCTCTGCAAAGCTTTGAAAATAGGCTCCACTTTCAAGCAAAGATTTTTAGTAACAACGCAGATCTAACCTGAAAATTTTGGAAGACGCGTATACTTTATTGAATTGAATCGAATGTGATAAGTCTGACCCCTACAATACAATCATTATTTTAGATTTTTGGCAAAACTTTAAGATATTTTTATTCGGCACACCCGTAAACTATTTTGGGATTCGCGTAATGCCGGCGGCAAAGGATTAGGTGCAAGCAGGTTTTGATTGTGGAGTGTAAAGTACCGTGTACTGTTTGTATATAATATAATTTTAATAATTAATTAAAATAAAACCGTTAGCTATAGTGTTGGATTCTGTCAAAATATAGATTTGGAGATATGTTACCTTGTACTTTGAAAATTTAAATCAATATATAAGATATCGATATATTCGATGATATAATTTAGTACAAAAATTACATATTATAAAGAAATTATCATTGTTCCGCAAGAATATATATCTTTTGAGTGGAGTATAAATTTTTCGCACATTTCTAGATGAAACTAAAAACCTACTATGAAGTCCTATTGATTCCATAGATTTTAGTTTCCATTAATAGCGGTTACAAATAAAAAAAAACTTACTAAAATTAGATTTAGTGCTCATTTTCTTTTAATTTTCTAAACTTATGTCAACGTAAACTTATTATTAAATATAATAATAAAAATCGTATTTTTTGTTGAGGGAAAATAAAAACCCGATATGCGTATTTTTTATATTTAGGAAAAAATAATATTCCGATAAAAATATCTCATTTTTACGTAAATATCGATATATTATTAACACCTCGAATGAATTCTCTTAATAGTATTCAATATTCACTAAATTTCGATTGGATTTTACTAAAGGATTGCCTAATGGAAGTCAAATATTTAAATTCGTTAAAGTAACTATTTTGGTTGGTTAGCAATTCCTTTTTATGGCCTTTTTAGACTTTGTATACATTTTTTTAAATTAACTGTAATGTCAAAGGAATTTTTAGTTAAGTTTAGTTCAGTTGAAACAAAGATTGTTTGTATAAACATATAATAAAAAAATATAGGTACATACATTTATGCAGGAGTCTAACAGAGTATACTCTATAGATGACACCATATGTATTTATATTAAATTGCGAATTAAATGAAATGTATGTACATATAACAATTCTGCAATAAAATATTTTTATATTCTAAAAAGGAGTTGGTTGTCTTTAATTCCCTAAATGATTACAAAATTCTTATGCTATACAGAAAAAATGTACTGTCTAGCAATGTTATGCCTTTAATAAATGTGTTTATGAATATTGTATTAGAACAGCTCACACACGTAATATTTTTTGCTGTATATTTCCTCTTTAAGCTCGCTCTCACAAGATTCACACACAGTCAGAACCAGAAATCGAAGTCACTTTTTTTCACGCTCGATTCCGTCACAACACACGCTAGGTCAATATGCACATCCACTGATTAATAAGTGCGTAATAAATATAAAGAATATTTACAATTTCGCTTTTAATAAATTTGTGTTCTTAATGTGCACCATTTTTCCTTGCAAAAGGTTTGACAAATTTTCTGTATGCTTCACTAGGGATGGCAAAAATGATTAAATTTTAAGGACTATTCGATAAGTAAATCGATAAGTAATTTTATATTTAGAAGGCATGTATACATTCAAAAAGTGGTTTTTATGGCAAATGCATTGTTTCCACGAAAAAGTATAAAAGGACTCAAATTAAAATGTGTCATTGCAGAATATGTATTCCTCTAAATCCTTTAATGCTATTTAAAATGAGAAATAGTAGTAGTAGTAGGTTGGATACATATCCTATGTGTGTAGATGAGTTTGTACGAACGCCCCATCCTCAAAAACAATAATGCCAAAGAGAACAACTTACAGACTAAGATTTTTTAAAGGAATTTTAAATTTCATTATTAATTGATTAGACAAACAATCTTTTTTTATTATTTTTTTTATTAGGTGGCACTACAACCCATTTCGGGTTTTGGCCGACCTCAGCGTCTCCCTCCAGGCGCCTCTGCTCTTCGCGCGCCTCCTCCAGTTGGAAATCCCCAGTAGACTAAGGTCCTTCTCCACTTGGTCCTTCCAACGGAGATTTGGTCGTCCCCTTCGTCATCGCCCATAGTCGACCCTCGCTTCGAATACCTTCTGAGCTGGAGCTTCTTCATCCATACGCACAACGTGGCCGAGCCAGCGCAGACGTTGTATCGTGATGCGCCGGACCACGTCCACGTCGTCGTACAACTCGTACAGCTCGTGGTTCATCCGAATGCGAAAGTCGTCCCCAATCCGAACGGGACCGAAGATCTTGCGAAGAATTTTTCTCTCGAACACCCCAAGCGCTGCTGCATCCGTCTGTGAAATTACCCATGCTTCTGCGCCATATAAGAGCACGGGCAGGATGAGTGTCTTGTAGAGTGTTAGTTTTGTTCGGCGAGAGAGGTCTCTATTGCACATTTGCCTACTCAGACCAAAGTAGCACCTATTGGCAAGTGTGATTCTTCGCTTGATCTCCAGGCTGACGTCATTTTTGGTGTTAATGGCGGTGCCAAGGTACGTGAACTCTTTGACCACTTCGAAGTTATAGCTGTCGGCTACCACATGGGAGTCTAGGCGCCGCGTCTCCCTGCTTGTCGACAGCATATACTTCGTCTTGCCCTCGTTTACCGCCAAACCCACTTTTGCTGACTCCTTTTCGATAGCGGAGAATGCAGCAGTGACATCACGCTTGCTACGGCCAATGATGTCAATGTCATCGGCGTAAGCAAGGAGCTGGACACCTTTATAAAAAATAGTGCCAGATCGATGAACACCGGCTTTCCGCAGAACTCCTTCCATCACGAAGTTGAAGAGGTTGCACGACAGAGGGTCGCCTTGTCTGAAACCTCGAACGGTATTAAAAGGTTCGGAGAGGTTCGCTCCTACCTTGACAGAGCTGATGGTGCTGCTCAATGTCATCCTGCAAAGACGTATCAGCTTTGCAGGAATACCGAACTCAGACATGGTGGCATATAGGCTTTCCCTCGTCAGGCTATCGAATGCAGCTTTGTAATCGACAAAAAGATGGTGTGTGTCAATTCCATTTTCGTGGGTTTTTTCCAGGATTTGGCGCAATGTGAAGATCTGGTCTATGGTGGATTTACCAGGTCTGAAGCCGCACTGATAAGGTCCGATCAGTGTGTTGGCATACGGCTTCAGTCGTTCACATATAACGCTCGACAGGACCTTGTATGAGATGGTGATCATGCTGATTCCCCGGTAGTTGGCACATATCGTCGGGTCGCCTTTCTTCAGTACAAACAATCTTAGTCTTAAGTAATGTTGATTTTTATATCGAAAAAACTAATTAAATTAATTCGATAACTTATTTCAATCTTGTGTCTACAACAGAGCTTGCAAAAGACTCTAAACCGTTTTTCTTCATGCTCTCTCTTTGCGAGGCAAACCGTTGCCGCTCCTACTTTCAGTCTCTCTTTTTCTGAGCAACAGACTCTTGCTGTCTTCACTTAGGTTTTGGGTTGAGAGCTTTTCGTTGAGCTCTTTTTAATTCGGATTTTATTGAGCAGCGCGCAGAGAGCGGAGAGAACGACGCTTGCACAAGGAGAGTCAGCAAGAAGCAAATTGAGTGGAAAAGTCAACGCAAACGTTATTCACATTTACTTTCGTTGTTGTGAAAAAGAAATAATAAGCATAATAAGCATGCGCAAATTGCGCAGTGCAATATATTTCGTCTGCTAAACAGACGCTTGTGTGTCATGTACACATGTGAATCTATGTATAACAGTGCATACGTAAAAGAGCGGAGGCCGATGTCTCGGTACAACCCTGGCAAAACAAAATAGAAAAGAACGAGTTCGCTCTGAACGCTCCCTCTGAGTAAAGAGCCAGGTTTTTTGCAGACAATGCGAAACGGTCGACCTTTTTTTGCAAGCTCTGGTCTACAATGAAAGGTATAATCTTTGTTTTTGTACTGGTACGAAATTATGACTGTTTTTCTATGCAAGCGAAAGATTTTTGGACGGGTAATATATTCTACCAATTTATTTGAGACTTCTTTACTACTGCTGGAATTTTGTCGAAAAAATGTAAATTTGTAAACGAAAATATGAACGCTTTCATCGTACTGTATATGTATGTATATGTGGTGCATACGAATCAAAAGGTTTGAAGCTGTAGTACTTGTGAAACAAAAACAAAGGAAGTACCCTTTTTTTCGTGATTTACAAAAATTTTGGGTTTCATTGCCTTCGCCGTTATACCTCATTTTTCATAACATTTATATATATATACCACCTCTTTTTTCAAAAAAATATATACATATAAGGTGAATCGGTATAAAGTGTGTAGAGAGAGCAATATATGCACGTAGGCGAAACTGTACTAGTACTATGAAGTGCTTAAAAGTCTGCAGTAAGGTTAGTGTTACATAATTTTACTTTTGCTTCGGAAAGAATCAGAAGTCGCAGTCAAACCATAGGCAAAAATCAAACAGCTTCGTAAAGTAACATTCGAAAGCAGTCGGCAGTCACAGTCGCGAAAATATGTGCTTTCGATTTTTTTTAAACAGAAGCATATTGTGACCATTGAGTCGCGAGAAGCAGAATGTGCGCAGATGGAAATTCAACACTTGAAGAAATTAGAGAACCTATATCTAGCTCGCAAGCGTGTCGCCGAGCTTGAAGCGGAGGTGCAGCTGCTGGAAGAAGGATCAAGAAGAGCAAGCAAAAATGATGCCATCGCTATCAAAGATGTTGAAGCCTTGGTAAATTGCTTTTCAGGAGACTATGGCTACTCAATACAACATTGGATAAATAACTTTAAGCACATTATGAATAAGTTCGATGTACCAGATCAACGCCGATGGATGTTTGCTTAGCGTATGCTGTGGGGATCAGCCAAAATTCAGATGATCCATATTAACCCGATGACATGGACTGCCCTGCGCAGGGAGCTGCTAACGGTCTTCGAAAAGAAAATGACGACGTGGGACGTAATCAAACAATTGGAAGCTAAAAACAAGTAAGGAAAGCTACAGTCGAGCGCGCGCGACTGTAAGATACCATTTACCCTATTCGAAGAAATAATACAAAATGAAATAAATGGTATAAAAATAAAAAAAAAAACAATTTACATTAAGAAAAAAAAATCGCCCCGCGCCAGATTCGAACCCAAGAACTCTCACGAACTTTGTAACTTACGAGTCGGACCTCTAACCACTAGACCACACAAGTTTACGCCATGCGATCGGCAAATTAGGCTTTTATTGACGCGGGCCCTCTACTGCGTCGATTTAACGTTTTGGTTAGGAATCGCTAGCGCCCATAACTTTGTATGGGGAATTCGAACTCCTATAACTTCTTTGTTATTAAAAAATAAAAATTGAAGAAAGCTACAGTCGAGTGCACTCGACAGTAAGTTATAATTTACCTTTGGCTGCTAAAAATAATTCTTAATATTAATTACTTTTATTCGAATTAATAACAACGCATGCATTGACGCTAATGGCATATGCCGACTGCACACCGATTGTGCGTGCGCAGTCGGCGCAAGCATTGAAGCCGAGCCTCTGCTCCGTCTCTGCTGCTGTATGCAAAACTTCTCGCGCCTAGGAACAGACCATGTGCTTCAGTGGTTTGTTGTAAGAGTTGTCAGCTCTATAACTAAATGTCCCCGGTTCGAATCCCAGCGCAGTCTTCTTTTTTTTGTATTGCTTAGAAAAAGTTTTTGGTTTTTCTTATTTTTTTTGCATAATATACTTTTCATATAGCGCAAAATTATTAAAAAAAAAAAAAAATTGCCCAGCGCAGGATTCGAACCCGCGACCTCACGCATCAGACACTTGCGATCCAACCATCTAGACCACACACAGTTACGCGGAGCGATCGGCAAATGAGACTTTTATTGATGCCGGCCTTCTGCTGCGTCAGTTCAACATTTTAGTTGGAATTCTAAGCGCCCACAACTTTATATGGGAGATTCAAACTCCTATAACTTCTTTGTTTATTGTCCGATCGGATTGAAATTTATAGGGTAGATCTGTACTATGGTAAGCTACAAGAGATTCAAAAAAATGTTTTGTTATTTCCCTACTTTTCTTAAAATGCAATAGTTTGGGGGCGGTGGGCTTGGCATCCAAAAGTTGAAAATCAAACATTCTCCGTAATGTTACCAGGCACCTTATTTTCAAATTTGGCGCTTCTAGCTTTTCTAGTTTTCTTTTAAACCATAAAAATGTGTTTTTTAGAGGCGGTGGGCGTGGCATCCAAAATTCTAAAATCCAACTTCTGCATAATGTTGCAAGACACCCTCCTACCAAATTTTGTGCGTTTATCTCTTTTCGTTATTGAATTATTTGGAAAAAATCGAAATACGCATTTATCGATTTGCGGAGGCGGTGGGCGTGGCACATCAAGTTTGAAATAAACTTCTTGTGTGTATTGAATACACGCACACTCCCACCAAGTCTGGTGCCTCTAGCTCTTTTAATAGCTGAGATCTGTGTGTTCATACAGACGGACAGACGGACAGACAGACGGACATGACCAAATCGACTCGGCTATTGATGCTGATCAAGAATATATATACTTTGTATGGTCTGCCACGCCTCCTTCTGCCTGTTACATACATTTGCACAAAGTTAATATACCATTTTTTACCCATTTTCAATGGGTAAATGGTATAATAAATCTCCAAATGAAAGCGCACTCCAACATTAGATCGCTATGGGTGGCATCTCCAAGCAAGCAATTTTGGCAGACTCTGATGTAATTCGCGCAATTGTGAGTGGGCTTCAAGACAATACTGCCACTGCATTAGCCTTCTGCGAGTCCTTGGACGAATTGTGTAAAAAGATCACCATCTACGATAAAATAAAGACGCCAAATCAGCTTGTAACCCGTAGGGACCTCAATGATACCAGCAAAATGAAGATGAACAATTCGGCAAACCCTCAACAAGGACCTATGGCAGTGCGGTGCTTCAATTGCAGAAAAATGGGGCATTTGATGAACGAGTGCAGACGCCTAAAAAGACCGGAAGGCGCCTGCTTCAACTGCTACAGTCAAGACCACAAGTACCAGGACTGCCCGAAGAAGAGAACTGTTACTACCGTAGCTGCTGTACAAGATGAGGAACTGGCGGACACCGAGAACCTAGCGGCTGTTCAATCTGTTAAGTTATGACTTTTTGAGGGTGAAGAGAGATGTATTACTGTTTTAAGTTTGTTTAACACAGGAAGTCCAGTTAGCTTTATTCAAAAATCATTAGTTCCAAATAACGTTAAATTTAAATCGCAGGGAAGTAAATACCACGGAATAGGTGGGCAACAAATATTAATTTTTGGAGAAGGCTTTTAGCATTTAGCATTTAGCCGAATATATTTTCATGATAAAGCTTATAAAATTGCATTTTTAGTTGTAGAACCCACATTATTACCACTACCAACTCTATTAGGCCGAGATTCATTAAAGATAATGGACATCCAATTAATACATAAAAAACAAAAAGTAAACCAAAGAGACAACCGAAATAATCAATTAGAATTAGAAATTTTTTTAGTAAGTACTAAGCATATAAGTTAACACATAACTCAGTAGCGCGTTTGTAACATTACGCTGACTCGGCTAACAGTCCGGTCAGTGCTCTATGTGCTGAGCGCTCCGATATGCTGCTGTCTTGATATTAATGCAAGATCAGCATTATCAACAAACCAGCCGGCTACGCCGGCTAAAGCATAAGCTCATGTAGATTTAAGTTTTCAGTTCTGATTTTATAATAAAACGAGCAACAGCTCATAATTCACCACTCCGGCACTTGGCCGTTAAAGCACATATCTCTTATTCGCTAACTGAGTCTCTAGGCCAGTAGTGACTTGGGTAAATACCCAGGCAACATAATCTTCCTAATCTGTTCAATCCTGATCATTAACGGAGTTGATCAAAGTGAAAGGAAGGCAACCCAGTGCCCTACAAAGAGAAGACCTGACTGTTACCATTCGGCTCTGACCTTAGGGACTATCTTAAGTTAATTGGCGCCCAACAACGTTCACCCACGTTGATTACTAATCATGTAAGTGGCTTGCTCAAGAAAGCTCTAAATCGTAAAAGAAATAGAAAATAAATCAAATCTCGGCTAGTGAAATATTGGCAGAGTAATTGTGAGAACACACGAACACACACACATTGTATTCATTAACATATTTCGCTTTAAAGTTGAACAGCAGCGCAGACCGTTTATGCTGAGTCAACCATATTTGTTTTTGTTTGCGATTCGAATAGCAGTGCAAACACTGTGTTGGCTTTGGTTGTTTTTGTTTCGTATTTCAAGCTGTAAGGAAAATACTCGAAGTGAGCGCGGTTGTTCTAGCCTTAGCGGAAACAACAACGTAATACATTTCTGCAAATATACTATTCTTCTGCCAGTGCATTTTCCCTTTTTTACATTGACCACTAGTTTTTGATGAGTTGGACATACAGAGAGTCCAAAGAAGAATACGACAGTGACGATAGCACTGAAGTTCAAGTTAGAAAGAATTGCCCAATAGTTTCACACACACAAAGCGAAATGGATCCGATCCAATTGAAAGCTCTAATAGAGGGTGCGGTTAATACTGCATTGGCCGCCCAAGAGGAGCGCATTACGCGGGGATACAAAGCCGAAATAGCGGCTTTAAGACAGCAAGTTAGTACCTTACAAATCAATGCACCAGAAGTAGAAGCATACCAACGTATCACAATCAACCCGAACATTAGGTGTGATGTGAAGTTGGATATTGTTAAGTCCGTCCCTGAGTTTGACGGTTCTCAGCAAGAGTACGTGTCGTGGAGGCAATCCGCGATAGATGCATATGAAATTTTTAAGCCATATGCAGGCAGCAAAGCGCATTATCAGGCAGTAACCATAATTAGAAACAAAATTAGGGGGACAGCAAGGGCACTACTGGTGTCACATAACACTGTATTGAACTTTGATGCGATAATCGCAAGGCTAGATTGTACTTACGCGGATAAGACCTCATTGCGCATGTTAAGGCAGGGATAAGATATGGTCAGACAAGCTGACCTAAGCCTTATGGATTACTATGACGAGGTCGAGAAGCGGTTGACTCTCATAACCAATAAAATCGTCATGTCCCATGAGCCCGAAGGGGCTGCCCTGCTTAACGCGGAGGTAAGAAACGATGCCTTACACGCATTTTTTCCTGCCCAACCAAAAGATTTGCCATCGGCGCTAGCCCTGGCTAGAGAAGCCGAGTCTAGCATCGAGAGAAGCATAATGGCAAGTACCTACGCCAAAGCTATGGAAGATAGGTCTCAAACCGCTGACAAACAGCGCGGCCATGAGAGGCAGGGGAAACATAATGCTAATGAACGGCCTCACGAAAAAAATCCACACTTTGTTAAAAAGCCTCAGCAGAATGATAACGCCCCGTCGCAGAATAGAAAAGAAACACCAAGACAAGACCCGGAACCAATGGAAATTGGCTCCACTATGACCAAATATAGACAACCAACCAATGCCGGTGCACCGTTTAACAGCGATGACCGCGCCGAAGGTTATCACGCTCAAAAGCGCCCGAATAATTCTGAGCGCATATCTGGGCAGAGGCGTCAGCGAGTCAATAACGTGACTCAGCAGGCTACCAATAACCAAGACAACGATTATGGTAGCGTGGCCACTGCCGCAATAGCAGAGTATGATGATGATAACGATTCAACCCACAACAATGACTTGTTGAATTTTTTAGGGAGCGGTCCCAGTTGCCGTACATCAAGCGACAACTGGCTGGCCGAGAATTAAAAATCCTAATAGATACAGGGGCGGCAAAGAACTACGTAAAACCCGTAAAGGAGTTAAGAGATGTAGCAAATGTCGAATCCCCTTTCACTGTGAGCTCAATTCACGGCTTCAGTCAAATCCAAAAAAAGTGTTCCATGAGAATTTTCGGCAAATCAGCCCCTTTCTTCTTGTTGGATGCCTTAGATACGTTTGATGTCATTGTAGGCTTTGACCTTCTAACGAAGTCAGGAGCGTCATTAGACCTACAAAACGGCACTATCAACTATGGGAACACATCGGAAAAATTTGAACTTCATAATTGCGCCAACGTGAACTTCACGCGCATCGACGACATTGTAGTCCCTAACTCAGTAAGGGACGCATTCAAGAAAATGATTCTTAACAGGATCAAGGCATTTTCGACCCCTAACGAGGCATTGCCATTCAATACCGCTGTCGCAGCAACAATACGCACTGAGAATAATGATCCAGTGTACTCCAAACTATATCCATATCCCATGGGTGTAGCGGATTTTGTCAATGAAGAAATTAAACAATTACTTCAGAACGGCATAATCAGGCGATCAAGGTCCCCTTACAACAGCCCTATGTGGGTAGTTGACAAGAAAGGACTGGACGCCAACGGTGACAAGAAAAAGCGCCTCGTCATAGACTTCAGGAAGCTAAACGAACGCACAATCGCTGATAGGTACCCGATGCCAAGTATCCCAATGATTCTAGCGAATCTTGGTAACTCCAAATTTTTCACAACTTTAGACCTCAAATCTGGGTACCATCAGATTTGTCTAGCTGAGCAGGACAGGGAAAAAACCGCGTTCTCAGTGAACGGCGGAAAATATGAATTTTGCCGCCTACCATTTGGGTTGAAGAATGCAGGAAGCATCTTCCAAAGAGCCATTGATGACGTACTATGTGATCACATCGGCAAGATATGCTACGTCTACGTAGACGATGTCATAATCTTTTCTAAAAACGAAATCGACCATGTCCAACATATCGATACAGTCCTCAAATGCTTGTACGACGCTAACATGAGGGTCGCTCAAGAGAAAACCAAATTCTTTAAAGAAAGTGTAGAATTTTTAGGATTTATCGTTACCCAGAAAGGCGCGAAAACCGACCCCGAAAAAGTCACAGCAATCCAAGAATATGTCGAACCTAAAAATCTATTCGCCCTCAGGTCATTTCTTGGCCTGGCAAGCTACTATAGATCGTTAATCAAAGACTTCGCTTCAATAGCAAGGCCATTGACAAGTATCCTGAAAGGAGAAAATGGCACGGTCAGTAAGCATATGTCTAGGAAGGTACGTGTAGACTTTGACGAAACGCAACGCGCTGCTTTCGAGCGCTTGAGAAACATTCTGGCATCAGAAGATGTCATTCTCATGTACCCAGATTTCAAAAAACCATTTGACCTAACTACAGACGCCTCCGCCACCGGCATCGGCGCAGTTTTGTCCCAAGGGGGGAAACCGATCACGATGATCTCGCGAACACTTAAGCAATGCGAAACACATTACGCTACAAACGAAAGGGAGTTGTTAGCAATAGTATGGGCCCTGGGTAAGCTTCAACAGTATTTGTATGGGTCCAAAGAGATTAACATTTTTACCGACCACCAACCACTCACTTTTGCAGTCTCTGAAAAGAACACAAATGCAAAAATAAAGCGGTGGAAAGCTTTCATTGAAGAGCATAACGCCCACATACATTACAAGCCCGGGAAAGAAAACTTCGTCGCAGACGCTCTGTCACGACAAAATGTGAACGCTCTGCAAGATGAGTTTCAGTCCGACGTAGCTACTATACATAGCGAGGCGTCACTGACCCACACTATCGAAACTACGGAAAAACCATTAAATTGTTTCCGTAACCAGATAATACTAGAGGAAGCACAGTTCCCTCTAAAACGAAATTTAATACTGTTTGGCAGTAAAACCCGCCATATATTACATTTCACAAGCAAGAACGATTTAATCGAGACTCTCAAACTTGTAGTGAACCCCGAAGTCGTCAACGGCATCCACTGTGACCTACCGACCTTGGCAAGTTTCCAGCACAGCCTAGTGTCGCAGTTCCCGGCAACAAAATTCTGGCACTGTAAGAACTTAGTGTCAGATATTACAGACAGATCAGAGCAGGTAGAAATAGTCACCACTGAGCATAATCGCGCCCACAGGGCGGCGCAGGAGAATGTTAAACAAGTCATGTGCGACTATTATTTCCCTAAAATGTCAAGAATAGCTAACGAAATCGTGCTAAACTGCAAAGTTTGCACCAGAGGAAAGTATGACCGACACCCCAAGAAACAGGAGTTCGGAGTTACACCCATCCCTTCATATGCCGGAGAGATCCTACATATTGACATTTTCGCCACTGACAAAAAACAGTTCCTGCCATGCGTTGACAAATTTTCCAAGTTCGCAGTCGTGCAACACATTGCATCGCGGACAATTGCCGATATTACAAACCCAATATTACAGTTGGTAAACTTTTTCCCAAAAATTAAAACCATTTATTGCGACAACGAAGCATCGTTTAACTCTGAGACGATCACGTCACTACTCAAAAACCAGTTTGACATCGATGTCGTAAATGCTCCCCCCCTCCACAGCACTTCAAATGGTCAGGTGGAGCGGTTTCATAGCACGCTGATAGAAATAGCCAGATGCATGAAACTCGATAAAGGCATTACAGACACAGTAGAGTTAATTTCACAGGCAACGATTCAATACAACAGAACCATTCATTCTATTGCCAAACTACGTCCAGTCGACGTGATACATGCCACCCCTAACGAGTTCAAACAGCAAATCACGGACAGGTTAACAAAAGTGCAACAGGCCCAACTCGCGAGGTGCAACCCGGGTAGGCAGAACAGAGTGTTCGAAGTGGGTGAAAGGGTTTACCTAAAAGCCAATAAAAGATTGGGTAATAAATTTACACCTTTATGCTCTGAAGAAAAAATTCAGGCTGACCTGGGAACGTCAGTTCTCATCAGGGGGAGGGTGGTCCATAAGGACAACATTAGGTAACACATTAAACACAGTTCAAAAAAAAATAATAGCAGTTTAATCATACTAATATTAAGAATACTTCGTTGCAGGATCAAAATCTTATTCTTCATCCTGCTAGCGACAGTAAGGGCTCGAGTTACCGACTACTCCCATTCCAGATACATTCCGATAACGGATGGGAAGGTAACTGTCTGGGAGCATTATAACCACATGAGACATGCCACTAACCTGACTGAGTTTACAAGAATAATAGAAGATACAGAAAGGTTGTCCGATTCATTTCCTCATTCCCATATGATGAAACTATTGGATGTCGATACTAGACATGCCAAAAATATGTTGTCAGTCCTAAAAATACACCACCGCATGGCTAGAAGTCTAGACTTCTTGGGGACTGCGTTAAAAGTAATAGCCGGCACTCCAGATGCGGCAGATTTAGAGAAGATTAAATTTACGGGAGCTCAAATGATAGAATCAAATAATAGACAGATATCGATTAATACGGAAACACAAAAACAACTAAACCAGCTAACAGATTCGGTTAATCAAATAATCAAATTAGAAAAGAATAAAATTATTGACACGTCGCATTTATATGAGACGTTATTGACAAGAAATCGAATTTTAATCACAGAAATACAAAATCTAATACTCACAATTACTCTTGCGAAATCAAATATTGTAAATCCAACTATCTTTGATCACAACGATTTAGAGACAATAAACATTGAGCATCCCACAGAAATACCCATAGTTAGCCTCATGGAGGCATCTAATATTAAAGTCCTACAGTCCGATAACGTTATCTATATCCTAATAGAATACCCGAAAGTTAAATTCATTTGCGATAAGATTAACATATTTCCCGTAATACATAACCATACCATACTGCAACTGACAGACGACACTATAGCCGCATGCAACGCGGGAACCATCGCCGTGAGGGATTGCATCACCACCAACTACGCAACTTTCTGCAAGGTTGCCGGCTATGACACTTGCGCCCAGGGCCTACATTCTGGTGGTGCAGCTAAATGCCACTCGCAACCGAGCAACTTAAAACCAATCACAATGGTAGACGAGGGGGTGATGATACTCAATGACCAGATTGCGAGAATCAGTACAGACGGAGGCCCAGAAATTACCGTGAAGGGCACTCACCTAATAACCTTCGCACGACAAGCGATGGTCAATGGTACTCGTTACATAAATCATAAGGAAGTACTAAGAAGGGCTCCTGCTGTTGCTGTATCACCACTCTTGGACATTGTCCGGCATGAGCCCGTGCTGAGCCTGACGTCACTTCATAGAATGAACGAACAAAACCTAGAAGTCATTCAGAACATCAAGGATGACGTCATGGATATCGAATCACCAAGGGTCTGGTTCATCATTGGTGTTGCAATTAGTCTGACACTCAACGTTCTCCTCCTTCTTGGACTATGGCTAGGGAGGCGACGAGAATCGAGGGAGTTCCAGAAGGCGGTCGACGATCTCGGACTATCCGGGACGGATAATCTTAAGGGGGGAATAGTTAACACATAACTCAGTAGCGCGTTTGTAACATTACGCTGACTCGGCTAACAGTCCGGTCAGTGCTCTATGTGCTGAGCGCTCCGATATGCTGCTGTCTTGATATTAATGCAAGATCAGCATTATCAACAAACCAGCCGGCTACGCCGGCTAAAGCATAAGCTCATGTAGATTTAAGTTTTCAGTTCTGATTTTATAATAAAACGAGCAACAGCTCATAATTCACCACTCCGGCACTTGGCCGTTAAAGCACATATCTCTTATTCGCTAACTGAGTCTCTAGGCCAGTAGTGACTTGGGTAAATACCCAGGCAACATAATCTTCCTAATCTGTTCAATCCTGATCATTAACGGAGTTGATCAAAGTGAAAGGAAGGCAACCCAGTGCCCTACAAAGAGAAGACCTGACTGTTACCATTCGGCTCTGACCTT